>CM055738.1:14739174-14809174 GCA_029465975.1 Dallia pectoralis | reverse complement strand
AGACATGTTGTTGTCTGGTTTACGTCCAATCTTTCAGAAACGTATGTGGATGGCCTGTCTACTTACTAATCAAAAGTGTGTTTTGTTGTTCTTCATGGCTCGGTTTTGGGACCAATATTGTTTTACTAAATATGGCACATCTGTAATATCATCCGGAATCACAATGGTACTTTTCTTTACTTTGCAGGTAAATAAATAAACACGGAGATCCTCAAAATTAGGCCCACAAAGTCCTGGCCTACATTCGGGGTCACAACTCTCTACAATGTTCAAGCATTTTGTTCTGCGGAACTTTAGTTTAGCTTCAACAATATTCTCATAGTCAAAATGATGGCATGTGCAGGATCAAAAGCATGGTGGATAGTGACTATAAGTGACAAATGTGAATTGGAGTGAAGTTAACAAAACTGTTAGCACCTGTTGTGGGCCAACAGAGAGATGGGCAGATGGATATAATCACCTGTAGATTCGGACATCCCAAAGTGCCGTCATGCAGCTGTTGTCATCAGCGCGGTTTGCCTTCAGGGTTAATGAAAAATGTCTCCTGTTTAGTCTTCCTGACGGTGAATTGAGACTAAGTAGTCTCTGGCAGATTGCAAAACAAAGAGAAAGGCTGGCACAGTGCCATGGGGTGTTCTGTGTCAGGAAATATGTTATGGCATACTTTCATATGTTACGCTGTGACACATTTTCATTTAGCTAAAATAATGTTTTTCCATCTCTCTGTGATGTATGTGGGTTACCTGGGTTACCTGGATAATTGTGTATAATCGTAGTTGAATTGGGATGTTGGTGGCCTCTGACAACACTTGAGATTGCCTGAAGAATTTGTCTTTTCTTTTTGCAATTCCAGCCCTTGCTGTGTCTATAGGTAGCACCCGGAGCTGATTGAGATTTATAACGCCTTAACCCATACGTGATTGTTGAGTTCTCACCTCCCCCCGTGTGTGTGTGTGTGCGCGTGTACGTGCGTGTGTGCGTGTGTGTGCGTGTACGTGTGTGTGTGCGTGTGTGCGTGTGTGTTCGCCATCGTGTCCATTTCACTTAGCCTTCTGTTGTTTGAAATGTGAACATACCCAAAGGACGGTCTTCAAATGAAACAGACTCTCCGTTGACTGAATCACACAACAGAGGACTTTATTTATTCAGTGTTCACCTGAATTCATTCAATAAATTAATGTATAACCGTAATACTACAAAAAGGAAACAGATTACTGTATAATAACAAAACATTTTCTGTTTAAGCTCTACTGTCCTCCTGGAGTGGCTGAACACTAAGTTATCTTTTACAGTTTCATGATGACTCAATTTAGTACATTTAAATACGCTAATTAGCCTAATTAGCCTTCTGAATCTAAGAAACGTTATGCAAATCGAATCCCAGTGAGTGGCGTACCTATAACTCAAGAAAAACTCATGTTATAATTGTTGATATCCTGAGGCTACTGAGATGCTCAAGGGCAGAGTTTCAAAGCTCATCTCTCTGGTCACAGAACCAGACAGAACCAGACACAGACCTCTGCTGTTTTACAGGCAGTCTAGGGCCTACCTATCTGTCGGCTCCAGGGCATTAAATTGGCACCCGCCCACCCGCCAAATGCGGGTAACTTTTGTGATTGTCGGGTGAAACCGTCAATCTACCTGCCACGTTGGCGGGTAGCCAATAAGACAACACAACATCGAGCAAGCGTTGTGTTGTTGACCAATCACGTAGCCTATTGGTTTTGTTAAGCAAGCCCCGCTATTTTATTGGACGTTCGAGACAAAATGCTGGCGTGAAGAGGTTGCGGGCTGTAGAGCAACGAAAAGAGGATGAGGAGGACGGTTCCAGAAATAAAATATCACGTTGCACAATATCAATATCGAAAATGTCGCAAGAAGTGCGATATTTATTTATACATTTATTTTGTGGAGAGATGCGTCGGTTGGCTTTGTGGCTTAGTTGTGTTCGATTTAAGCGCACGCTTGAAAACTATATATAATGAACACGTTTCATTGGCCAGTTCCCCTGTCACATGCAAGTGACAGCAAACGGGTCCACTAAACGAACAGACCCTATCGAACACGTGACGTATGTGTTAACTCCGACTACGTGAGTGAAGAGAAATAGAGACACCCGGACAAAGCGAGAAAAAGAAGTTTAAGAAAAGTTTCAGCAAACTAATGTCGCTCAATCTGTTGTACTCTGCAAACCCTGCGGTATGGTGATACACCGGGCAACAGGAAATACAACCAACCTATTTTCCCATCTTAAAAAGCACACATGCCACTATAGGATGAGTGCAAACGCCACAATCGATTTTGTTTATATATATCAATCTATTTTGAGGCATTTTCCCATAACTTGTGTGTTTTTACATATGTTTAATAATATCGAAATTAATATCGATATCGCAATATTCATGATCAATATCGCAATATCACATTTTGTCAATATCGTGCAACCCTAGTACAAACTTAAAAATAGTATTTTGATATAAATGTTATGTTTATTGTTAATCTAAAATTTAAAGTGACTAATGGATTGCAGTTAACTTGCAGGTGTTAACTAAATAAATGAGACCTTCAGTGAGATGATTGGCTGTTTATATTTGTTATTTTCTATTCTAAACGCCTGCCACACCAGGTCAGATACAGTTGTAAGTCATTATGTTGATCTAGTCATAAATGAGATTGGTTAAGTTGGTTAATAACTCGACAGCACTTTAATGTGTATTCTGTACAAGTTCAAGAACCATTCTTATGCATTTTCTGAGTCATTCACCTTTATTTTAGGCACAAAACATTTAGGGTTAGGGTTAAAAAAAAAATCCACCTGCCACAGTGGCTGGTGGCCAAAAACGTTAACTTCAGGCCCTGGTCGGCTCTATCCATGTGAAATTCATGTAGAATATCAAAGTCATGTCCACTCCAAGATCAGGTGATATTCCAGATACGGACACACGGATCTTTCCCACCTTTTTGTACTGTCTGCTCAACATATTCCTGCTCAGCTGGTCAGACATAGCAAAGGTCAGGTGCATTACTAATGATTTGTTTTGGCACAGTGTGGCAATTATATCAATTCACAACGTCTCCAGTCTCCACACACAATTTCAATTTCATTTTGCTTTCGGTTCTGAATCCTCAGCTGCAGTAGAGATGTGTTGAATAGATGCCTGATAACAGCTGGGATAACCTGAATGATATAACTATAGATGTGGAGGTTTCTGTAATAGTATAGTAACCAAGTACATCACAACACACACACACACACACACACATATATATATATATATATACACACACACACACACACACACACACACACACACATACATACACATACACGCACACGCACACGCACACACACACACACACACACACACACACACAGTTGTTTGTTTAACTGAGCAGGGTAGCTATTGAGGTAGGATATGAGCAAAACCGCAAACACTGGAAGGCAAAATGGAACAGATTTTACAGTTCACACACAATTCCTGTTCCAGGAATATGATTGCAAAACACCAATGAATGTGATTGAAATGTGGAATGGTGCAGACATGTGGCAAATGTGGATCAGAAAAAGCTTTGTGTCACTGTAACTGCCTGTGCGAAACATGTTTAATAGTGTATTCGTTCAAATGAGACAAAGACATATTAGGCTATTGTCACTGAATGACATGTAGATAAATATATCTTCTTTAACATCCGCAAAATGCTCATAATGATTAATTTAAGATGGCAACATAGCTGGCTTTTTGAACTCGACGCAGGCTTCTGTGTTAAAAGGGAATAGTTTGTCCTATACCCATATTAGGTGAAATAACACTGGCCTTAAGAAAAAGGCCCACGAAGCAATAAAGAAAAACATTACTCAAGATTTTTTTATTATATGTCACGATGAACAGGTGGACTAGGTCACAAGGTTCTCACTCGGGGTATTTAGTGGGGTGGACTTTCTGTTTTCCGATGGTTTGTTTGGAATTATGCACGGCTGTTTTTAGTTAGTGATTAGCGGGGGTTATTTAAGTGTCTTGGGTCGTATCACGAGTTGCTGAATATTGTTTTAAGTCACATCTGTTTGTAGGTGAGTGTAATTAGATGTCTGAACTGTTTTTGATGTTTAGTATGTCGCTAGAGTCAGTGCATTTTTATTTAATTACAGTTTATTTGTCTTTTTTTCCTAATCAATAAATACCACGAACGGATTATCCAGCTCTACGCCCTTAGAGGATACATGACAGAATATCCAGCCCAACAACATGAGCCAGTAGAGCATGACGGTGAGTGGGTTCCTCTGGGATGTTAGCTACAGATCCCTGAGGGATGAAGCTCACCGTCGCATGGCGGACCAGTGGGAGTGGCGTTACAACTGGCAGGGCGATTGGGGGTCCAACTCCCTCTCTTCAGATGATGATGAGGTGTTCTACCAGAGAGTGGAGGAGGACTCCCTGGAAGGCGCCCTGCGGTGGGATCCCGTCCTAATCAGACTGAGCCAAGTTAAACCCACGGTTGGCTGGGACGGGAGAAAGTGGCTACCAGGGTCAAGTACATCGGGTCCGCGCTCCTCCAGTAGAAAAGGCAGGGGAGCACCCCGGAAGGCATGGTGGGTCTAAAGAGGTGCTCCTGGGGGTCTGCGGAGGATATCATTGCACGGAACCAGCCAGCAGGTGGTAACAGAACACCAGCCGCCGCGCCTGGTAAAGTGGCCTAAACGCTAGGCGAAGCCACCTATGGGTCCAGTGTCCCCCCACGACCCTGGGGCCGCCAGTGACGACACCCACTGCTCTGGAGGAGCCACCAGAGCCGGTTGATGCAGAGGAGTAATGGCATCCAGCTCTGCATCTGCGTGACATTATTAGCGTTGGCCAAAGTCGCTCACTGAAAGGGTTCATCCCGAGCAAAAAAAGCTGCATTGCAAGCAGAAACTACTCCAAACCAACTAACTAAATAGTTGCTGCATAGTTTGCAGCTGTGCTTTGGGTCATTGTCCCAAAGAAATTGGCTTCAATCATGCGCTGACCACAAGGTATCGCATTGCGTCACATAATGGAGCGATAAGCTTCCTTCTTGAATATACCATTTTCCCTAAACAAATGTCACACTTTTTCCACCACCAAAGCACCCCCAGCCCATCACAGTGCCTCCATCATGCTTTAGATTCAACTGTCCACAACACATTTTTCCAGCCTTCCTCTGTCCAGTGTCTGTGTACTCTGTGTGCTCCTCTTATACTTGTATTTTTATATTCAGTTGGAAAAATGAAGCTTTCAGTTAAGGGCCCATGAGGCATCTGATTTTGAATCTAGACACTCTAATGTATTTGGCCTCTTGTTCAGTTGTGCACGGGGGCCTCCCACTCCTTTTCCCATTCTGCTTTGAGCCAGTTTGCGCAGATCTGTGACAGAAGTAGTAGAAGAACTTTGAACTGAGATTCAGTTTTTTGGCAAATTCTCTACTGGAATATTCTGAATTTTTCAGAACAAGAACAGACAAGTTTCAGAAGAAAGTTTTTGTTCTGGACGTTTTGAACCCATTGCTAATGCTCCAGATACTCAACTAATCTAAAGAAGCCAGTTTATTGCCAACATAATTGCATGTATGTTTTATTATGATCAATTAGCAATTTAGCAAACACAGCGTGCCATTCAAACATGGGACTGATAATTGCTCATAATGGGCCTCTGGATGCCTATTTAGATATTCCAATAAAAAGCATTAGCATTAACTACGTCTACATTAGTCAATATAAAAAAAATATGTTAATAACTGTCATGGGGTGGTGGACCTTCTGTCCCCACTCTGTGTGTTATTTGTTTTGGCCCACTCTTTGCTTTCTGTTTTATGGTAAGGATGGGGACCATATTTGAGTTGTGTAATTAGTAGGGCTATTTAAGTTTGCTCAGTTGTTTGTTTCTTTGCAAGTCATTGATTTCTGTTATGTTGTTCACGCCTCTCCAATTGGCTCGTTTTTGAACTCAACCACTGAGGATTTGTGACAATAACAAGGAGGTGTGACCCCGAGCATTTGAAACGTAGTGTATTTCTTGACTGTGATTTCTATTTTACTGCTGCATTATGTATTTATGACTTGCTGTATATATTTGTGACTCGCTACTTTTTTTACATTTTCATAGAAAATCCATTAGTGTACGCCATTTACGCACTTGATTATTTGTGACATGGCGTTCACTCACTTTAGTTTAATTACCAGCTTTTGTTGGGATCCCAGAATTGTACAACGCTGCATGTCCATTAGCGTTCGTCTTAACGTCATCAGTTTGTAGTTTACTCACATATTTACCCACTACATAACTGCTGGTAACATCATGTGTTGGGTATAAATCTACACAACCACTCACCTCAGATCTGACTCCAAAACAGCGTGATATAGGCTTACATAAAATAAAAGTACAGCCTAAATGCTGGCCAGATTCTAGATGTTTCTGTATTGAGTCAGGGACACTGAAGTGCCGTTGCCACGGGACGACCATGGTTTTGCTGGGGGTCATGTGATCTCTTTATTACATATGAACATGTATTGACACCGTCTGGAAACAAGATACATGCTACTGCAACTCTGAGAAATTACCCCCCACACCCCCCTCCTCCTCCCAGGGGTTATAATTGCACAGCGACGCTCACGCCGGAGCGCCGGAGAAATTGAACCGCGGCGACCTTCTGCCAATGATCAAAGCCAGCGCCCACGTCTCCGCGGTCTCCCGAGAGACGGAGAAAGAACGCGGAAAGACAAGAAAGAACCAGTGCGAGAGATGGGCGGTGGGGGGTTCCACGTGGTCCATCTGTCATCTCGGAAGGGCTGATTGCTTTACATATGAAACACACTGCATTCACTTTTTAATTCCTGTGACGCGGGGCAGAAAACATTATCGCAGGGAACCGAGAGAAAAAGATGAGAGAGGCCATTACCCAAGATCCTTCATTACACGCTGGTCACAGCTTTGGAGTGTTACCACTCTAAGTACACACAAACACACACGCAGGCGTGCACACACAAACACACACACTTTTACCTCAGGGTAGATTAGGAATGGCTAGTCTAATCTTGGTTCTGTCTCGTTAGGTCTACTTCTTAGGTGCTTCTAGGGTATGGTTGAGTTGGACATCAAATTCTTCAGATACGTGTGTGTGTGTGTGTGTGTGTGTGTGTGTGTGTGTGTGTGTGTGTGTGTGTGTGTGTGTGTGTGTGTGTGTGTGGGGTGTGGGTGTGGGTGTGGGTGTGAGTGTGTGTGTTAAAGAGAGCTAGAGAGAGGAAGAGAGACTTTGACACCAACCTGTCTTGAGAGTAGGAGGTTTCCAAAAGTGTATATATTTATTATGCTGATTGCGTCCTCCGTTGGAGTCTTGAGAAGGCAGTAGGGCAGATTTTGTTATAAAAAGTTCATTATATATCTTGAGATAAGTCGAATTATCTATGATCTTTTAGGCATTTAGTAACGATTGAGATACAATGTCTAAATATAGGAAAATATAATCTGCGTATAATGAGATGCAGTGATCAGTAGATTCCATAGTGATTGGTGTAATTGCCTTCAATTGTTAAGGCCAGGGGTTCTATGACCAGAGAAGATAGCAAACAGTCAATTGGATCTTGATTCTGCTTGGAACAAATCGGATATTGCCTAACATTACCATGGCTGAGGGACTGGCATATGATGTTTTTATTGATAAAATCAAACATATATCCAACGAAGTCCAAAGATCAAACTATCTGGTCCATTTAGAAGTAAATGAATCAGAAGCAGTTTACAACAAACAAGGAATTTGTTCCGGCCCGTTACTGCAACACCTAAAACACACATAATTAACTAATACAAATACAATAAAAAATGTAAATATGTATGTTGCAAATGTCCAATGAGAGTTCTGAATGAATGTTCTTGTGGCCAGAGGTTTTGGTTTGGAAAGACCTCAACCTTCTTCCAAAGGGGAAAGTTCTGATAGTCCATTTCCAGGGTGGGAGGGATCGGCCTCGATCTTTGCTCAATGTCTTGGAGGTGTGTAGGTTGCGTAGAGACGGCAGATTCCAGCCAGTGAACCGCTCTGCAGAGCAGATGATGTACTGCTGCCTGCCCTTGTCCTTGACAGTGGCTGCAGGGCACCAGACGGTGATTGAGGAGGTCAGGTTGGACTCAATGATGGCTACGTAAAAGTTCATCATCATAGTCTTTGAAGGGTTGTAGGATTTACGCTGCCGCAGCAAGTACATGTTGCACTTTCGGTGTAAGAAAGAGGCCAGGTTCAGCTCCTGCTTGAGGTCCTGGGCGACAGCCAATGGTCGCTTTTGTCAACCTGTTCTGTTAAGATTTGGGATATTTAAGATCATCATCCTAACCCTGTTTTAATGAACGCTAATGAGTGCAGTGTTCCCCACTCCCCAATTAACACAATTCTGAAGGTAATTTAATGTGAAAGTGGACATAACTGATTCCAACATTTTAAATACCTCGAGAGGAATGCAATCAAATCCAACTGATTTGCCTTTATTTATGTCGTCTAGTGTTGTTTTTGAGTTTGTGGAGACAGATCGGACGCGGGCATTTCTATTGAAAGAAGCGATGTTCTAATTTGTGTTATTATGGCTGTGGGTTGGCTGTGTGGGTATTTACATGAATATATGCATGTTTTCTCATGGAACAAGGAGAACCATTGATCTACTAGAGGATCTAATAACAATTATGATTCAGATTTGATCATTGCTATATTAGCCGATGGGTCATAGTGTGGTTAGTTATAGCCAGTCTCACAATGGGACAGTTACAATGAACGTAATGATTGAATGGAAGATGAGGAATAGCAAATGATACTGTTAGGTAAATTCATTGAACTGATTTATTTTGCCTACACCATAACATGTACACGTTTTTCCTAGTCTGATATCTGTTTTGATATCTCTTATTCTGTTGCATTATTTTTGTCAAACATTTTGTGGCATCACAAAAAATTGGACCGTATACCCAAAACATGGCGAGAAAAAAATGAAATATGCAAATGTTTTTCCCATTATTGATGAAAGCAGACGACACGAAAGCCACCATCATTTAAGACAGTGATTCAGATAAAGAGCGACATCAATGAGGCCCAACCTCTTTTTAATGTGGGTTAATAAATACATTAGGCTGTACTCACCAAACAGTCCCACAGCATTGACCATGGATTTTATCATGACTTTAAAATCGTTCTATTTGACTAGATCCTGAAATGTCAAGATATGTAGAGAAAAGCACAGGAATGATTGTGCTTCGGACGGGTGGAAGAAATCCACTTCTGGGAGCACAGGTCACATTTACCATTAGCCTGCTGGACAAGGTATGAACCTAGGTGGAAAGGAGCAGCCTAGACGTGGCCTAGCAAATGAAAATGCACCAATGGCTTAATCTCTGTAGAGTTAAGGAAGGCCAGCCTCCTCTCATATAGAGGGTACAGTGATGGATGAGAGCTTTGGAATTTGTTAGAAACCTCAGTGACCTCATTGGTACAATGTACCGCATACATAATGAGGCCGTAGAGTAGAGACATGCGACTAGAGACATGCTAGTACACACATGCTAGTGGGGACATGCTAGTACACACACGCTAGTAGAGACATGCTAGTGGAGACATGCTAGTAGAGACAAGCTAGTAGAGACATGCTAGAAGAGACATGCTAGCGGAGACGTGCTAGTGTAGACATGCTAGAGACATGCTAGTAGAGACATGCTAGTGGAGACATACTAGTGGAGACATGCTAGTAGAGACATACAACTAGAGACATGCTAGTAGAGACAAGCTAGTGGAGACATGCTAGTGGAGACATGCTAGTGGAAACGTGCTAGTGGAGACATGCTAGTGGAGACATGCTAGTGGAAACGTGCTAGTGGAGACGTGCTACTAGAGACATGCTAGTGGTGACATGCTAGTGGAGACATGCTAGTGGAAACACGCTACTGGAGACAAACTAGTAGAGACATGCTAGTGGAGACATGCTAGTGGAGACATGCTAGTAGAGACATGCTAGTGGAGACATGCTAGTAGAGACATGCTAGTAGAGATGTGCTAGTGGAGACATGCTAGTAGAGATGTGCTAGTGGAGACATGCTAGTGGAGACATGCTAGTAGAGATGTGCTAGTGGAGACATGCTAGTAGAGATGTGCTAGTGGAGACATGCTAGTGGAGACATGCTAGTAGAGACATGCCAATAGAGACATGCTAGTTGAGACATGCTAGTGGAGACATGCTAGTGGAGACATGCTAGTGGAGACATGCTAATTATAGGCAGAAAGGAAGCAAAAATAAGGCATTCACTTGCAAACTCAACATGAGCACAAAATCAACATCATCCACACCTTTGATTTGAAAGGCTACTCTCAACGTGAATATTCATGACGGCCGGTCTGGTCCATATATCTGTGAATTTCACTTCTCAAAGCTTTGTCCTGTATCTGAGAGCAAAGTAGTATGTCTAGTTCTATTTCATAATTTGCGTGATTATGTACTTGTATGATTATGTACGTGATATGAAAATCAACAGGATCAATCCAAGATGTCACATGGCCCAATGCTGTGTATGGGCAAGAGTTTTTTCACAACACCCTCTTTTTGGATTAAACTTGAGACACTTATCTGTCAGTAAACCCAAGTACTTACAAGACTGGAACATGTTCAAAGAGTCGACCGCCCAGAACTAAATCCAGATCCGGCTAAACAAACTATTATTCCCCGAGACACAGCGTAGCAACGTGACTTTCTGACTGGCAGACCTCCGGCTGTGTGGACTGGCAGTGAAACCTCACCCTCACTTACTCTTAATGCCGGGCCCAAGGAGGCGTGTCCCCAGGCACCTGCTATAGTCCCTGTTCATCCATGTGACTCTCCGTGACACTCACTCCATCATCCAGTTAAAGGATGACACCTCCTGTTGTTGGCCTCATAGCCAATGATGAGAACTCAGTCTACAAAAAGATGGTTAGCAAATTACCTCTGGATCAATGTCAGCGATACCAAGGACCCAATTGTCTGCTTCAGGAGGCGGGAACACAACCCAGTCCACAACAATAGGGCCGCAGTAGAGTCAGCGGTTTTTCATCTCTGCACGTGACTAAGAGCAAGTGCTCAGCGGCTCACCGAAATTCAGGTGAGAGTTGGAGAACAAAGAGAACACTGTCTATGTTGTCTTTATGTTAATCACTTTTGTCAAACCCAATCACTTATTGATGTGATGTCATCAAATAACATTCTGTTGTCGGGGAAACCATGTTGATTCCACCCATTTATGCCCACTGGGTCATGTCTCAGTAATATACCCGATACAACCCATTTATGCCCACTGGGTCAGTAATACACCCAATACAACCCATTTATGCCCACTGGGTCAGTAATATACCCGATACAACCCATTTATGCCCACTGAGTCAGTAATATACCCGATACAACCCATTTATGCCCACTGAGTCAGTAATATACCCAATACAACCCGTTTATGCCCACTGGGTCAGTAATATACCCAATACAACCCATTTATGCCCACTGAGTCAGTAATATACCCGATACAACCCATTTATGCCCACTGAGTCAGTAATATACCCAATACAACCCGTTTATGCCCACTGGGTCAGTAATATACCCAATAAAACGCGTTTATGCCCACTGAGTCAGTAATATACCCAATACAACCCATTTATGCCCACTGGGTCAGTAATATACCCAATACAACCCGTTTATGCCCACTGAGTCAGTAATATACCCAATACAACCCATTTATGCCCACTGAGTCAGTAATATACCCAATACAACCCGTTTATGCCCACTGAGTCAGTAATATACCCAATACAACCCGTTTATGCCCACTGGGTCAGTAATATACCCAATACAACCCGTTTATGCCCACTGAGTCAGTAATATACCCAATACAACCCATTTATGCCCACTGGGTCAGTAATATACCCAATACAACCCGTTTATGCCCACTGAGTCAGTAATATACCCAATACAACCCATTTATGCCCACTGAGTCAGTAATATACCCAATACAACCCGTTTATGCCCACTGAGTCAGCAATATACCCAATACAACCCATTTATGCCCACTGGGTCAGTAATATACCCAATACAACCCGTTTATGCCCACTGGGTCAGTAATATACCCAATACAACCCGTTTATGCCCACTGGGTCAGTAATATACCCGATACAACCCATTTATGCCCACTGAGTCAGCAATATACCCGATACAACCCATTTATGCCCACTGGGTCAGTAATATACCCAATACAACCCGTTTATGCCCACTCGCTCAGTAATATACCCAATACAACCCGTTTATGCCCACTCGCTCAGTAATATACCCGATACAACCCATTTATGCCCACTGGGTCAGTAATATACCCAATACAACCCGTTTATGCCCACTGAGTCATGTCTCAACAATAACCACACTGCCTATATGAGCTGTCAGAGGCCGTATTGACTGAGTGAGAGTTTCAGGAATACTGTCAAGGCATGTAAAAGTCATTCATCAACAAATATTTGAATAGTCTATTATTATAAATAGTTAATGACATACTACATTGAATTTAAGGGGTAGATGAACTTGGCGATGATAAATCATCTGTTTGACAGTAACCTCATGAACAAATTCTTCCAGACTAAGACAATCAACCTAAATGTGTGTTTTTGTGGAGATATTGTACGTATAAATTGAAGCAATTGTCTTAATAGCTTTGTTGTAATGTAGAATTGTTTTAATGTCAAACGAAATCACCTTGAAATTGCATTGGCCAATTTCATGATAAATTGAAGAAAGGATATCTCTTCATTTATCACAAAATATGATTTAAAATAATGTACACTTCGTGAAATTTCTCCACATGCAAACATAGTCCTGTAACAAAAACATGAAATTCACAATTCCTTTTCGTTTTCAATTATTGTCATTTGCGTAACGGTACACATTTACACAAAAGACCACAAACAGTTGGTTGGAAATCTATTAAGACTTTTAATTTCTTAATGCTTCGATAAATTACAATTTGAACATGGATGGATTACGTTTGCTTGAATAAGTTACACAATAAATAAACATTGGCATTGTCGCCGTCCCCACTTCAAGGTTACAGTAATAAAATAAGATTACGAGGGAATAGACAGTGATATCATCGATCTCAACATTATTCAGGAAGTAAATAATCATCGGAAGCTCAAAGTAACAGCCAATGAACGGAGCCGACTTAACCAATGGGAAAAGTCTTCTCAGAATACCTCTTGGTCGTGTCTCTGAACCACATCTCAGTCTATCCCTTCGTTAACTCATTCAGGATGCACAAAGCCTTAAGGGTGGACAGAAATATCGTGACAACATAGACAGACACGAAGGTGGGCTGGATCAGACATATACAGCGTTGCAGCTTAGTTTTGCCTCGAGTCTCCTTTTTGTTTACCTGGAATAACCTGGTGCCCTCCGTTTTCCACACCAACCTCTCTCCGCTGGTCGTGAAAACGACACACCCCAAACAAGTTAGGTAACATCAGAACAGATTTAGGGAACAGATTTAGGGGAGGAGACTGGGTCCAGGACCAGACAATATACAGAACGCCTAAAGCATCTCCATCCGCAGGAGGTAGCATGTTACTCTCCCGCGTTATCTCTCGACGAATCCTAAATGCGGCAGACAGACAGCATCTATGACCACGGTGATTATCACGGTTGTCAGCCTGTCCCATTTTCTACAGTTCTACGACAGTGTGTTTCTTGCAAAACACCGGAACATGAAAGCTATTGAATTTAGGGACACGTTACCTGTAAATAGTGCCGGACTGTTCCTGCTCTCAGCCAGGCTACATCACTGACCTTTGTGACCAGGCTACAACAGGCTACAACTGCCGGTCAGCGGCTTTTGTTTGTGATGACCAGGCATTTCCGTAATGGCCGTTCCCTTCACATTCAACGTATATTGCACTTAGCGCGGGGGTTATCATTCAGCCCGGGTGGGAAACACAAGAGCCATGAATACCGATATAAGTAAAAGCATGGCTCAGGGGGAACATTAGTAAGATCACAGTTTGTCGTTCACACAATGGTCTTTAAGAAGGGTGTCTAGCCAGCTAAGAAGGAAGCATACTGTTGTTTATTCCTCTGTGCACATAACATACAGTTCTGTTCCAGAAACACAACCCCCCCGGCCCCCACAGCTGTTAGCCGTTTGGCTTTGTGATCTTCACGGACCATGCAGAAGTCTCCTTAACCCAAACTATTGGAATATAGCTGGGTGGAGTCAAGCACGTACCACTGACAGGGGTCGGGGGTGGTTCACAGACCTGGCTGTCATCGACACTCACACATCTCACTGATTGACAGGCCGCAAGACCAATCAGAATGGAAGTCTTTTGTGACCTCTGAGCTATAAGACAAGGTAGAACACCACGTGGAATAGAGAGGAATATCGGCTTTTTTAAATACTTATACTCTGTTTGCTGATTGGACTCCTGTGGTCATTTGACAGTCCTGTGGCCAATCGCAAACTGACCCCGGGCCAGAAGTCACTACTATGACTACAGCAGACTGGACAGCTGGGGAGAGTTCCACTGAGACTGTCAAGTGATAGAGATGGCTATCTTCGTATTTATTTCACCAATCCGGTGGTTTACTCCCTTCTGGTCATTGGCAGCATATTCTAGGGTTCAATATAGAAATAGTTAAGAGAGAGATTGTGGTCTCTGGGAACACATGTTCCTCCAATCACCGAGTTTAGAGGTACAGAACAAAAACACAAACTAATCCTTTGCAGATTTCATTCCTTACTTATTTGACCTTTTGGTTATCCGAAACAGCGGGTGTGAACACTTGGTGAATGTGTTGCGGTGTGTCAAACGTCACGCTGTCTCGTCCAAACAGAGTGTGAGGTTTGCTCATGCTCATAAACCACCTGTTTGTCCCCGATGACAACATCTACTTCGCTTATATGGTCTGCTAGAAGACACTGAACCCTCGCAGAGTGAACGACTGCTGTTTACCTCCGGGTTCGCCTGTTTACGGGGCTTCCTTCACTTAATCAAGCACTGTGGCATTGAGAGGACCTCCTCGTGTTACATTTTACACGCAACGTATTGTCAATTTGGAGACCACAGTTAAAACAAGTGCGCTGTGAAAACAGCCCTCGCTCTCTTTTACGTATGAACCATACAGAAGCAACACATAGCGACATTGTACACTTTATGTACACAAACGAGTAGCTAAGTGCATTTGGCCACAACACGGACTCAGGGGAAGTGTGTGTGTGTGCTTATTACAGACAGACCCACACACACACACTTCTACTAGAAGCAGCCTGGCAGACACAAGCGCATGCAGTTCTACGTACGGACACATAAGGTGTCCGATGTCTGCTAACTCTCTGTCTCCACATGCCGACTGTGTGTCTGGCACCGGAGGAGAGGTCTGTAGACACGGACAAGCTGTGTGTGTCTGTCGGCCGGTCCAGTTTTAATTATCGGCCTTTATGAACGCCTCGGACACCGTGACCGACTGAAAGCCCAGTTCCAGCTAACTCAGCTCTCTGGCGCTCAGGAAAACAACCCAGTCCCTGTACATTAATAACCTAGCATATGTATCGGAGGTCGTCTGCAACTTGGTGTCTGCGTGTCTCGTTGTGAACAATAAGTCGTAAGCTGCATGACTGCAAATGTGCTCTGATCGTTGCTTGTTTATCGATTTGTTATATTGCAGGCCGCGCGGGATGCGTTTGGGTGATTCGTGTATGTGTGTGTGTGTTTCCACCAGTGAAGTTCAGTCTGTATCCGTCATTCCCACTGCCATATTGTCAGTCTCTCGACATTGCGTGGAGTACAGACCCACCGTCACCTCTTCCAGATAGACCGTTCACATAGGGGCCGGAGGAACTGGATGCACGTTAGCACATCTCAGTTCCCACACACACACACACACACACCCCGACCCGCAGACCGTCGCTCTGACCACGGCCTTCACCACTGCTCCACCATGAGGTCCAACTCTCGAAAGACGTTCAGGTCCGAATCGAGGCAAAAGTCGTTCTCGACGAACGCGCCCGATGACGGGCTGAGAGGGTGGAGTCCAGAGGTCAGCGACTCCAACCAATCGGCGGGGTCGAATGCCGCGAGAGCCCGCCTCTTCCGTGTGGCGACAGTAGGCGGCGAGAGCGACGTACAGATCGACGGAGGCGGCGGTGGGGGTGGGGCCAGCTGGCGGGGAACAACTGTGGAGGGCGACGGTGGGAGCTCCAGCAGAAGGGACGAGCACAGAGGAGATGACAGGAAGTTTTTTGGATGACAGCAGGAGGGTTGTGATTGGTCTGTTTGGGGAGAGGGGGAGGGGCTAGGGACTACAGGGGACTTTAGCTCTGTGACGGACGGGGAGCGAGCATCTAGAAGAAGACAAATCGTCAATGTATTAGAGCATTACTGCTGGGCTGGAACAAAGACATGTGCTTATCCACGACCAGCGTTGGTGTGTAGGAAATTATACAGTGTCATGGAATAAAAGGCCAATCCACTCACCCAAACAGATTATTGATTCATCCAGAATGTCATCTATGGATTGACTGGGGTTCATCTGAGGAATGTGGGAGAGTAGATACAATTCAGAGCTCACCGTGACCTGTACTGACATGCACTCTGTTAATCACTTGTGATCTGCACTGACCTGTACTCTGTTAATCACTTGTGATCTGCACTGACCTGTACTCTGTTAATCACTTGTGATCTGCACTGACCTGTACTCTGTTAATCACTTGTGATCTGCACTGACCTGTACTCTGTTAATCACTTGTGATCTGCACTGACCTGCACTCTGTTAATCACTTGTGATCTGCACTGACCTGCACTCTGTTAATCACTTGTGATCTGCACTGACCTGCACTCTGTTAATCACTTGTGATCTGCACTGACCTGCACTCTGTTAATCACTTGTGATCTGCACTGACCTGTACTCTGTTAATCACTTGTGATCTGCACTGACCTGTACTCTGTTAATCACTTGTGATCTGCACTGACCTGTACTCTGTTAATCACTTGTGATCTGCACTGACCTGTACTCTGTTAATCACTTGTGATCTGCACTGACCTGCACTCTGTTAATCACTTGTGATCTGCACTGACCTGCACTCTGTTAATCACTTGTGATCTGCACTGACCTGTACTCTGTTAATCACTTGTGATCTGCACTGACCTGTACTCTGTTAATCACTTGTGATCTGCACTGACCTGCACTCTGTTAATCACTTGTGATCTGCACTGTGTAAGGGACAGAGCCCTGTCCTCGCACTCCATGGTGGTGATGACACCTCCCCCGCATCCGGAGAGAGGGAAAATTAGGGACTTGTTCGTTCACCTGTGTTATTGTCCGCACCTGGGTTGTGTTTGCTCGTTAGTCCCTGTACTTAGTTCTGTCGGTTCCTGTCTTTCAGTGTCGGTCATTGTTAAGGTATGTTTCTCTTGTTTTGCGTTTGCTGGTCCTGTTATGTATTGCGTGATTATTCTGGTGTTCTGTGTTTAGTATGTTCTGTCTCACTAAGGGGAGGTTTTGTTAATTATGTTGTTCTTCTGTGTTTATGTTAAGTGTTAGGATTGTCTTGGTATGAAGCTACCCGTTCCTGTTTTGGGAGTAAATAAACCCTGTTATTGCAAGCACTCTGCGTTTGTGTCCTCAACCTGCTCGAAAGCCCCAGATCCTGACAGAATGACCGACCCAAAAGAGAGAACACAGCAGGGTGCAGTATCGTGGGCCAGCCTACGGCTCGAAAACCCCGACGAGGGGTTAATGCACGGGCTCTTCATAGAGCCCTATGAAGCAGAGGACTCCGAGCCAGAGGACGAGTCCGAGGATGAGGAGTACCTGGAGGGGGAGTTCCGGTGGGATCCCTTCACCCTCCAGCTGATTCCCGTCTCAACCTCCACGTTTCTGTCCCCCACCTCACCACCCATGGCTGCTGCCCCGCAGCATGAGATGGCCGCCGCCCCGCAGCATAAGATGGCCGCCGCCCCGCAGCATGAGATGGCCGCCGCCCCGCAGCATGAGATGGCCGCCGCCCCGCAGCATGAGATGGCCGCCGCCCCGCAGCATGAGATGGCCGCCGCCCCGCAGCATGAGATGGCCGCCGCCCCGCAGCATGAGATGGCCGCCGCCCCGCAGCATGAGATGGCTGCCGCCCCGCAGCATGAGATGGCTGCCGCCCCGCAGCATGAGATGGCTGCCGCCCCGCCGCTCGAAACGGGCCCCTATGAACCGGTCTATCCGGTGTCCTCCAGGCCCACGCCACCATCGGCTACCTCCCGGCCTTGGAGAGGGCTCTCGGGGAGGATCTGGGGGTATTTGTCGACTTTCTGGCCTGGGTCCAGGAGGTGGCGGTGATGGACGATGAAAGGAGGTGGTGGCATCAGGAGTTCTTCGTGTGGAGGAAGGGACAAGAAGATCTCTGCCCTGAGCTCCTGGACTACCTGAGGGCACAACTTCTCCGCCGTGCACCACACCTTCGGCCAGTCACCGAGCTCCCTCCAGTTTCCTTGCCCGAGTCTGTCCCCGTGTCCTTGCCTGAGCCAGTCCCCGTGTCCTTGCCTGAGCCAGTCCCCGTGTCCTTGCCTGAGCCAGTCCCCGTGTCCTTGCCTGAGCCAGTCCCCGTGTCCTTGCCTGAGCCAGTCCCCGTGTCCTTGCCAGAGCCAGTCCCCGTGTCCTTGCCAGAGCCAGTCCCCGTGTCTTTGCCTGTCCCAGGTTCCCAGCCTGAGCCTGTCCCAGTCCCAGTTTCCCTGCCTGTCCCAGTCCCAGTTTCCCTGCCTGTCCCAGTCCCAGTTTCTCTGCCTAAGCTCGTTTCCCAGTCTGAGCCTGTCCCCGTCTCTGAGCCTGTCCCCGTCTCTGAGCCTGTCCCCGTCTCTGAGCCTGTCCCCGTGTCTGTCCCAGTCCCCGTGTCTGTCCCAGTCCCCGTGTCTGTCCCAGTCCCCGTGTCTGTCCCAGTCCCCGTGTCTGTCCCAGTCCCCGTGTCTGTCCCAGTCCCCGTGTCTGTCCCAGTCCCCGTGTCTGTCCCAGTCCCCGTGTCTGTCCCAGTCCCCGTGTCTGTCCCAGTCCCCGTGTCTGTCCCAGTCCCAGAGCTCACTCCAGACCCAGAGCTCACTCCAGACCCAGAGCTCACTCCAGACCCAGAGCTCACTCCAGACCCAGAGCTCACTCCAGACCCAGAGCTCACTCCAGACCCAGAGCTCACTCCTGTCCCCCTGCCTGACTCCAGTCCTGTCCCCCTGCCTGACTCCAGTCCTGTCCCCCTGCCTGACTCCAGTCCTGTCCCCCTGCCTGACTCCAGTCCTGTCCCCCTGCCTGACTTCAGTCCGGTCCCCGTCCTGTCCTCGAGCCCCGTCCTGTCTTCGAGCCCCGTCCAATGCCCGAGGCCGTCATCCTGGCCGAGCCAGTTCCCGGGCCAAGGACTGTTGCCGGGCCAAGGACTACTGTCGGGCCAAAGCCGGTTCCCCGGCCACCTGAACCGTGTCCTCCGGCACGGCCTCCTGAACCGTGTCCTCCGGCACGGCCTCCTGAACCGTGTCCTCCGGCACGGCCTCCTGAACCGTGTCCTCCGGCACGGCCTCCTGAACCGTGTCCTCCGGCACGGCCTCCTGAACCGTGTCCCCCGGCACGGCCTCCTGAACCGTGTCCCCCGGCACGGCCTCCTGAACCGTGTCCTCCGGCACGGCCTCCTGAACCGTGTCCAACGGCACGGCCTCCTGAACCGTGTCCTCCGGCACGGCCTCCTGAACCGTGTCCTCCGGCACGGCCTCCTGAACCGTGTCTTCCGGCACGGCCTCCTGAACCGTGTCCCCGGCACGGCCTCCTGAACCGTGTCCCCGGCACGGCCTCCTGAACCGTGTCCTCCGGCACGGCCTCCTGAACCGTGTCCTCCGGCACGGCCTCCTGAACCGTGTCCTCCGGCACGGCCTCCTGAACCGTGTCCAACGGCACGGCCTCCTGAACCGTGTCCTCCGGCACGGCCTCCTGAACCGTGTCCTCCGGCACTGCCTCCTGACCCGTCCCTGCCTGGTCGACCTCTAGACCTGCACCCTCCTGTCCGACCTCCAGATCTGCTCCCGCCGAGTAGACCTCCAGACACGCTCCCGCCGGGTAGACCTCAGACACGCTCCCGCCGGGTAGACCTCCAGACACGCTCCCGCCGGGTAGACCTCAGACACGCTCCCGCCGGGTAGACCTCAGACACGCTCCCGCCGGGTAGACCTCCAGACACGCTCCCGCCGGGTAGACCTCCAGATCTGCTTCCGCCGGGTAGACCTCCAGACACGCTCCCGCCGGGTAGACCTCCAGACACGCTCCCGCCGGGTAGACCTCAGATCTGCTTCCGCCGGGTCGACCTCCTGACCCTCATCCGCCGGGTCGACCTCCTGACCTGTCTCCTGACCTGCATCCGCCGGGTAGACCTCCTGACCCGCTCCCGCCGGGTAGACCTGACCCGCTCCCGCCGGGTAGACCTCCTGACCCGCTCCCACCGGGTAGAACCCATGACCCGTCTCTACCTGTCCGGCCTCCAGACCTGCTCCCGCCCGGTCGACCACCTGATCCGTCGTCGCCTGTCCGGTCTCCTGACCCGTCTCCGCCTGTCCGGTCTCCTGACTGGCATCCACCAGACCGGGCGGCCTCCTGGTCTGTCAGCCTCTGTCCTGCCCGAGACCCGTCTCTCCGTCCTGCCCATGTCCAACTCTTGGATTATATTCTGCTCTTGTGTTTTGGGCGCTTCAGGAGCCGCGCCCCTTGGTGGGGGATTCTGTAAGGGACAGAGCCCTGTCCTCGCACTCCATGGTGGTGATGACACCTCCCCCGCATCCGGAGAGAGGGAAAATTAGGGACTTGTTCGTTCACCTGTGTTATTGTCCGCACCTGGGTTGTGTTTGCTCGTTAGTCCCTGTACTTAGTTCTGTCGGTTCCTGTCTTTCAGTGTCGGTCATTGTTAAGGTATGTTTCTCTTGTTTTGCGTTTGCTGGTCCTGTTATGTATTGCGTGATTATTCTGGTGTTCTGTGTTTAGTATGTTCTGTCTCACTAAGGGGAGGTTTTGTTAATTATGTTGTTCTTCTGTGTTTATGTTAAGTGTTAGGATTGTCTTGGTATGAAGCTACCCGTTCCTGTTTTGGGAGTAAATAAACCCTGTTATTGCAAGCACTCTGCGTTTGTGTCCTCAACCTGCTCGAAAGCCCCAGATCCTGACACACTGACCTGCACTCTGTTAATCACTTGTGATCTGCACTGACCTGTACTCTGTTAATCACTTGTGATCTGCACTGACCTGTACTCTGTTAATCACTTGTGATCTGCACTGACCTGTACTCTGTTAATCACTTGTGATCTGCACTGACCTGTACTCTGTTAATCACTTGTGATCTGCACTGACCTGTACTCTGTTAATCACTTGTGATCTGCACTGGCCTGCACTCTGTTAATCACTTGTGATCTGCACTGACCTGTACTCTGTTAATCACTTGTGATCTGCACTGACCTGTACTCTGTTAATCACTTGTGATCTGCACTGACCTGTACTCTGTTAATCACTTGTGATCTGCACTGACCTGTACTCTGTTAATCACTTGTGATCTGCACTGACCTGTACTCTGTTAATCACTTGTGATCTGCACTGACCTGTACTCTGTTAATCACTTGTGATCTGCACTGACCTGTACTCTGTTAATCACTTGTGATCTGCACTGACCTGCACTCTGTTAATCACTTGTGATCTGCACTGACCTGCACTCTGTTAATCACTTGTGATCTGCATGTTAATCACTTGTGATCTGCACTGACCTGTACTCTGTTAATCACTTGTGATCTGCACTGACCTGTACTCTGTTAATCACTTGTGATCTGCACTGACCTGTACTCTGTTAATCACTTGTGATCTGCACTGACCTGTACTCTGTTAATCACTTGTGATCTGCACTGACCTGTACTCTGTTAATCACTTGTGATCTGCACTGACCTGTACTCTGTTAATCACTTGTGATCTGCACTGACCTGTACTCTGTTAATCACTTGTGATCTGCACTGACCTGCACTCTGTTAATCACTTGTGATCTGCACTGACCTGTACTCTGTTAATCACTTGTGATCTGCACTGACCTGTACTCTGTTAATCACTTGTGATCTGCACTGACCTGTACTCTGTTAATCACTTGTGATCTGCACTGACCTGTACTCTGTTAATCACTTGTGATCTGCACTGACCTGTACTCTGTTAATCACTTGTGATCTGCACTGACCTGTACTCTGTTAATGGCATCTTGCAGCTCCTCTTCGAGACTGCGGACACTAGGCGGGGCTTGTACAGGACTGGCTGTAATCTGCATGGGCAGCTCAAAGTCCTGGCCGATCACGTCACATGGCTGACAGCAGAAAACCTAAATGGAGATTGAAGTACGTTGAACTGTACTGTAACTTATACTGTACTGTATGTACTGGTAATTTATCGCTGTGGATGATATGTGTGTGTGATGTTGGGTTACAGGGCCTTAGTTATCTGTGTGTGTATGATGTCGGGTTACAGTTCCTTAGTTACCTGTGTGTGTGTGTTTGATGTTGGGTTACAGTTCCTTAGTTACCTGTGTGTGTGATGTTGGGTTACAGTTCCTTAGTTACCTGTGTGTGTGATGTTGGGTTACATTTCCTTAGTTACCTGTGTGTTTGATGTTGGGTTACAGTTCCTTAGTTACCTGTGTGTGTGATGTTGGGTTACATTTCCTTAGTTACCTGTGTGTGTGATGTTGGGTTACAGTTCCTTTGTTACCTGTGTGTGTGATGTTGGGTTACAGTTCCTTAGTTACCTGTGTGTGTGATGTTGGGTTACAGTTCCTTAGTTACCTGTGTGTGTGATGTTGGGTTACAGTTCCTTAGTTACCTGTGTGTGTGTGTGATGTTGGGTTACATTTCCTTAGTTACCTGTGTGTGTGATGTTGGGTTACAGTTCCTTAGTTACCTGTGTGTGTGATGTTGGGTTACAGTTCCTTAGTTACCTGTGTGTGTCATGTTGGGTTACAGGTCCTTAGTTACCTGTGTGTGTGTGTGATGTTGGGTTACATTTCCTTAGTTACCTGTGTGTGTGTGTGATGTTGGGTTACATTTCCTTAGTTACCTGTGTGTGTGTGTGATGTTGGGTTACATTTCCTTAGTTACCTGTGTGTGTGATGTTGGGTTACATTTCCTTAGTTACCTGTGTGTGTGATGTTGGGTTACAGTTCCTTAGTTACCTGTGTGTGTGATGTTGGGTTACAGTTCCTTAGTTACCTGTGTGTGTGTGATGTTGGGTTACAGTTCCTTAGTTACCTGTGTGTGTGATGTTGGGTTACAGTTCCTTAGTTACCTGTGTGTGTGATGTTGGGTTACATTTCCTTAGTTACCTGTGTGTGTGATGTTGGGTTACAGTTCCTTAGTTACCTGTGTGTGTGTGTGATGTTGGGTTACATTTCCTTAGTTACCTGTGTGTGTGTGTGATGTTGGGTTACATTTCCTTAGTTACCTGTGTGTGTGATGTTGGGTTACATTTCCTTAGTTACCTGTGTGTGTGATGTTGGGTTACAGTTCCTTAGTTACCTGTGTGTGTGATGTTGGGTTACAGTTCCTTAGTTACCTGTGTGTGTGATGTTGGGTTACAGTTCCTTAGTTACCTGTGTGTGTGATGTTGGGTTACAGTTCCTTAGTTACCTGTGTGTGATGTTGGGTTACAGTTCCTTAGTTACCTGTGTGTGTGATGTTGGGTTACAGTTCCTTAGTTACCTGTGTGTGTGATGTTGGGTTACAGTTCCTTAGTTACCTGTGTGTGTGATGTTGGGTTACAGTTCCTTAGTTACCTGTGTGTGTGATGTTGGGTTACAGTTCCTTAGTTACCTGTGTAAACAGGATCTCTGTCGGCCCGTTGGTCTCTGGTTTCCCTCTGGGACATCCTGGATCCTGTTGCAGGAAAGGATGAAGAGAAACTCCACAGGACTTGGAGAGAGGAGGAGATACCCTGTCTCTGGGTCTGCTCCTTATCCGCTCTCTCATCTCTAGCTCCAGGCTGATCTCCTGCAGCTCCTGTTCCGAGCGCCAGGGGGCGCCAGTTGACAGGGGCGAGAAAGAGCACGGGGAGATGCCAGGGCTGGGGTTTGACGATGAAGTTAACGCCGGGGTCAGGAAGGCCGGCTGCTCGCCCGCGACGCTAAAGGCTATTCCATTAGGAACGCCGTTCAGAACGCGATTAAGCACTCCGTTTGGAGCCCCACTCAGAATCCCTGTGGACTGTATGTAAACCCGGTGGTTAGGGGTGCTGGCAGGGGAGTCGAGCCCAGAGCAGGGGCTAGGGCTGGGGCTGTGTGTGGGGGTGAGCAGCGGGGAGGGGTGGAGAGGCTCCATGCTGGTACCTAGCTGGCAGACGGGCGTGGGGGTCAAGCAGGGACGGGGCAGCTGGAAGGGTCGCAGTCGCTGAAGGAGGGCAGGCTTTGTGCCGGAGACAGGGAGACCTCTCTTACGCAGCTGCTGGCGCAACTCAGACACCTGAGAGATGGGGAGGAGGAAGTGAGACAAGAGTGAGACAAGAGTGAGACAAAAAGAGGGACAAAGAGGACCGCAAATATAGGAACGAGAGAAAGAGTATTGTAAAGAAGCAGCGATGGTCACGAGAATGAAGAGGAGATAACCGGAACGTGGGGAATAGCTTAAACATGAACAAACTTCAAGTTACTGCTCTGCTTATTTTACCGTGAGGTCCACCAGGTTAGGTGGGAGGAGCTCCGACTTGTGTGAGGGACACGTGTCCTTAGGGGCGGAGTTCGTTGCCATGATTACAGGTGGAGAATTCTGGATCGTGTCTCCAGACAAACTCAGGATTTTGTTGGTGTCCCCACTTCGATGGGAAAAAATAAAAATAAAATATATATTTACAAACTGTAATAACATTTGACATTTGACTGATCCTGGTAGGATTTCTATATTTGACTGACATTGTACCTCATGAAACTACTTTCTGCAAAGCAGCGGTCAATGCAAATGGTGGCAACTATGAAGAATCTCCCATATTCAATTGGTGATGGTGTTTTTAACACTCTTTGTTTGCTCCATAATCTTATAACATTCATGTTATTTCATGCACGTTTTCCCCATTTATTTTACATTTTGGATGATAGTGGATGTCTGCGTTGGTTATGCAGTTATTCCTCCTACCAGGACTGTGCTTCTGACATTCCTACATTTCGACAACTGTTTCAACGTGCGTGGTATCTACCTGGGTGCGACAGTATACTGCGTATGCTTTTGCTGCGGATCGCGCTGTTCTTGCTGCTGGTCCTGATCCTGTTGGTTCTGGAGGATCTGCAGCTGGAGGAACTCCTGCTGTTGCTGCAGGAGGCGGGAGTAGGCGGGGTCTATGGGCTGGCCTGGGGTTGGGCTTCTTTGACTGGCCACTCCCCCTTGAGGTCAGATATAATGACAATGATTTTAACATAATCACAACGACTTTTGTCACGCTGGTGGTGGCATGATGACATGTGAAACACCGGTCGAAGGTCAAGGGTCAGGACAATTACCGGCACCCCCGTTTGTGCTTCTCTGGTCGGGGGGAATGTACTGGTGGTATTTGAGTTTCCTCATCTTGGGCTTGGAGTCCCGTGGTTTCCGCGGGCGAGGGGGACGAGACGGGTTCAGGGAGTTTAGGAGGAACAAGGTGGTGTCTGGAGGCGTGGGAGGTTGGGCTGTCTGAAAGGGGTGGGGGAGACGAAGAAGAGGTGGTTCTCATATGGCAAAATAAAGATACAAACAACACACAGTATATTGAAATCAGATGTGGAACCACCAACCCATCATCAGAGTCATATTATACATGTCCATGTTGAGCCGATCCAGTTCTCTTTTGTTTAAGTTATCGTGAATAGAACATGAGATCACAAGGATCTGGACTGATCTGATAGTTGGGGTAAGTCTGAGGTGCTTCACTGACGAAGGTGGTTCAACATGCCGATACACCTTTGCCTTCTTAGTCACCTGGTCTCAAGCCATTTGGATACTTACTGTACGGATGTATTCTGGAGAGGAACGTGAAACTCTATTTGCCACAGACATCGACAAACGAACAAAATGCTAGACGTTCTAGTGAAATAATGGGCACACTTCCCTCCCATAGTGAGCTTTGTAGAGATCACATCAATTGCCAGAGAACCAAAGATTGAGACATCTTTACAAACCACCTGACCAAGCAGTTCGACCTATCAAACCGTTTGCTCAACTAGGACGAAGGGCCTTGGAGGGGAACGCATTTAGCTGCCAACAATCAGGATTGAGCATGCAGTTCCCAACCCCACCAGCAGGTATCACTTGGGCCACACCATCTAGTCTAACACCCACACTGGATGCTGCTAAGCCAATTTGCATGGTGCCATTCCTGGTCCCTTGGCAGTGTCAGTATGCCAAACAAGGATTTGAATGTTATGTTGATGTATTAAGGCGAACTGCCTCAGTAAGAAGACGTTACTGTTTTTCACAGGGGTTTTATGAGCACATTATACTTGATCTATGTGAGACTGAATACGGAGTGATTAAAAACTCCTGTGAAGCAGCGAATCCTATGTTAATTCTTCAATGTGTCCGTAACGTGTATTTTGTTTTCAAGAAAGCCATTGTTCTGGTGTTATATCTGAATTGTCCAGTACCTTTGGCAGCTGGGGTGTGGCCTGGGAGGTCAAATACATCTCCATTGGTCTCCCTGCCGTTCCCGTGGAACTGGACTCGCCCACGGTCATGCTCATTGGCTGGCTGTTGCTCTTGGTTGCCGGAAGCATCATCGATCCGGTCTGCAGAGAGTCACAATAGCAGGTCTAAATTCAGACTGTTGCTTCCTTTACTTGTGGTTTGGATTTAAGGACGGGAATTTCACCTGAGTGAAGGTGGGGCGGTAAGTTATCGGCGAGGGCCCAGGCGACAAGTCACTTAGTGATTGGTCGCTTGTCAGCCCCGGCGACAAAGACAGTGCAGGTGATTGGAGGACCCCGAGTTGCTCGGGAGACAAGGAGGAGGGGCAAGAAGAGACATCGTCTTCAAAAACATCTGATGAGAGAAAGTGGGAGACTGGGCCTTAGGGAAGTGGGGAAGACAGAGGCTGGTTCTGAATCGGCCTTTAGGAAATGTTTAATATTCTGTCATGTGTCTCTAGTGGGGGTGTTTCACTGGTTTCACTGATATTAAAACTTTTCTTGCTTAAGTTTTGGTCAGGGTTAGGGTCGGAGTTAGTGTTGGGTAAAGTTAGGATTGGGGTTAGTGTTTGGTAGAGTTAGGCTAGTGTTAGTGTTAGGGTAGGGTTAGTGTTGGGTAATGTTAGGGTAGGGTTAGGGTTGGGTAGGGTTAGTGTTAGGGTAGGGTTAGGGTAGGGTTAGTGTTAGGGTAGGATTAGGGTTAGGGTTGGGTAGGGATAGTGTTAGGGTTGGGTTAGTGTTAGGGTAGGGTTAGCGTTGGGTAGAGTTAGTGTTAGGGTAGGGTTAGGGTAGGGTTAGTGTTAGGGTAGGATTAGGGTTAGGGTTGGGTAGGGATAGTGTTAGGGTTGGGTTAGTGTTAGGGTAGGGTTAGCGTTGGGTAGAGTTAGTGTTAGGGTAGGGTTAGCGTTGGGTAGAGTTAGGGTTAGGGTAGGGTTAGTGTTAGGGTTAGGTTAGTGTTGGGTAGAGTTAGTGTTAGGGTTAGTGTTAGGGTTAGGGTAGGGTTAGGGGAAAAGCTACACAGTCTGTTGACTCACGGTTCTCTGGAGGTAGTATGTGTTTTTGCAGTTGCTCCAGGGGTCCTGGTCGATGCTGGATATTTACACCAACGTTGTCAGCCAGCCGAGCCTTTTTTGGCCTAGCGGCCACACACACACTCCTGTCTGTAATAAAGAAGTACTGAGTGTTTACAACCAGATGTGTGTATGAGCATGAAGAAGTACCGGGTGTTTACATCCAGATGTGTGTTTGAGCATGAAGAAGTACCGGGTGTTTACAACCAGATGTGTGATTGAGCATGAAGAAGTACCGGGTGTTTACATCCAAATTTGTGTTTGAGCATGAAGAAGTACCGGGTGTTTACATCCAAATGTGTGTTTGAGCATGAAGAAGTACCGGGTTTATACAAACAGATGTGTGTTTGATCATGAAGAAGTACCGGGTGTTTACAACCAGATGTGTGTTTGAGCATGAAGAAGTACCGGGTGTTTACAACCAGATGTGTGTTTGAGCATGAAGAAGTACCGGGTGTTTACAACCAGATGTGTGTTTGAGCATGAAGAACTACCGGGTGTTTACAACCAGATGTGTTTTTGAGCATGAAGAAGTACCGGGTGTTTACAACCAGATGTGTGTTTGAGCATGAAGAAGTACCGGGTGTTTACAACCAGATGTGTGTTTGAGCATGAAGATGTACTGGGTGTTTACAACCAGATGTGCGTTTGAGCATGCGCAACTGTTCTGCTGTAAACGTTTAAAATGTCGGGATACCCAAAAGCCTCAAAACAGCACATATCTCTGACTTTAAGGAACCGACAAAAACTGGAGACCCACAGCAACAACTACCGGGCGGCATCAATAACAGCGGTACTTAAACCGCAACGGACCGGGGCATCAGATTACAGAGAAACAGCAACGGAGATTCTAGAGAGAACAAGGAAGATGGGGAGAGGTACAAAGAAAACCCGGAGAAGATATCTAGTCGTTCTTGGATGAAAACAACAGCTTGAATCAGCTTCTGTGTTCTGTCCGTTACTCACAGGTTTAATCCAATAAAATCTGCATAGTAATGGAGTGCGTCATATTTATGCATAATTGACAGCTAATGAAACACCAATCGCATTATCAGACTCTGAGCCTTGATTTCCTGTGTACAGGTACAGCGGGGCCGCAGATAGGGGTGGGAGGAATTAGGCTAGGTAAAAGAAAATGGATTTGGACAGAGAGCAGTGTGAGAGTGACAGAGGGAGATAGCACAGAGAGAACGGGTAGAGACAGAGAGAAAGAGAGAGAGAGAGAGAGAGCAAGAGGAAGTGAGAGAGTGTTAGAGGTAAAGAGAGATAAGGGGAGATGATAATGTCATGCTTTTGCTGGGAGAATAAAATAGTAGTCAGTCCTGGGAAATCTCACCTTTTGCAGTTGCAGTGTTCAGGCCACAAGGGGGCGACTTCAGAATGGGACCATCGTCAGTTAGACGCTACATTGAGAGATACCAGAGTACACATTTGTTGGTCACTTCCGTTTACATTTAATTCAGTCGACTTGACAACATATTGATAAATGGCTGGGCCAAAATTCATGTTCAACCGAAATTGATCACTTAACAAAGATAATACTGACAGTAATAAAGCGTTCTGTAGGTTTCCTAAGTGCTATGTGTGGGTGCTGGTGAGTAGGAAGACAACCAATCTCTTCAGCTGATTTTAAATGAAGTGTTATTTACCAGAGCTTTACTCAGGTCTTTCTCTCCTTTGTGAGAGGCACACGCCGACTTCAGCCCTGAAGAAAACGAGAAGCGAGACAGAGCCAAAGAAATAATAAAAAACTGCCTTTAAAAAAATGAGAATATCTCAAACTGTGACAAACGCATTAGCTTGATCAATACTCACCAGAGTCAATTTCATTTTGCTTTCGGTTCTGAATCCTCAGCTGCAAGACTGAAAGATAAGCAGTAGAGATGTGTTGAATAGATGCCTGATAACAGCTGGGATAACCTGAATGATAACTATAGATGTGAAAGTAAATCACAACCCACACACACACACACACACACCCACACACACACACACACACACACACACACACCCCCACACACACATACACACACACACACACACACACATATATACACACACACACACATATACACACACACACACAATGGCACATCCTCCACCTTCTATGTGTGTGACTACCATGTGTCTTTACACTGTTCTTACTTACACTTTATACATATATATATATATACAGGATGCTCCAAAACAATCATACACACTCATGCACACTCATACACACACATACAATATCATAATATTCATAATATCCATAATATCCATAATATCCATAATATCCATAATATTCATAATATCCATAATATCCATAACATCCATAATAATATCCTTTGTATATATATATATAGGCCTATATATATTATTTTTATTTGGTATTCAAGCAGTTGTATTACTTTCTCTGTAACTTATGTAGCACGGTCGTTGATCTCCATTTTCCTCCTAATTCTCAACCCTACCACTTTAACAGTTAGCTTTAATCCAGCAATCATAATGTCTGGTTAGAAGACGGCCCTTTAAATAGTTCCTGACAAAATGGTTCCCGACCTAAAGCATACAACCACGGATTTTGTTGGTCAGTGATGTACAAAAAAATATCAACCAAACCCAAATTCGATAACACGATCATATTGTCCAGGGGTTTATTGTGTACCAAACCAGTTTACTCTATATAGCCCTTACACAGTGGCAGTTGTCACGAAGAGCTTTCACCAAACACCCGGCCAGAAACAAACACACCAACCAGTAAATTAGGGAAGAGCTGACAGGTTAGGAGACATTTCCCACAACGTATTCCGTCGCCCGAGTTTCGAGATCTGAGCGTAATTGAGATCGGGATGAGGAGGGCCGTTGGGGCCCGGTCGGGACCGTATCTATTTATCCACAGGATGTCTATTTCTGTCCCCCCATCCCCCCGTCAGCTGTCCCTCTCTCTCCGGGACACTCAGTCTCCCCTGTCATGCACGTTAAGTCGATTCATCCTCCCTCTTCTCTGTCAGCCGGCCCCCAACGGACGGAAGGGCTATTTTTCTACATCTAACAGTTACGTCTCACCCCCATAATGCACTGGGGCACCCATGGTCGGCCATACCTACTCATTCAAGGTACTCTATAGGGAATGGGTGTCGATAGAATATAATCGATTGGAGTCCAATAGGGAAGATTTGACTGGATATGACCATGTTTTATGGATAACCGAAGATATAGACTTACAGTATAATTTATTATTCATCCGCTTTTTTCAGAGTGTAGGCTGTTAAATAGAATAGAATACACCAATATTGTCAGTTGTACAACTGAATGCCTTCAACTGAAATGTGTTCTCTGCATTTTACCCAACCCTGAGGTGCAGGGGGCAGCCCTAATCAGTTACCTGATTTGACTTCCACGTCACGGTGCCCGGGGAGCATTTAGGGTTAACTGTCTTGCTCAAGGACAGAACGACGCGGTTTTCACCTTGGTGGTGGGGGGATTAGAACCAAGCCCTAGTCCCTAACCACTAGGCCACCTTGACGACCATAAATTGGTCAACCAGAAAAAATCGTCCCACTATTACATCTTCCTTGCTTGAAGCAGCAGCAGACTCGAAGCAGCAGGAAGGTTCTAATACGTATAAACCCGGTTCGACCAATTTAAACGTTGTTTTAATGAATCCAATCCGGAAAGCTAAATATGCGCACTGGTATTTGAATAAATAAATAAAGTAATCTGATCTAATTCTGAATAAGTGGGAGAGTATTAACCTCCAGCTGTCTAAGATAGGTCTCTGAAGCAGCCGGTTGAAGTGAAACAACAGCAGGAATGTCCCTATGACCTCATTTCCTGTCCCTTCCCTGGTCTGTTTATGAGTGCGCCAGACGGATAACAACAGAAACTGACATTTGTAAGGGGACACATTCCAATCCTAGAGCACAACTGCTGCCAGTTCAAAAGACTGTCGCCTGCAGCCCGAGAAAGCAGATGGCTCAAACCGAAAACCTCATAAAAACCTCCAACATGGAGAAGTGTTCAGAAGCTGTGCGCATTTGTGGCTTTAATGTGCTCAAAAAACTTCTAATCTTAATTCTCTGCCTCCTGTGCTGGTTTATTTTATTAGTTATAAGCTTGAATTTGTTAAAAGCACTAAGAATGATTCAGTTCGGTTGGTAGAAATAAACAACCTTTTAAAATTTTGGTGGTATCAAAATGGAGATAGGTACTATGTGCCTGTGATGCTAAATTACAATCATCTATCACAAGGACAGCTGTAAACATGTTGCCATTCACTGTCAGACTTGGATATGGGTACTAAGATTAATATCGTACTTATTCTGCCTTGGGGACTTGTGGTCAACCCTCAGCGTATTCATTCAAATGAGCTCTGTACCATTAAATATAATCATATGTATAATTATCTTTAATATTTAAAGCATATATAAATATAATATGCTTTATATACACTATGTAACCAAAGATATGTGGACACCCGACCATCATTCACATTTGAGCTGCTGGACATGCCGTTCAAAAATCGCTGTTCCAATTCATCCCAAAGCATTTCAATGGGTTTGAACCATGTGTTTATGGACCCCTTGTTTGTGCACAGGGGCACAGTCATATGGGGACAGGACAGGGCCACCCATTGGTCTACAATGTCTGTGTATTCTGTAGCATTAAGATGACCCTTCACTGGAACTACGAGGCCAAGCCCTGAAACACAGCCCCAGATCATTATCCCTCCTCCACCACACTGTGATTCATCATCTGAGAAAACACGCGCGGCCAGTCCAGTGGCGTTGTGATTTATACCACTCCACTTTTGTACAGCTGATCGGGCCACGGAAACCCATTATGTGAAGCTCTCCTCCGTGTACAGTCCTGAGTGGATGATGCTTCCGGAGGGAGTTTGTATCTGTGTGGTGGCGCAGCAGATGATTGCCCATTGTTACAAGCTACGGGCTTCAGCACTCGCTGGCCCCACTCTGTGCAATTGCCCGGTCCACCACTTTGTGGCTGGTCTGCCGCTCCGAGACGCTTCCACTTCACAATTACGCTATTTAAAGTCGATCGCGGCAAATCTTGTATGGCAGAAGTTTCACTATCAGACTTGGCAAAAGATGGCATTCAATGAGAGTGTCACGTTTAGAGTCACCGAGCTCTTCAGAACGACCCGTTGTGCTGCCAGAGTTTCTCTACGGATATGTCATAGCTATGTGCTAGATTTCAGGCAGCTTTGAGTAACGGCTGCGGCTGACACCATAAAAAAAGAGTTGCAATCTCCACAAAATGGTCTTCAATATGGACTTTATTTTTATGTCAACCGTAGGCTTATCTGAGATACAAAAACGGAGAGACAGAGTAACACCGGCACAATTGAAACAGAGTGACCCGATACTAATGTCAAAATAGTCACACACCCCAGACCTTATTCGCTTCCCCAAACCTTTATCGCCGACACTCACCTGAGCGGAATTTGTTCCGGATGAGAAGCGACCTCTCAGAGGCCAGCAACGTCATGGTGGACCGGGGAAGAGGAAGAAGGGATGGAGGACAGGGGAAGAGGAAGAAGGGATGGGAGGAGGAATAGAAAGAAAGAGTAGAGTCCTGGTTTTACTCCCACTTGGGTGGAAATCAGGAGGAATGGACTCTTCCGTTTCTGTCTCCCTCTATGGATAATAACAAGTAGACCAGAATACAGTAAATAACAAGAGGACCAGAATACAGTAAATAACAAGTAGACCAGAATACAGTAAATAACAAGAGGACCAGAATACAGTAAATAACAAGAGGACCAGAATACAGTAAATAACAAGAGGACCAGAATACAGTAAATAACAAGAGGACCAGACTACAGTAAATAACAAGAGGACCAGAATACAGTAAATAACAAGAGGACCAGAGTACAGTAAATAACAAGAGGACCAGAATACAGTAAATAACAAGAGGACCAGAATACAGTAAATAACAAGAGGACCAGACTACAGTAAATAACAAGTAGACCAGACTACAGTAAATAACAAGAGACCAGACTACAGTAAATAACAAGAGGAGCAGACTACAGTAAATACCAAGAGGACCAGACTACAGTAAATAACAAGTAGACCAGACTACAGTAAATAACAAGTAGACCAGAATACAGTAAATAACAAGAGGACCAGACTACAGTAAATAACAAGTAGACCAGACTACATTAAATAACAAGTAGACCAGAATACAGTAAATAACAAGTAAACCAGACTGCAGTAAATAACAAGTAGACCAGAATACAGTAAATAACAAGAAGACGAGACTACAGTATATAACAAGTAGACCAGAATACAGTAAATAACAAGTAGACCAGACTACAGTAAATAATAAGTAAACCAGACTACAGTAAATAACAAGTAAACAAGACTACAGTAAATGACAAGTAAACCAGACTACAGTAAATGACAAGTAGACCCGACTACAGTAAATAACAAGTAAACCAGACTACAGTAAATGACAAGTAAACCAGACTACAGTAAATGACAAGTAAACCAGACTACAGTAAATAACAAGTAGACCAGAATACAGTAAATACCAAGAGGACCAGACTACAGTAAATAACAAGTAGACCAGAATACAGTACAATACACACTGACCAGACTACAGTAAATAACAAGAACACCAGACTACAGTAAATGACAAGTAGACCAGACTACAGTAAATAACAAGTAGACCAGAATACAGTAAATAACAAGTAGACCAGACTACAGTAAATAACAAGTAGACCAGACTACAGTAAATAACAAGAGGACCAGAATACAGTAAATAACAAGTAGACCAGAATACAGTAAATAACAAGTAGACCAGACTACAGTAAATAACAAGTAGACCAGACTACAGTAAATAACAAGTAAACAAGACTACAGTAAATGACAAGTAAATAACAAGACTACAGTAAATAACAAGTAGACCAGAATACAGTAAATAACAAGTAGACCAGACTACAGTAAATAACAAGTAGACCAGAATACAGTAAATACAAGAAGACCAGAATACAGTAAATAACAAGGACCAGAATACAGTAAATAACAAGTAGACCAGAATACAGTAAATAACAAGTAGACCAGAATACAGTAAATAACAAGAGGACCAGACTACAGTAAATAACAAGTAGACCAGAATACAGTAAATACCAAGAGGACCAGAATACAGTAAATAACAAGTAGACCAGAATACAGTAAATAACAAGAGGACTAGAATACAGTAAATAACAAGTAGACCAGAATACAGTAAATAACAAGAGGACCAGAATACAGTAAATAACAAGTAGACCAGAATACAGTAAATAACAAGAGGACCAGACTACAGTAAATAACAAGTAGACCAGAATACAGTAAATAACAAGTAGACCAGAATACAGTAAATAACAAGAGGACCAGAATACAGTAAATAACAAGTAGACCAGAATACAGTAAATAACAAGAGGACCAGAATACAGTAAATAACAAGAGGACCAGAATACAGTAAATAACAAGTAGACCAGAATACAGTAAATAACAAGAGGACCAGAATACAGTAAATAACAAGAGGACATGAATACAGTAAATAACAAGTAGACCAGAATACAGTAAATAACAAGAGGACCAGACTACAGTAAATAACAAGTAGACCAGAATACAGTAAATAACATGTAGACCAGAATACAGTAAACAACAAGAGGACCAGAATACAGTAAATAACAAGTAGACCAGAATACAGTAAATACCAAGAGGACCAGAATACATTAAATAACAAGTAGACCAGAATACAGTAAATAACAAGAGGACCAGAATACAGTAAATAACAAGAAGACGAGACTACAGTATATAACAAGTAGACCAGAATACAGTAAATAACAAGTAGACCAGAATACAGTAAATAACAAGAGGACCAGACTACAGTACAGAAGAAGAGGCCATGATGAAGAGGATGGTAACAATCATAATATGACAAAACTCACTCACACACACACACACACACACACACACACACACACACACAAAGATATATAATGAGGAAGAAAGTGGATGACCTGGAGTAGGTGGAGGAGAGAAGAGAGAAACAGGGTGAGTCAGGGCCTGTCTCTGTCATTCACATGGCCTGGCAGACAGACAGAGGGACAGAGAGACAGACAGAGAGACAGACAGAGAGACAGACAGAGAGCTAGACAGAGAGACAGACAGAGAGACAGACAGAGAGACAGACAGAGAGACAGACAGAGAGACAGACAGAGAGCTAGACAGAGAGACAGACAGAGAGACAGACAGAGAGACAGACAGAGAGACAGACAGAGAGCTAGACAGAGAGACAGACAGAGAGACAGACAGAGAGCTAGACAGAGAGACAGACAGAGAGCTAGACAGACAGGTAGACAGACAGAGAGACAGACAGAGAGACAGACAGAGAGACAGACAGAGAGACAGACAGGTAGACAGACATGCATCCACACATAAGATACACAGATACTCACAAACACAAGTTATTCAATATATTCCAGACACAACAGTAAACTGTGAACATATTGGCAGTGGACACATTCATGGGGTGTGTTGGATTATTTATGATAAATCACTGGAGTTTATTAAAAAGCACACACACACACACACGCACACACACACGCACACACACACACGCACACACACACACACACACACACACACACACACACACACACACACACACACACACACACACACACACACACACACACACACACACACAAACACACACACACAGACACAGACACACACACACACAAACACACTCACACACACACACACATACAGTTAGTTTATCATCAAAGGTAGATAACAAACAATTAGGTCCTCATATCTGAAACAGCTTATGGTATTTTGCACAGCGGGGCACAGAGATGCCGGAAGAGAGAGATAAAGAGGAAAAGAGAGAGGGAGAGAGAGCGAGAGAGACAGAGAATGAACGAGGGAGAATAAAAGAGAATACCTACTGAAACAGAGAGAGTGGTACCTCAGCGGACGGTGAAGTGGGCTTAAGATGAAACTGGAGAGAGGTGCGAGGAAGAGGAGGACAGAACTTCAAGTGCGTTTAATGATGATTCCTTTCATGTCCCTTAAGTTGTACTTCCTTTTCGCATCTCTCGGTACGCGTCGGTTATTCCCCCGGAATACGTTTCTAAAGGTGAACTCGGGAACACAGGTTGTTGTGTTTCTTCCTCGTGGAAAAAACGAACCCTCTCTCAGTTCCTCTAACCCTCTCTGTTTCTGCCCCTCTCCTGCCCACCCAAAAGCGTCCTGGATTCGTGGTGCCAACTGTGGCAGACCATCAAAATGACCCCTCCCCCTCTGCCACGTCTCTCGTTCCCCTCCCCGTCCACAGCCCTCCTGCCCTGCCTCCCTCACCCCTCCCAGCAGACCCCACCTCGTCCCCCCCGACCCTCACCGTCCCAGAAGCAAACACCTGTTGACTGATTGATTGATTGATAGAGAGATCGAGTGAGGATAAGTGGCCGTTCATGTGTCTGTGTGTGAAAGTGTCCATCTTATGGCTGGCTGCATGTCGTCATGTGGATCTGGCCGGGCCAACAGCACATCATGGTTTGGGTGATATTGGATAGTGTTGCTATAGAGAGCTGCTGGTGGGGTGGTAGAAGGTAATACAGTGTGACTGCAGGGTTTGGTGGAATTGGATGCAGGCTTTCATCTAATAATGTTGTGTGTGATTTAGGAAATGCATCTTAGCCGGTCAGCGTCTATGTCTAAACACCTATGTCACCTTCCTATCCCGCACATATGTGTACATGAGATATGTGTGTGTGTGTGCGTGTGTCAGCATTCACGTGTGTGTGTGTGTGTGTGTGTGTGTGTGTGTGTGTGTGTGTGTGTGTGTGTGTGTGTGTGTGTGTGTGTGTGTGTGTGTGTGTGTGTGTGTGTGTGTGTGTGTGTGTGTGTGTGTGTGTGTGTGTGTTGTTGTGTGTCAGGGGGAGAGGGCTGGTCTGTGCTGGAGCACCTGTTCTGTATCTTTGACTGACAGGTTGGTGTGTGCTGGTTCAGCAGACCAGGCAGAGAGCAGGGGGGAAAGGGGAGGGGCTGGTAGGGGGAGAGAAAGAGAAGAGAGGGTGAGAGAGTGGGGGGGCGGGGCAGAGACAGGAGGAGACAGGAACAGTGAAATCGAGAAAGAGGTGAGCGGTCAGAATTACAGGAAGTAATAAAGACAGGTAGGGAAGAAAAGAGAGAAAGTTCTGGCCAATTAACAATGTTATTTGGAGACATTCTACATTCAATCTCCAGCACGACTCTGCTAAGCACAGCTGGAGAAGCAGCACAGACACAGTGACAGACACAGTTACAGACACCCCTCAGATAATCACCAGGCACAGACACAGTTACAGACACAGTTACAGACACAGTTACAGACACAGTTACAGACACACCTCAGATAATCACCAGGCACAGACACAGTTACAGACACAGTTACAGACACACCTCAGATAATCACCATGCACAGACACAGTTACAGACACAGTTACAGACACAGTTACAGACACAGTTATAGACACAGTTACAGACACACCTCAGATAATCACCATGCACAGACACAGTTACAGACACAGTTACAGACACAGTTACAGACACACCTCAGATAATCACCATGCACAGACACAGTTACAGACACAGTTACAGACACACCTCAGATAATCACCATGCACAGACACAGTTACAGACACAGTTACAGACACAGTTACAGACACAGTTATAGACACAGTTACAGACACACCTCAGATAATCACCATGCACAGACACAGTTACAGACACAGTTACAGACACAGTTACAGACACAGTTACAGACAGACCTCAGATAATCACGAACGTCAAGAAAGTTCTTTATTTCTTGTCTTTTTGAGCCTGCAATTGAACCCAGAAATGATGCTCTAGACACTGAATTATTCAAAAGACTGTCTGTTCTATCGCTTATTTAGCCTTTCAAAATGATAGACTTGGATTAACCCAACATGCCATTGGAAATCAGTGATGTTTGCTGATAATTGGCTTCTGTAAGCCTTTGTAGATATTGAATTGAAAGTCAGCCAGGCTACAACAGTCATTTATCACACATTTAAAATCTACACTGTAGTTCAGATCATTTAGTTGTTATTTCAATGGAGAAAAAAATGATTTTCTAGGTGACCTCACATTTCTGAACAGCATGTGTGTACTTTTAAGCTAGGACGTACAGGGCTATTGAAGCATTATATATATTTTAACTCAGAAAATACCTCATAAGCAGAAGCCCTTTAGGTTGTCCAATATTTTAAAAAAGGCCTCATTAATGGACTATTGACTAGTGATATATTTGAAAGTTCCTCATCTCCTTGGGCTGCGTTTGTTGTCTTCGTCCCCAAAAAGGCCAGCGGTCTTAGATTTTGTGTGGATTAAACGAAGACCAACAGTCTCTCCCAGGCGGATACATGTTCTCCTCACAACCATTAAAGAGATCCTAGATTATTTGTCAGAAGCTGTTTTTATCACCACTGACCCAGACAGCAGATGTAGTCAGGTGGATGTAGACCAAGACAACATGGACAGGTTTGTGCTGAGGGGTTTTTGCCGGTAAAGTCTTGCCTCGTGGATAAAAGCGTATGTGTGCAACATCCCAGAGACTCATGGAGACTGCTTTGGTTATCCGCATGACATCATAATGTATTCCAAGACCTGAGAACAACAATATATAGATATTCAGACTGTGTTGGACAAGCTGAGCGTCGCTGGAATGACAGTTGACATGAAGATGAGCACATTTTGCCAAACCTACCTGATGTCTCTGTGGCATATTGCATCCTGGGAGGTGATCCAGCTGGGCCCTGAAAAGGCGAGGGCTGCAGAACCCCTCTGCTAACCACCTCCAAGGTCCTCCAGCGGTTCCTTGGGATGGTAGTTGGGAACGATTGGTCTGTGTCCAACATCTCCCTGGTAATGGAACCCTTCAATGCATTGAAGCGGAAAGGATTCCATTACCAACGGACTTCCAACCTGAACGCCAGACCTGTTTGGAAACCATGATTCAACACCTGGTCACCCATCCCATTTTGGGTCATTCCAACCACTTTGACTGTCATTTTATTGTGTATACTGACGCAAGAGAGATTGAATTTGATGCTATTTCGGGCCAACAAACTGAGCTTGGCACTGAAGAAGTGTTAGCCTTTGCCAGTTGGACATTTAACGCAGCAGAGCAGAACCACTTCACCACAGAGCAAGAGTGCAGTTATTTGGGCTTTCAAGAAAGTAGAGGCATTAACTGGAAGGCCGTTACTTTACTGTAGTCACTGGCCATTCCTCTCTAGTATGAGTGGTTAAGACCAACCAACCCAGTACTTGACTTTTACATCATGGGCTCTACGGCTGCTAGTATGTGACTGCAGTTAAATACAGAAAGAAAAAGTAGAATACAGCTCCAGATAGATTATCTAGAGCTACTCAGACCTTCCCTACTCAGACCTTCCCTACTCAGACCTTCCCTACTCAGACCTTCCCTATTCAGACGTTCCCTACTCAGACGTTCCCTACTCAGACCTTCCCTACTCAGACCTTACTTACTCAGACCTTCCCTACTCAGACGTTCCCTACTCAGAACTTCCCTACTCAGACCTCCTCTACTCAGACTTCCCCTACTCAGAGCATCAACTCTACATCCGTCTATAAGCTCCAAATGGTTCACAACTTTGCAGTCAGACTAGTCACTCACACCAAGTCTTGGCAGGTGACCTTTATCCTCTGTGAGTTACACTGACTTCCTATCTCCCAACGAATCGATGGCAAAATCCTCTTACTGACATATAAAGTCCTAAACAATATCGTCCCTGCCTCCTTCTCTGACCTTCTTCTTCCACATCAACCTACTTTTGAACTCCATTTAAGTACTACAGACCACGTCATAATCTTTAAATCTCAACTCAAAGGCTTTGGTGACAGGGCATTCTGACTGGTGGCTCTCAGGCTCTGGAACTCTCTCTCTCTACCAAACACTCTGTGACTCTGAGACGACCCCATCACCCAGCAACACCCAAAGAAGCTGATCCAAACCCATTGGTCCCACTTCCTCTCTTTTCTTTCTGTTGTCTCAATGCTTCTCTTTCTCTAACATGTAAAGTGTCTTTAGGTCCTGCTAAAGCGGCGGTGGGAAAACCATGGCCCGGGGGCCAAATCCGGCCCTCAAGGCAATTCCATCTGGCCCGCGGTATGTGTTAAAACACGGGGATGTACCAGATAACGTGCCACTCCAATTGTTATGTATCCAAATGAAAATTATTTCGATAAAATAATAGACCTAGAGTATAAATGTTATGTGTATACATTTTAACTATTGCCATTTTCTAGCCCACAATTCATTTATAATTAACAAATGTGGCCCTCCGTTTAATTTCAAAGTCCTGATGTGGCCCCTGAGCTGAAAAGATAGCCCTATTAATGCATTATTAATGTTCTTATTAGAAGCCTTGCTCTACTGGCCAAACCTCAGCCTGGATGTCAATCACATATCAGAAAGGACTGTTGGCAAATTGCAATAATCCATAGTATCCCGACCTTAGTAAATGTTAGGGGTGGATTTGATTAACCCAATTCCTCCATCATTTTCGTTGATGACTATTCCAAGTCGGTGGAACTTTTTTCTCCATCACTAAGCAACAGTTAAGACCGTCACCAATATTCTCACAAAAAAGACCTTGACTCTCTGGGGAGTGCCTAATTACATCCTGCCGGAACTGGAGTCACAGTTAGTTCCCAAATTGTTTTTGTAGATCTTTTCTTAACCAAAGGTTACCACCTACATACCAACTTGAACAAGTGAGTCAATCAAACCGGGAAAACAATGGTTGCTTTTGGACAACCAATTGAGCTTTGAGTCACTCTGAGTCACTTGGAGTCACTCTGAGTCACTTGGAGTCAACCGGAGTCACTTGGAGTCAACCGGAGTCACTTGGAGTCAACCGGAGTCACTTGGTGTCACCCGGAGTCACTTGGTGTCACCCGGAGTCACTTGGTGTCAACCGGAGTCACTTGGTGTCACCCGGAGTCACTTGGTGTCACCCGGAGTCACTTGGTGTCACCCGGAGTCACTTGGTGTCACCCGGAGTCACTTGGTGTCACCCGGAGTCACTTGGTGTCACCCGGAGTCACTTGGTGTCACCCGGAGTCACTTGGAGTCAACCGGAGTCACTTGGTGTCACCCGGAGTCACTTGGTGTCACCCGGAGTCACTTGGTGTCACCCGGAGTCACTTGGGGTCACCCGGAGTCACTTGGTGTCACTCGGAGTCAACAGGTGAAGACATGGGCGTTGTTGTTACCCCCTGCAGACAAACTAGAGGGGAATGAGCACCACAAGGTCTTAGACCTTTATGAAGAAAAGAGCATAATCCCAATGTTGCCCCACTAACGACATGTCAGCCAGCAGATGTTGAACACCAGGAAGTGCTAGGTTGGATTGAGCAGGAAAGTAACAGCAAAACCTTTCTTGGCTTCACGAACCAGGGGCCTCATTTATAAAACTTTGAGGTGGATCCTACTAGAAGCTGCTACAACTGCTTTTGAAAAAAATAAGACCCCTGAAAAACATACCGATGTATGTTTTGGTCACTCATATAGTTTTTTATGTTCAATTTGGGGAAAAGAGTTCCGTCACATGCACAGTTATAAGGTCTGAACAGACTCATGTGAAACCATACAGGAGAGAAGCCAGTCAGTTGAGTTTGTGGCAAATCCTTTTACAGTGCTTGTATATTATTCTGTTTTTTACTGCATATGATCATTCATAAACATAAATTATGCACCGGAATTGTTTTGCATTTTGTGACTTTTAGTCGAATAAAAGACACATTTTCCAGTCATATATACTTCACCATTGAATTTTTTTTTAAATAGTGTTAAAATATCATCTCGTCTCGATCTCGTAAACCCAATGTCAAGTATCGCCTCGTCTCGTGAAGTTAGTGCAATGTCTACACTGGATTTATGAACAATTATATGTTATTCTAATGTACAGAAAATGTGCTTTTCTTTAGAAAACACGGTCACTTCTAAGCGACCCCAGACTTTTGAACGGTATTGTAGTTTGGTAAACTTTTTCGTTCTGTTGACCTCCCCAAAGTTATAAATGGAAATGGGATTGAGCGTTCCAACACAGCTTATTGGCAAAAATGGTAATTCTGAAAGGTTAGCAATGTGTTAAAAAAAATGTTGTACACATCAACAAAACTTGCCAGAGGCACTCGCAGCGACTGTTACTGCGTTTTCAAAGCCTGTCAGATGTTCCAGAGGGTGTTATTATCTTCCAGAGAGGGTACTTGCACAATATTAGAATTTCAGAAAGAAAGTTCACATCATTAGAAGTAAGATATTCTCCTCTTTTCTACTCTTCAGTAGGTTTATTAGAAATGTATTTATTGTGGTGTTGCTATATATATTTGTAAAAAAAAATCTAATTCTGCAGTGGTCCACATAGACCCAGCTGTGGGGTTTAAACCTGAGTCTAAAATGAAAGAAACGATAGACACATGCGGCCTTTCTCTTTCACAATCATATCAACCCATATAAGAGACAGACAAACATGCGGACATATAAATCCATGTAAGAGACAGACAGACAGACATGTCAATCCATGTAAGAGACAGACAGACAGACAGACAGACATGTAAATCCATGTAAGAGACAGACAGAGAGACATGTAAATCCATGTAAGAGACAGACAGACAGACAGACATGTAAATCCATGTAAGAGACAGACAGACATGTCAATCCATGTAAGAGACAGACAGAGAGACATGTAAATCCATGTAAGAGACCGACAGACAGACATGTAAATCCATGTAAGAGACAGACAAACAGACAGACAGACAGACAGAGAGACATGTAAATCCATGTAAGAGACAGACAGACAGACAGACATGTAAATCCATGTAAGAGACAGACAGACAGACAGAGAGACATGTAAATCCATGTAAGAGACAGACAGACAGACAGACATGTAAATCCATGTAAGAGACAGACAGACAGACAGACAGACAGAGAGAGAGACATGTAAATCCATGTAAGAGACAGACAGACAGACAGACAGACATGTAAATCCATGTAAGAGACAGACAGACAGACAGACAGACATGTAAATCCATGTAAGAGACAGACAGACAGACATGTCAATCCATGTAAGAGACAGACAGACATGTCAATCCATGTAAGAACCAGACAGACAGACATGTAAATCCATGTAAGAGACAGACAGACAGAGAGACAGACAGACAGGTCTATCCATTAATTAATCAGTGAATACATGGCCCATTATTTTAATACAGTTGATTTACTCGCTCGTTCGTTCACCCCTCCCCCTTCTCTGATTGGCACCTGTTACCCTGCTTCTTCCTCTGGCACCATCTCTCATTCCCTCACACTCCGACGGTTTATCGTGAACTGTGTCTGGTAGAGGCTTGTTGGCCCACCTTTCCCTGTTAGTGTTGATGGGAACATATTGTCTCACACACATTGACACCACACAGACCAGAACACTGGCACACAATCAGAATCACACCCACCAAACACAATCACACACACACACACAAACACGTATGCACACACCCACCAAACACAATCACACACTCAAATACGTATGCACACACACACCCACCAAACACAATCACACACACACACACACAAACATGTATGCACACACACACCCACCAAACACAATCACACACACACACACAAATTCACACACACACAGCCACCAAACACAATCACACACACACACACACACAAACATGTATGCACACACACACCCACCAAACACAATCACACACACACACAAATTCACACATACACACACACACACACACACACACACACACATGCAATGTAATATTCTTTTGGAGAACCCCTCATCATAATCCTTAACCAGAACCTTAACTCCTTACTCTAATTCTATTGTTCACCTCAATCTAAAAGAGATTAATAACTGCCCTTTTTCTCAGTGAATCAGTGAAATGTCCCCAAGGTTACATACATTTCTGTCTTTCTGCCCTTGCTGGTCTAAACCAGGATACTAATCACAATACACACACACAGGCACATAAATACACACACACACAGGAATCCCACAAATATTCACACACAGGAATCCCACAAACATACACACACACACACACACACACAAAGGAATCCCACAAACATACACACACACACACACACACACACACACAATCCCACATACATACACACGCGTATATATGCACATCCAGAGTCCCTAAGTGTTCACTTTGTAGACATTGCCATGCCTCCGTGCACAGAAAGGCTCTTTCTCATTTACCTTTCTATCTCATCCACACACACCCACACACACACACAGAGAGAGAGAGAGAGAGAGAGAGAGAGATACACACACAGAGAGAGACACACACACAAAGTCTGTCCACCTCAATGCCTCCTATGCTGGTGCACTCGCTGGCTGCTGGGTAATGCACGAGATGTCTGCAATACAGCGTGTGACAGGAATAAGAGTGCCCTCAAGTGGTCACAGTCTGCAATGACAGGTGTTGCCAACATGCTATCACCTTGGCAACCCAGCCCAATTCCGCAGACACTGAGTAGAAGAGGCTCAGCTTAACCTTGGCCATTCCAACCTCCATCACGTGGGTGTATGGAGACCACTAGAGGACAACCGTGCGTTGCAGGTGAGGTCCAGACTCTCTGGTGACCGCTTTTCTCAAGTAACCCAATAAAGGGATGATGTGTAGGGGATGTCACAGTGTGTGAGGGTGTGACCACGTACCATGGTGGAGGTACCGCTCCATATCTGTAACTGTGTTTTCGTTTCATCTGTGAGCCGTTACATAAATAGCTGTCAGCCGCCTCCTCAGTGGCTCGGAGGCCGGGACCTCTCGGAGGGCTGTCGCCGGGTTGACGCTCCCTTCCTCTCCACCACCATCTCTCCCTCCTTCTCTAGCTCTCCTTTTCCTTCTTGCCCTCATTCTCTTCCTCCCTCCAACCACACAGGTCTGTGTCTAACCCTGCATCTGTCTGTCTGTCTCCCTGTCTATATAAGGTCCAAAAAAGACACACACACAGAGAGAGAGAGAGAGAGAGAGAGAGAGCTGCAGTGAGGATTTCACACAGCCAGCCGATAAATCATCACCATCGTCGTCATCTTCGTCACGTGGATCAATAGAGGTCATCATATGAACAACATTGTGGATCGCCGGAAAGGTTAAGGTTCATGACAGATCAGAAAAAGCCCAATAAAAACGGATGTAGCATAATTAGCTTAGCGTCACAGCACCCCGTGTGTGGGTGAATAGCTCGAATAATAACGCCGATCTTAACACTGATCTTAAACAGTGCTTCAAGAACAACAGAAGTAATATGATGACACGTCCGGTATAGCCAGTGGAATTCTCCTCTTCCTTTCTATCTTTTCTATTCGATCTACTTTCTATTTTAAACAGATTCCATAGAGCATCCGGAACCCTTGGCCCCTCCTCTTTCTCCCTCTACCCCTGACCAATCAGGCTGAGGAAGATACAATAGGTAAATATAAGTGGAGGGGCAGCACTGCTCCTGGGCGGATACCATGTGAGCAGGTTTTTGCTTTCAAACCCTGTTTGAACGAACTTTCTAACAGTTTATTGAGGTGTGTTAGTACTGGGTTGGATGAAGGTCTCCAGCACCAGTAAAACCTTCCCTGGTCTCCAGCACTAGTAATGCCTGGTCTCCAGCACTAGTAATGCCTGGTCTCCAGCACTAGTAATGCCTGGTCTCCAACACTAGTAATTCCTGGTCTCCAGCACTAGTAATGCCTGGTCTTCAGCACTAGTAATGCCTGGTCTCCAGCACTAGTAATGCCTGGTCTCCAGCACTAGTAATGCCTGGTCTTCAGCACTAGTAATGCCTGGTCTCCAGTACTAGTAATACCTGGTCTCCAGTACTAGTAATGCCTGGTGTCCAGCACTAGTAATACCTGGTCTCCAGTACTAGTAATACCTGGTCTCCAGTACTAGTAATGCCTGGTCTCCAGCACTAGTAATGCCTGGTCTTCAGCACTAGTAATGCCTGGTCTCCAGTACTAGTAATGCCTGGTCTCCAGCACTAGTAATGCCTGGTCTCCAGCACTAGTAATCCCTGGTCTTCAGCACTAGTAATGCCTGGTCTCCAGCACTAGTAATGCCTGGTCTCCAGTACTAGTAATGCCTGGTCTCCAGCACTAGTAATGCCTGGTCTCCAGCACTAGTAATGCCTTGTCTCCAGTACTAGTAATGCCTGGTCTCCAACACTAGTAATGCCTGGTCTCCAGCACTAGTAATGCCTGGTCTCCAGCACTAGTAATGCCTGGTCTCCAGCACTAGTAATGCCTGGTCTCCAGCACTAGTAATGCCTGGTCTCCAGCACTAGTAATGCCTGGTCTCCAGCACTAGTAATGCCTGGTCTTCAGCACTAGTAATGCCTGGTCTCCAGCACTAGTAATGCCTGGTCTCCAGCACTAGTAATGCCTGGTCTCCAGTACTAGTAATACCTGGTCTCCAGTACTAGTAATGCCTGGTCTCCAGCACTAGTAATACCTGGTCTCCAGTACTAGTAATACCTGGTCTCCAGTACTAGTAATGCCTGGTCTCCAGCACTAGTAATACCTGGTCTCCAGTACTAGTAATGCCTGGTCTCCAGCACTAGTAATACCTGGTCTCCAGTACTAGTAATACCTGGTCTCCAGTACTAGTAATGCCTGGTCTCCAGCACTAGTAATGCCTGGTCTTCAGCACTAGTAATGCCTGGTCTCCAGTACTAGTAATGCCTGGTCTCCAGCACTAGTAATGCCTGGTCTCCAGCACTAGTAATGCCTTGTCTTCAGCACTAGTAATGCCTGGTCTCCAGCACTAGTAATGCCTGGTCTCCAGTACTAGTAATGCCTGGTCTCCAGTACTAGTAATGCCTTGTCTCCAGTACTAGTAATGCCTGGTCTCCAACACTAGTAATGCCTGGCCTCCAGCACTAGTAATGCCTGGTCTCCAGCACTAGTAATGCCTGGTCTCCAGTACTAGTAATGCCTGGTCTCCAGTACTAGTAATGCCTTGTCTCCAGCACTAGTAATGCCTTGTCTCCAGTACTAGTAATGCCTGGTCTCCAACACTAGTAATGCCTGGTCTCCAGCACTAGTAATGCCTGGTCTCCAGCACTAGTAATGCCTGGTCTCCAGCACTAGTAATGCCTGGTCTCCAGCACTAGTAATGCCTGGTCTCCAGCACTAGTAATGCCTGGTCTCCAGCACTAGTAATGCCTGGTCTCCAGCACTAGTAATGCCTGGTCTCCAGCACTAGTAATGCCTGGTCTCCAGCACTAGTAATGCCTGGTCTCCAGCACTAGTAATGCCTGGTCTTCAGCACTAGTAATGCCTGGTCTCCAGCACTAGTAATGCCTGGTCTCCAGCACTACTAATGCATGGTCTCCAGCACTAGTAATGCCTGGTCTCCAGCACTAGTAATGCCTGGTCTTCAGCACTAGTAATGCCTGGTCTCCAGCACTAGTAATGCCTGGTCTCCAGCACTAGTAATGCCTGGTCTCCAGCACTAGTAATGCCTGGTCTTCAGCACTAGTAATGCCTGGTCTCCAGCACTAGTAATGCCTGGTCTCCAGCACTAGTAATGCATGGTCTCCAGCACTAGTAATGCCTGGTCTCCAGCACTAGTAATGCCTGGTCTCCAGCACTAGTAATGCCTGCCCTCACAACACAGCAATGATACATCCAGAGCCAATCGGAATGTCATATGATATCCAGTAGAGTGGTGCACCGTCTGGTCAGCAGTAATAGAATGGATCTATTCTCTAATGAAGCAGATTACAGTTAGACAGGCCATTTACGAGATCCTGTATTTAATAACGTATAATCTGGGACTTGCCTAAAGGTTTAATGGGCCAGAAAATTGTGGAAAAGAGGAAAAACAGAAGGTGACCTCCCAATTAGAGTATGTCAATGGTTTCAGTTCACAAACCTATAAGACACTGTACATCCAGATTTCCCTGTAAATATCTACATCATTAGAACATGGAAACAGATATAAAAATACAATACAATTTGCATACATTGGTTTTTCCTCCTATTAAGCATGCTTTTTAATTACGTTTGTTTCTCTGTGAGGAAACATTGTGGGCATCTCCTGAAACAGAATTGTGTGGGAGTATAACCGTCGTGAAAGAAATGAGAACAACCTACTGATTGGCTAGATCAGACTTCCCTGAGGGAATATCCTGGGTATTTTTTAAAGATCTGATTAACAAGACAACAGTGGGTTGGGATATTCCAGAGTTAAGGCGTCGCCCCGAGTTATGGATTTAGGTCAAGTCAACATTATTTTGGAAAGATCTCTACAGAATATAAATGTGAGATTTGAAAATGGGCACGTAGCTTAATGCTTTTGCAAATGGGCCCTGAGGTACTAGTTGCACAAGTAACCTTTATTCATTTACATGCGCAGTTATCTTCTGGAGGTAAATAGATGACAGATGTGTGGTGGATATATATATATATATCCTGTGTGTTCAATAGTAGTCCAGTAGGAAAGGAAAGTAGGAAAGAATGTACTCAACACCTGAAGAACAACATGCACAAATCGGATAAGATGTAACCAGAGTTAAATGACTAGCCAGTTAGCAGTGTGGCGCTAAAGAAAATGCAATCGGTGACATCACTTGAACTAAGACTTTGATGTCGTTACTTTCCTTGGTTGTTACGGGCTGCTGTTGTGAGAGGATGCTAACAATGCTAACTGAGGGACCGTTGTCGATGAGTTCAGGGGGTCGCCGGTTCGACACCACATGTGGGGTGAGTGTACAGTTCATTTAAAAAAAGGTCAGCATCTTTAGTGTAACAAAGCCTTTAGTTGATCGTAACATCAGTGACACAATACAGGATTTCTGTTTTACGCATTTAATAAATTAAGCCACCGTATTTTAAGGCAGGAGAAATCCAAACTTAAATACAATGTAGAAAAGTGGCAATTGTTTTGAAAAACTAAATCCAAAGTGCAAGTGACTCACAGTGTCTATTGACAGTAAGAAAATGAAATTATTTCTCTTAATTATAAGTGCATTTGTCAAGAGACCAAAAAAAGTGTTCTTGTATAAATGTACAATATTACAGTAAAACATAATGACTGTACAATTCATAACATCGTTTTAAGTACTTTGGTAGTGCAAATGTTCTTTCATAGCAGAATTTGAAAGCCTAACATTTCTTTAGAAGGTACATAAACATTTCATGAGCTAAAGAAAAGGAAAGCAGGGAAAGTGAAAAGAGGGGAATAATTTGTGAGAAAAGTAATCATTTTGGACCATTTCACAATAGAATACATGCAGGAAATAAATGATATAAAAAACAGATGATCAATGTTACCATTGGAAAGTACCATTAAAAATGGAAGGGTCCACAGAAGTCTTCAGTGCCTTTCAGAGTGGTCCAAGTTGGTCGCCGTGGAGCTGCACCTTCTTTCCTCTCCTCCTCCCAACGTCAGTCAAAAAGATCCGAATGAGGACATCACCTCAGAATCAGGCTCCGAGTCCGAGTTATCCAAATTGGACACGGTGGAACTATACCACTCCTCTGTCTCCTCCTCGCCTTCTCCTCCTCTCCCGTCTCCTCCCTCGGTCAGCGTGTCGACCGCCGCCTGGTGGAACGGGTGTTTGCGCTTCGTGTGTCGCCGCAGTGTGTTGCGCTCTGCGAAGCGCGTGTGGCACAGGGAGCATTGGTAGGGTTTCTCCCCGGTGTGCACGCGCTGATGACGCTGCAGCTCGCCCGCCTCCCGAAAGCGCTTGGAGCAGATGGGGCACACGAAGTTCCTCTGCCCGGTGTGGATGTGATTGTGTCTCTGTTTAGGGTCAAAGGGTAAAGGTCACAAAGATGGATAACCCCGCACATGTTCACATCGTACGAGCTACTAGTTATTGGTATTATTTCATCAGCGTGACTATAAGCAGTAGCACAGAAGCACAGTTCTCACGGACGTCCACAGAGTATAATGAAAACATTTAAACCTGTGTACGGGTGTGATCACGACCCCCCCAGGCCGAGTCAGGACACCCACAACTGAAAGATCTGTAAACAACTGAACTCACCTGCAGGTGACTGGATCGTTTGAAGGCCTTGCCGCACTGCAGGCACACGTGAGGCTTGTTCTGTGAGTGGGTGATGGAGTGGCGCTCCAGATCCGACAGATAGTAAAAGATTCTGGGGCAGAGAGGGCAGTAAAGGACCCTCCGTGGCCCCGAGGACGGAGGGGAGGCTGGAGAGACAAGGTCCAGAGGGTCAGGGGGCTCCGGGTTTCGGGGTCTGCTAGAGGGGTTATTGGGGTCAGGCGGGGGGGAGGGTGGAGCCGTGGAGGAGAAGTACAGGTGGTCGTTCCATGCGAGGGAGGAACGCTCGGATTCTGGGGTGTCTGATTGGCTGACCGCATCTGAACTGGGGTCAAATGTCATGGAGGATGAGTGTGTAACGGGAGATGCTTTCGCGGACACTGATTCGTTTGGAACAGAACCCATTTGTTTTTCGTCCATGATCAGTGACTGGGGGTCTGGGTCGGGCTCAGAAGAACTTGGTTCGGAGTGTTTTATAGTAGTTGAGCTGAACGCTACCGCGTCCGAACTCTCGTCAGTAACTGGCTGCGTGAGGGGAGAGGAGACGTCTGAGATGGGGGGAAGGGGGGTGACAGGGGTCATGCTCGGGGTCACACCCGACGGCATGGTAACATGGTTGTCAGGTGACACTCTAATGACAGGCTGGGAGAGACTGGCTGGAAGGGGGGACTCTGATGTGACAATCTGACTCGGAAGAGGGGATGAAAGAGAAAGAGATGATAACGAGGAGTTGGAGATTTGAGAGAGCTGACCGGTGGAGGGGTCGATAAGGGCAATGGGGGTGGAGGTGGAGAAGAGCTGACTGGAGGTAGAAGAGGAGGTGGAGAGGAGGAGGAACATAGAGGTGGAGCCGCTGGGGGAGTTTTGAATGAGAGACAGGGGAAGGGAGAAGCCCAGGCCTGTGTTGGTATCAGCATCTACCAGGGGACTGGACAGTTGGAGAGAGGAGGGGAGGATCTGGATGGACCGTGTGGGTTGGTGGGGTAGAACAGAACCCATATCCCTGGCCTCACTTATAACTTTCTCAGCTAAATCTAGAGCCTCGCTGGGTTCCACATTCGGAGTGATTTCTGTAGTCTCTAAAAGTTCTGTATTTTTCATGTGTTCTGCGTTCAGTTGGAGGTGAGTCGACGTTAGCGGGGCGAGGCCATGGTCGTTGTTTTGTGTGAGGGGGGTGAGTAAACTGTGTGTGAGGTGGGTGGGTAAACTGTGTGTGTGGGGGTGGGTAAACTGTGTGTGAGGGGGGTGGGTAAACTGTGTGTGAGGGGGGTGGGTAAACTGTGTGTGAGGGGGGTGGGTGAACTGTGCCTGTCGGGGGTGGGTAAACTGTGTGTGAGGGGGTGGGTAAAATGTGTGTGAGGGGGTGGGTAAACTGTGTGTGAGGGGGTGAGTAAACTGTATGTGAGGGGGGTGGGTAAACTGTGTGTGAGGGGGTGAGTAAACTGTGTGTGAGGGGGTGGGTGAACTGTGTGTGAGGTGGGTGGGTAAACTGTGCCTGTGGGGGGTGACCTCATCAGGTGTAAAACTTGACGACACCTCCAGTGAGCTTGGCAGCACCAGTGACTGGCCCGGTTGGGGACCGGCATGTTTCAAAAGGTCTATTTGGGGCACTTTGTGTCCTTCAGGGGTGAGTGTGTATGGAATGCCCTGGTCATCTATCAGAAGGAGTCCTTCACAGTCCGAGTCTATGGAAGTAAAGTAGGGGAACAGTGATGCCGAGCCACATGTAGGAGACGACAGAGGTCCACCCAGAATGTCTGCTCCATCTATTCTCAGTATAGAGACATATTGATCATCATCGTCTTCCTCTACTATGTCCCTATCGCCATCACCCTCGACCTCGTCTACCTCCATAAGCAATGAGCTCTCATGCCAAAGCCTTCTCTCTTTGCTCTCTCTCTTTTTGGGCAAGCTCAGATCCAACACTACTCCCTCCTCCTCCTCCTCCTGTTTCTGCTCCCGTCTTCCATCACTTGCTTCTGCTCTGTCCTCTCCTCCCTCCTTAGCTGCTTGCTCCTCACCGTGACCTCTACAACCTGGCAGGAGATAAGGGGTCACGCTCTGATCATCTCCATTCCTCCCAACAGTCCTCTCGGTCTGGGTTGTGTGGAATAAAAGTGGCATTTGGAGAATGGGGTCACCATTCCTGATCACTGGAACATCTCTGTCCCCATTTTGCTTCTCATCCTCTGCCTTGGTCCTGTGGACAGGCTCCTCGCTGTGGTCCATGGCTTCAGATGACTGGTCCATGGCTTCAGATAACTGGTTCCTGGCTTCAGGTGACTGGTCCATGGCTTCAGATGACTGGTCCATAGCTTCAGATGACTGGTCCATAGCTTCAGATGACTGGTCAATGGCTCCAGATGACTGGTCCATAGCTCCAGATGACTGGTCCCCATTCTCAACTGCAACAGATACCAGAGTGGACCTCGGGCCATTTGAACTGGCCTGCAATAAAGGAGTGCTGGCTTCCAAACTCCATTTTGAATTCAAGTGAGGGATGTCTTTGGTGAGGCTGAGAGCTGCAGAGTCTGCAATTGGTCTGTTGCACAAACCAGTAACATCTGATGTATTTATGTCCGGTTGTTCGGAACCACAAGGAATCCCAGTCTTGACTGTGATTGGTTGGTTGAGCCCACATACTTCACCTGTTTCCTGTAAAGCCGACAGTGAGGTCACAGCCACATCTGGCACATCTCCACCCCCTCCACCTTTTTCGGTCTTGAAGTAGTTTGATTTGAGATTTGTCTGTTTGAGGGCACATGACTGGAGGTCACCGGCTAGAGGGCGGGATCTGAGCAGGGATAGGTCCACTGGCTCCTCATGGATATTTGGCACAGTCCCTGACCTCTTCAAGGATTGGCCAACGCTGGTATCATCTGATCCACCACGGGTCAGAACCACCATCTGCTGAGAATCCATTTTGGACCATGTCCTCATCTGAAATACAGGGATTCAGCCAGTCATAATCAGATCAAGAGATGATTTAAACTGAGTAATAACATAAAGGGGATTTGTTGATCTATTGGCTATATATAGGTAGAAAACATCGCATGCCCATCCCCTGTGTCATTACGCATCAGTGGATATCAAAGTCAGAGTCATACAAAGTGGATCATATGTTTATGAGTCTGTGTATAAATAAATATATATATATATAAATAATGGGGAGTATTTGATACACTGGTTTTCCCACTTAAAAAGCATGTAGGAGTCTGTAATTCGTATCATAGGTACTCTTCAACTCTGAGTGACGGAATCTAAAACAAAAATCCAGAAAATCACATTATATGATTCTATTTATGAAAAATAGAATTATGAATATCTTCGTGTCTTAATCTGATTTTAATACACTCTAGTATAATTCAAAGAAATGAGGTCAAGGCAATTAAAATTCCTAAAGCAAGTTAAGCGTATATATTTTCATTGCATGCATTATTGAAAAAGCAGCATACACAACAAGTTCCAGTGTATGCAGATTAATGTTATTCAAACTGTATAAACTGACAAAAAATTATGTAATATTCTAAGACACACCTCTATGAACATTTGTATGCATTTCCTGTAAAAATTCCAATATATATATATATATATAATTATATTTATATTGTTCATATTCCCCATTTATATACTTGTTATAACTGCTCTTGAGTTTTTATTGTATTTGTTATTCAGTGCATTTTACCAGATTTGGGCACGCCCACCTGTACGCCCGCCTGTACGCCCGCCTGTACGCCCACCAGTACGCCCACCAGTACGCCCGCCTGTACGCCCGCCTGTACGCCCGCCTGTACGCCCGCCTGTACGCCCACCAGTACGCCCACCAGTACGCCCACCTGTACGCCCGCCTGTACGCCCGCCTGTACGCCCGCCTGTACGCCCACCAGTACGCCCGCCTGTACGCCCGCCTGTACGCCCGCCTGTACGCCCGCCAGTACGCCCTCCTGTACGCCCACCAGTACGCCCACCTGTACGCCCACCTGTACGCCCGCCTGTACGCCCGCCTGTACGCCCGCCTGTATGCCCGCCTGTACGCCCGCCTGTACGCCCGCCTGTACGCCCGCCTGTACGCCCTCCTGTACGCCCACCAGTACGCCCACCTGTACGCCCGCCTGTACGCCCGCCTGTACGCCCGCCTGTACGCCCACCAGTACGCCCGCCTGTACGCCCGCCTGTACGCCCACCAGTACGCCCGCCTGCACGCCCACCTGCACGCCCACCTGTACGCCCACCAGTACGCCCACCAGTACGCCCACCAGTACGCCCACCAGTACGCCCACCAGTACGCCCACCAACGACATAGAAAATTCCTACTGGATTTTATTTTTATTTACAAGAGCAAGATGGATTTTTTTTTACATGGAAAAATACATGTAATATTGGTGAATAAATGTGTGGATTAATTTACACAATTCCAAAATATTGAGCTGCCATATAGAATGCTGGGAAACTTTTCATTATAAACTTTAAAAAAGTAAAAGTCAGTTTCACATACATATATGGTTTTAGTAACATTTCCCTAAATTTCAGTTAAACTTACTAAAGATTGTTTGAGTAAAACTGCATCCGGTCATGTATTGTTGTAATTGGTTTAAATCACCCCAACGCCTTCAAAATACTACTACTACTACTACTACTACTACTACTACTACTACTACTACTACTGCTACTAATACCACCATCCACATCATCAATATCCTCATCATCAACACCTGTCATTGTCATCATCACACAAACCCGTAAAATTCCTTAATTTCACAATAACACGAAGCAAAATGAAGGCTACAGTTAAAATAAGCCATTACCAAACTGCTTAATTACTGTGATTGGCAAAAACAATGTAACGCAGCATTTCTAAGAGTGGCGTATATCTGCATTACATTGGCTGCTGTTATACACTCAGCTGTATAATGTTCTTACCAGGCTCTAAAGTCACCAGGATCCCACAGCATCAACGCGACATTCTGCAGCGGAGGGTTCGAGAACACATGATGTCAGCGGAGGGTTCGAGAACACATGTCAGCGGAGGGTTCGAGAATACATGGTGTCGGCGGAGGGTTCGAGAACACGTCATGCTGTCAGCGGAGGGTTCGAGAACACGTCATGCTGTCAGCGGAGGGTTCGAGAACACGTCATGCTGTCAGCGCAGGGTTCGAGAACACATGATGTCAGCGGAGGGTTCGAGAACACAAGGTGTCAGCGGAACTACACCACCCGGGGTGAAGCCTACTTTACCTTTCGCTTTCAGATTGCCGTTTCTGGCACAGCCTAAATCACATAAACACATTCGTCAGACAACGAGATGGGGTCGACATCATGCACCTGTACATATTTGCTTTATTCGAACCCATTTCCATCCGTGCATTTGTGTTAGAATAAAAACAGTGACCCGTTCATGGGGACGCCATTACGCGCAGTCAGAGGTCCGAATAACCCAACTGTGTATTATGTCTGGGCTGTGCGTCCACGAACACCACACTCGAACCCGGGACAGTGTGTGTGTGTGTGTGTGTGTGTGTGTGTGTTCACAGCATATAAAGTAAAATGTTGAGCCCTCAGATAACTAAAACACGGCTCGTAATTTGTTTAAATAATTAATATTTGTGCCATAGCTGCCTTATTTTCTGTCTCGGACCCACAACCAGCCATTTTAGTCTCGGGTTCGAGCCCTGCAGGGAGCGCAGGGAGCATGTAGTGAACTTTGTCAACATATGGTTATTTATTTCAGAAACTAACAGTCTGTAAATACGCACTTAAATATAACAGGTGCGAGAGACGCGTCCGGTATAATATAGAGATATTTTAAAGTAGATAATAAACTAGATACTCCACCCATATGAGTCACTCTGCACAGACACTGGCTTACCCGGGCTGCAGATACTTCCGGAGGACCAAATATGAAGGAGCCGGGAATTGGACAGGAGGGGGAACTATTAGAAAGAAAGGGGGAGACATTGTGTCGCATCGTTTTGGGTCCGACTATAATCCCCCGCTGAGTAAAATGTGGGCGGCTACGTTCCCTTTGTGAGATCAGAGCAACGTGCATAGAAATGCAACCTTGGAAAAAATTAATAGTTTTGTTAATAAGAAAAAGACAGATCGATATATATATATATATATATATATATATAGAATGGTGTCTCAGTCGTTTAAAGCATTTGTTTTTTTAATTGAATTTCACTTACATGGCGTGTATATATGTAATACAGAATCATCTAATTACAGAAATGCAGTTTGCTAATTGAGATATTGTCAATGCAACATGCTTACAAGTTTACAGGCCTGGTGCGTCAGAACATAAGGGGAAGGAATAACCTAGAGGATGCCTCTGGGCAGTGATAAAATATACAACAAACACCACATGAACACATTTGCAGGTCAGTCAGATCTCGAGGTGAGAAGTGTCAGAGACATACACAGAAAAACCACATAAAGTGAACAGCGGAACTGTAATTGACATATGAGCACGTGACTAAATGTATTAGATCTGTATTAAGACTTTGCCATTGTTTAAAATGTGGGGCTGTAGGTCATTGGCTGAGCGACGGGGTAGGGAGAAATTCATTTGGTTCCTCCAAGTCTGTAGGCGAGCATGCCTCGATCTCAGACACCAGTCGATGTGGAAACAGTTTGTACTGCAACCAGGTGGGTTCTGGGAGAAGAGGAATATGGCATACATGTTAGGACAATAAACAAGACAATCTAAGCAAATGTTGTAATTTACTAGAGGTACACTGAGGTCTCCATGGACACCGTCTTCACAACGATGGACACCACTTCCAGAGGTGCAATTCACCTAGGTAGCAGGAGGGGGCGCTGAGCTGACCATCAAAGCAGGTCTGTGTGGAGAGGAGGCTGCAGTGCTTCCGAGGGTGTTTACAGTAGAACGTCACATTCTCCCCATGAGGAACCACCGAGTCTGTCACATCATAAGGCCAACGCTTCAGTCCACCAATCAGAACACGGCTTCGCTCCGCTGGGATTGGACAGCGTGCTGAGACCAGGAAGAACGGGACAAGTGAATAAGAAGTAGAACAACATTCTACCCTCTCACTCTGATACACAGTATTTACGTATATGTTTAATAACCCTAACCTTATTTTCACCCTGACATTAAAGCCCACGCTAAAAAAATCTGTGGATTTTAACTGAATTACAGCAACAGTGAATACAAATCAACTCTCCCCTCCAGCACCAAGCTCCAAGTTTTACTTTCCCTTTTGGTCTACCAGAATACAGAAATTGTAAAAACAATATTGTTGGATTTTTTTAAATAAATAAAAGTGTTAAGCCAGTGGCTCGAGGCGTTAATGCACATAAACACCGAGACCTGGGGTCTACTGCAGTCTCTCCTGCATGGGGTTATATTACAGACACTGCAGTCTCTCCTGCATGGGGTTATATTCCAGACACTGCAGTCTCTCCACATAAAGTCTCTCCTACATGGGGTTATATTCCAGATACTGCAGTCTCTTATATTCCAGACACTGCAGTCTGTCCAAATGCAGTCTCTCTTGCATGGGGATATATTCCAGACACTGCGGTCTCTCCACATGCAGTCTCTCTTGCATGGGGTTATTTTCCAGACACTGCAGTCTCTCCACATGCAGTCTCTCTTGCATGGGGTTATATTCCAGACACTGCAGTCTCTCCACATGCAGTCTCTCTTGCATGGGGTTATATTCCAGACACTGCAGTCTCTCCACATGCAGTCTCTCCTACATGGGGTTATATTCCAGACACTGCAGTCTCTCCTACATGGGGTTATATTCCAGACACTGCAGTCTCTCCACATAAAGTCTCTCCTACATGGGGTTATATTCCAGATACTGCAGTCTCTTATATTCCAGACACTGCAGTCTGTCCAAATGCAGTCTCTCTTGCATGGGGATATATTCCAGACACTGCGGTCTCTCCACATGCAGTCTCTCTTGCATGGGGTTATTTTCCAGACACTGCAGTCTCTCCACATGCAGTCTCTCTTGCATGGGGTTATATTCCAGACACTGCAGTCTCTCCACATGCAGTCTCTCTTGCATGGGGTTATATTCCAGACACTGCAGTCTCTCCACATGCAGTCTCTCTTGCATGGGGTTATTTTCCAGACACTGCAGTCTCTCCACATGCAGTCTCTCTTGCATGGGGTTATATTCCAGACACTGCGGTCTCTCCACATGCAGTCTCTCTTGCATGGGGTTATTTTCCAGACACTGCAGTCTCTCCACATGCAGTCTCTCGACAAAACAATTACAATAAGTAACTACAGTGTCGTAGAACATTGGTCTTGCAGAATTTTTATTTTTGTATGGGATTATATTCCAGACAACCAGTTTTATAGGGCCCCATATATTAGCTACTCTTTATTTATTACATTTTGGGATAATATTCAAGACAACCAGTTGTATTGTAAGAAACTGCCTCTGTCCCTCTTCATGCCAGGGTTGACACTCCCCCTGCCACCTCGGAGTGGCAATTCATCAAGGACTATGTCTTTCACCTGTGTCTGCTCTCACCTGTTTAGTGTTTAGTTCGTTAATGTCTGCTTATAGTTTGGTCTGTGTCAGTTTTTCAGTGTCGGTCATTGTTTCAGGTACGTTGGGTTCTGGCTCTATGTCGGTGTGTCATGTCTGTTTCTTGTCGGTATGCATGTTACTTTATTGTTTGTAAGAGGTTCTCCTTATTCGTTCTTGTGTTTAGTTCAGGGGTTTGGTTGGTATATGTTGGATGGTTCTGTGGTTGATGTCTGTCTCCTTGTCAGGGTTTTATGTCTGTACTCTGTTGGGGGGTTTTCTGTGTTATGCTGGGTTTGGGTGCTTATTTGAGTTACAATACGTGTCATGTAGAGTTTGCTGTTTTCCGTTTTTAAGAAGTCTGATCCTTGGTTGTGTTTTGTGTTTCTGTTTCAGTCCTTTATGTTCAGTGCCTGTCTTGCCTGAATAATTAATAAAGACTTCAGACTGGAAGTATTCTCTGCGCCTGTGTCTATCTCCCGTCATCTGCCAAGGGCAGATCGTGACATGTATAGGGCCCCATATGTTAGCTACTACCTATTTATTACATTATGGGATTACATTCCAGACAACCAGTTGTATAGGGCCCCATATGTTAGCTACTACCTATTTATTACATTATGGGATTACATTCCAGACAACCAGTTGTATAGGGCCCCATATGTTAGCTACTACCTATTTATTACATTATGGGATTATATTCCAGACAACCAGTTGTATAGGGCCCAATATATTAGCTATTCCCTATTTATTAAATTATGGGATTATATTCCAGACAACCAGTTGTATAGGGCCCCATATGTTAGCTACTACCTATGTATTACATTATGGGATTACATTCCAGACAACCAGTTGTATAGGGCCCCATATGTTAGCTACTACCTATTTATTACATTATGGGATTACATTCCAGACAACCAGTTGTATAGGGCCCCATATATTAGCTACTACCTATTTATTACATTATGGGATTACATTCCAGACAACCAGTTGTATAGGGCCCCATATGTTAGCTACTACCTATTTATTACATTATGGGATTACATTCCAGACAACCAGTTGTATAGGGCCCCATATGTTAGCTACTACCTATTTATTACATTATGGGATTACATTCCAGACAACCAGTTGTATAGGGCCCCATATGTTAGCTACTACCTATTTATTACATTATGGGATTATATTCCAGACAACCAGTTGTATAGGGCCCCATATGTTAGCTACTACCTATTTATTACATTATGGGATTACATTCCAGACAACCAGTTGTATAGGGCCCCATATGTTAGCTACTACCTATTTATTACATTATGGGATTACATTCCAGACAACCGGTTGTATAGGGCCCCATATGTTAGCTACTACCTATTTATTACATTATGGGATTACATTCCAGACAACCAGTTGTATAGGGCCCGATATATTAGCTATTCCCTATTTATTAAATTATGGGATTATATTCCAGACAACCAGTTGTATAGGGCCCGATATATTGGCTACTCTCTATTTATTACATTAAGGAGAGAACATACCTCACTGTGTCACCAACAGCCCATTCCTTATTCCTATATAGTCTCATCAACTTTTCACAGCGTACCAAAAGACGACTTGACATAAAGTTGTAATAACGTAAGATGTATCATACTTTAGATCTCAGTTTCACATTTGTAGGATGCCTTTGTAATCTAGTGTGCACCCCTTTAACACGAATAACCAAACCCATAATGCCTAAACCATAAAAGTAACCCCAACTATAACACCTGGCATAATTGTATGTTTAATCCTAAACCCTAATCTAAATATTTTTCCTAAACCCGGATGGAAAAACAAGACACACACTGGGTTCTGGTTCCTTGTTCTATCTGATCGGTCTCACCTCTACAGTAGGGGATTGTGGTCCAGGTGCCATTGGGCTGGCAGCTAACCTGGTTCGGTCCATCCAGCAGGAAGTTCTTCTTACAGAGGTAGTAGATATCATCCCCCACCTCGTACTCAGTCTTCAGCACTGCCACCAGGTGGCCCTGTTTCACCTCCTGGGGGGGCGGGCACCACACTCCTGGAACAAGACAGGAACACTAACCATAGGAACTCACTGACAGTGCTGTGGAAATGTTTGGTATGGACCGTTTGGATTGGACCGTTTGGATTGGTCCGTTTGGATTGGACCGTTTGGATTGGACCGTTTGGTATGGTCTGTTTGGATTGGACCGTTTGGATTGGACCGTTTGGATTGGACCGTTTGGATTGGACCGTTTGGATTGGACCGTTTGGATTGGACCGTTTGGATTGGACCGTTTGGTATGGTCTGTTTGGATTGGACCGTTTGGATTGGACCGTTTGGATTGGACCGTTTGGTATGGACCGTTTGGATTGGACCGTTTGGTATGGTCTGTTTGGATTGGACTGTTTGGTATGGACCGTTTGGATTGGACCGGTTGGATTGGACCGGTTGGATTGGACCGTTTGGATTGGACCGTTTGGATTGGACCGTTTGGATTGGACCGTTTGGTATGGACCGTTTGGATTGGACCGTTTGGATTGGACCGGTTGGATTGGACCGGTTGGATTGGACCGTTTGGATTGGACCGTTTGGATTGGACCGTTTGGATTGGACCGTTTGGATTGGACCGTTTGGTATGGACCGTTTGGTATGGACCGTTTGGATTGGACCGTTTGGATTGGACCGTTTGGATTGGACCGTTTGGTATGGACCGTTTGGTTTGGACCGTTTGGTATGGACCGTTTGGTATGGACCGTTTGGTTTGGACCGTTTGGATTGGACCGTTTGGTATGGACCGTTTGGATTGGACCGTTTGGATTGGACCGTTTGGATTGGACCGTTTGGATTGGACCGTTTGGTATGGACCGTTTGGATTGGACCGTTTGGTATGGACCGTTTGGATTGGACCGTTTGGATTGGACCGTTTGGTATGGACCGTTTGGTTTGGACCGTTTGGTATGGACCGTTTGGTATGGACCGTTTGGTTTGGACCGTTTGGATTGGACCGTTTGGTATGGACCGTTTGGATTGGACCGTTTGGTATGGACCGTTTGGATTGGACCGTTTGGTATGGACCGTTTGGTATGGACCGTTTGGTATGGACCGTTTGGATTGGACCGTTTGGATTGGACCGTTTGGTATGGTCTGTTTGGATTGGACCGTTTGGTATGGACCGTTTGGATTGGACCGTTTGGATTGGACCGTTTGGTTTGGACCGTTTGGTATGGACCGTTTGGTATGGACCGTTTGGTATGGACCGTTTGGTATGGACCGTTTGGTATGGACCGTTTGGTATGGACCGTTTGGTATGGACCGTTCGGTATGGACCGTTCGGTATGGACCGTTCGGTATGGACCGTTTGGTATGGACATTTTGGTTCCAGGGGCATGTTCCTGAGTCTTAAATTTTTTTTTATCATTTTAAGACCCACTTAAGCTTAATAGTGCATCACACAGTAGCAACATATTCTCCAAACCTGGTTAGTCGGAACATCCTGTGAAACCGACTAGACCAGGATTAGAGAACAAACCTGGTTAGTCAGTACATCCTGTAAAATTGACTAGACCAGGATTAGAGAACAAACCTGGTTAGTCAGTACATCCTGTAAAATCAACTAGACCAGGATTAGAGAACAAACCTGGTTAGTCAGAACATCCTGTAAAATCAACTAGACCAGGATTAGAGAACAAACCTGGTTAGTCAGAACATCCTGTAAAATCAACTAGACCAGGATTAGAGAACAAACCTGGTTAGTCAGTACATCCTGTGAAATCAACTAGACCAGGATTAGAGAACATTAGTAACTGAATTGACATGAGCCAGAAGGTGGCAGTAAAGCATTGCAAAACAGAACATCACACACATACACATGCACACACACAAGCATACTCACACACTCACACACATATACACACACACGCACGCATGCATAAACAGAAGCATACTCACACACACACAAAGTAGAACGATTTTGAAGAACGGAGTGCAGAGTACAATATCCTCCTCCGCAAAACACACACATACATTCACACTCAAAAGGCCCAATCCATCCACCCACACATAAACTACTGTATTCGCTGGTTCTCTCTCTCTCTCTGCCTGCTTGGTCTTTCTATCTATCTATCGCCTCTCTCTCTATATATATATATCTATATATATATTTCTCTTTCCTTCTCTCTTTCTACAGCATCCTAAATACACACATACAGACTTAAATGGTGCATTATAAAACACAGCACAAATACAAAAATGTACACGACGCATAACAAGTGAACACATGAATGTACAACGTACATGATAAAAGACAAAACCAGTGACAAATACTATACATTATAAAACAGACCTACTTTGACAGATGGGGTGAGGGTACAGCCATGTCAGTTCCTCAGTACAGACATTCTCACTGTTTCCCACCAGCTGCCTGGAGAGAGAGAGACACATAAAAAGAGAGAGAGAGAGAGAGACAGAGAGAGAGACAGAGAGAGACAGAGAAAGAGAGAGCGAGAGAAAGAGAGAGAGACACAGAGAGACACAGAAAGAGAAGGAGAGTGGAGTATATGACTAATGGATTGGTTTAACAGAGGTTCAGCTGCCTGTGGTCTCAGTTCCAGGAGGTGGGTATTTTGCATTTTTATATGACTCCAGCTGACATACGTACAGTATACATTCGAATTTGAAATATTATTTAATGACTCACAGCATTGAGTCTGTAAAAAGTATTTTTTCACAGCCTAGTTAACAGCAGTAAAAGCCCAGTCCCATAGATAATGACGTTTCTCCACTTTCACCCCAACCACCAAGCTCTTTGTCTGCCATCTGTCACTCTCTCGCTCTCTCTCTCTCGCTCTCTCTCGTTCTAAACCTTTGATTCTTTTATTTTCTCTCTCAGCCACTCTAGATCACATTCCTCCCAACCTCTTCTCACTCTTACCCAGAAAGACAGGTGTAATGGATGGTGGTTCCATTGATGCTGAAGGTTTGGGTCACCTCTTCGGGTAGCGGACATGACACCCGGAGGGAGGGGGGGCTTTCTGAGTGGGTGGGAAACACAGCGTTTATGGAACAAATGAGTCCAAGAGGCCAAGCACACAAAACAAAACAGGCTGACTGTCCTTCAAAAGTCCCAACAGATCAATACATTTGTTTTGCAGTAATTAAATCATGTTTTTCAAGATTGCAAGTACAACTGGTCAAAGGTCAAAAATAGTAAAAAAACAAAACAAAAAAAAGGGGTTCCGCCAATTGATTTTATACACATACAATATTCCCGAAAAAACAACAGACTATTGAAAGGGAAAAGGGGACTCACAATAGCATTGTGTAAATATCCGTACAGTGTTTCCACTATTATGTCTACTATACATGTATATTAATGGATCTTTTAATTGCTGATATTAACCTATGCAAGCAAGCAAGTTTATTTATATAGCACAATTCATACATAGAAGCAATTCAATGTGCTTTACAGAGATATAAAAAATACATGCATTTTATAAAAATCTGTAATGCTGAAGTGACGGCATATGCAACCTAAGGCTCCCCTGTGGGAGAACGCTGGGCAGAGCCATCTACAAAAAACCCTGTTTATGCAAAAGATCACATTTGTCCATCTATGTTTAAGATGATTGGATCACAGGAATAATAGTGTTTATTGGCCTGTTAATGTACGATGTATTGATGCTGCTGTGAATGTCCAGCTAACTGACATCATGCCTATAAGTTAGTTGGCATGGATGGACTGTCGTTAAGTCTTGCCACAATCTTTGACTGGATTTAGATCGGATCTCCACTCAATAACATATCTGTTGTTATTATTATTACTCCAAAGCTGATTTAGGCTATTTATAAATATGGAGTAAAACGTACTTGGCTGGTTAAACCAATGGTTCACTTTTCCCCACTGTTTCGGATGTAGCAAATATTATTTGAGTGTAAAACAGAATACCTGTCAATACCTTTTTTAATTTCAATTATTGTAGAAAAGTTATCATCTGTGACTTGTATCTGTGAATGCATAATTAGGTCAATAATTATTACAGATAACATGTATATTTTATCTCAAACATAGGTTATGCTATATAGGATGCTTTTGGCTCTGGGTCAAAAATATCTGATCAGTTAAAATTTCTAGTTCAGAGGGCTGCCTGTATAAATGCTTAGGAAATACTTTGGGATACAACATGAAGCCTAGTCGAAAGAGGAAATAGGTCCAGTGGAGTTGACTTGCCTACTGATGAAGATGTTAAATAGATATTTAATTTCTATACTCTATGTTTTCATAGTTTGTCATGCGATTGTGTTTCTTTATTTTGTGACAGCATTCTTGCTTTTGCTTCCCTAAAACATTCGTTTTTTTGCACGTCCTGTCTTGTTTTTTCCTCACAGCTGTGTGTCTAAATATATAGACTAGAACATAATAAAATATCCAAAAATGTGGAATAATATCGGTAGATTGGTAAATGTAAAGGTAACTTTTGGCAATATAAAAACAACCAGATAAAGTTTTAATACTAACAATGTTTTAATGTTTGTAAGAGTTGAAACAATGTAAAATATATAATAACATTATCCAATCTTAGGGTCATATACTTCTGTATAACTGGACATATTAAAATTATTTCCAAGAAAAAGTAAACAATTATTCCCTACCTTTAGTTCTTTTGTATTTTCATACAATGTAATAAGGGCAGAAAATATGCACAACTATGCAAGGGAGAATGTATAATTAAATTATATATTTATTAATAATATATACTTCTCATTTTTCTAGGTTCAACCTACCCTTACCCTGGGCCAAGTTGGACCACAGGACCACTTTTTTGAGCAATTATATACTCAAGGCCCATTGTCATGGGTGCGTTACTGTCATTTAACCTGAGAGGATATATATACATATAGATGTAAAAGATTGCTTACTGTCTCGTTTTATCATGTCTAGGAGACAACTTAAGTACATTTGGTTTAACTTACCCCACTCACCCCTGCATGTATGTGATCATTAAATTATTGTGTTTGGGTACTGTATGTTTCGTCGATAAAAGATTGAACCTGTTTTTATTTGAAAAAATCTGGTGGATTAACCAGATTAACCATCTTGCGTTGCTCGCAGACCAAAAGGCAGGGCGGTATGTTTGTTAGGCATCTTATCGAAATATAATTTACAAATACAAATATACAATTTGCATACATAATTTAATAGTTGGGGGTCAAGCCTGTAAGATACATTTTGTGTATTTATGTCATTACTCTAAATATAAATTACGTGTTGGCCGATCAAGTGAGGAATGTCTACTAACCACTGTTACTTCAGAACATATTCAGTTGCGGAAACTACATTTTATCGCTGTATAAATAATAACACGCATGAATGCGTTGTGCTATTTTTATTTCAACAAAGTACTTATTCCTTGTTTTTCTGTCGTGGACAAGCAATGGCATATTCTTTGTGAAAACCAGGGTAAAAAAATCAATAGCTAATACACATAATACCGCAGGTGGAGAGAGAGGGAGAGAAAGAGGGAGAGAAAGAGGAGAGAGATGGAGCTTTAGTTGTATAACCACCTGGATTGCTCATTCCTGGAAGTACAAGTACCACACATTTTTGGAAATATAAATATCATGAGAGGTTGTGTAAAGAGGTTGGCGTGACCTTGAAATGAAAGGGGGGGTTGGATTTGTTGGATTTTGGACGGGTAATTTGACTTCTAGTCCAACGGCAGCAAGTAGAGAGAGAGAGTGTGAGGCTCTTGTCTGTTTAAATCCTTCCCATGCACACATTAAGCAACATGAAGTGAGGTCAGTTCACACCTTTACAGAAGCATATAAATACTGTGTAATACCAAGTATGAGAGAGATGAGTGAGGTGAGTGAGTGGCTGCATCAGCTATTGGTCCGTTTATTCTGTTCCCCTGATCTCCCATTGGTCTCCCCAGATCCCTGCATGCTAGCCATCCACACCTCCACACCTCCACACCTCTACACCTCCACACCTCCACACATCCACACATCCCCCCATCCACAACTCCACACATCCACACCTCCCCCCATCCACACATCCACACCTCCACACCTCCAAACCTCCACACCTCCACCCATCCACACATCCACACCTCTACACCTCCACCCATCCACACCTCCCCCATCCACACATCCACACATCCACACATCCCCACATCCACACCTCCACACATCCACACATCCCCCCCATCCACACCTCCACACATCCCCACATCCACACCTCCACACATCCCCACATCCACACATCCACCCTCCACACCCACACCTCCACCCATCCACACCTCCACCCATCCACACCTCCACACATCCACACCTCCACCCCATCCACACCACACATCCACCCTCCACCCATCCACACCTCCCCATCACCACATCCACACCTCCCCATCCACACACTCCACACATCCACACCTCCCCCATCCACACATCCACACCTCCACACACCCCTCCACACATCCACACATCCACCCCACACCTCCACCCATCCACACCTCCACACATCCACACCTCCACCCATCCCACCATCCACCCATCCACACACCTCCACCATCCACACATCCACACATCCACACCTCCACACATCCACACATCCACACATCCACACATCCCACACATCCACACCTCCACCCATCCACACATCCACACATCCACACCTCCACCCATCCACACCTCCTCCCATCCCCCCATCCACACCTCCACACCTCCACCCATCCACACATCCACACCTCCACACATCCACACCTCCACATCCACACATCCACACCTCCACACATCCACACACCTCCACACATCCACACATCCACACCCACACCTCCACACCTCCACACATCCACACCACACCTCCACCCACACATCCACACCTCCACACATCCACACATCCACACCCACACCTCCACACCACATCCACACCTCTACCCTTTGTCATCCACACTTCTACCCGCTGTCACCCACACACCTCTACCCACCTTCATCCACTCATCCACACCTCTACCCACCTTCATCCACACATCTACCCACCTTCATCCACTCATCCACACTTCTACCCGCTGTTACCCACACACCTCTACCCACCTTCATCCACTCATCCACACCTCTACCCACCTTCATCCACTCATCCACACTTCTACCCGCTGTCACCCACACACCTCTACCCACCTTCATCCACTCATCCACACCTCTACCCTTCGTCATCCACACTTCTACCCGTTGTCACCCACACCTCTACCCACCTTCATCCACACTTCTACCCGCTGTCACCCACACACCTCTACCCACCTTCATCCACTCATCCACACCTCTACCCTTCGTCATCCACACTTCTACCCGCTGTCACCCACACACCTCTACCCACCTTCATCCACTCATCAACACCTATACCATTCGTCATCCACACTTCTACCCGCTGTCACCCACACACCCTCTACCCACCTTCATCCACTCATCCACACCTCTACCCACCTTCATCCACTCATCCACACTTCTACCCGCTGTCACCCACACACCTCTACCCACCTTCATCCACTCATCCACACCGCTACCCTTCGTCATCCACACTTCTACCCACCTCCACACCTCTACACCTCCACCCATCCACACATCCACACCTCTACACCTCCACCCATCCACACCTCCACACATCCACACCTCCACACATCCCCACATCCACACATCCACACCTCCACCCATCCCACACCTCCACCCATCCACACATCCACACCTCCACACATCCACACCTCCTTCCATCCCACACCTCCACCCATCCACACCTCCACACATCCACACCTCCACCCATCCCACACCTCCACCCATCCACACCTCCACACATCCACACCTCCACCCATCCACACCTCCCCATCCCCCCATCCACAACTCCACACATCCACACCTCCCCCATCCACACATCCACACATCCACACATCCACACCTCCACACATCCACACCTCCCCCATCCACACATCCACACCTCCACCCATCCACACCTCCACACATCCACACATCCACACCTCCACACCTCCACCCATCCCCCATCCACACCTCCACACCTCCACCCATCCACACATCCACAACTCCACACATCCACACCTCCACCCATCCACACCTCCACACCTCCACCCATCCACACATCCACACCTCTACACCTCTACACCTCCACCCATCCACACCTCCCCCCATCCACAAATCCACACATCCCCACATCCACACATCCACAGATCCACACCTCCACACATCCCCACATCCACACCTCCACACATCCACACCTCCACACATCCACACATCCACACCTCCACCCATCCCACACCTCCACCCATCCACACCTCCACACATCCACACCTCCACACATCCACACCTCCACACATCCACACATCCACACCTCCACCCATCCCACACATCCACCCATCCACACCTCCCCCCATCCACAACTCCACACATCCACACCTCCCCATCCACACATCCACACCTCCACACATCCACACCTCCCCCATCCACACATCCACACCTCCACACCTCCACCCATCCACACATCCACACATCCACACCTCCACCCATCCACACCTCCACACCTCCTCCCATCCCCCCATCCAC
>CM055738.1:14454174-14731674 GCA_029465975.1 Dallia pectoralis | reverse complement strand
CGCGTTTCCACCACTGTCATTTTCCAGGTGAGACACGAGCCGGCAAGTTTGCGGAATCCATGATCAACAAAGAAACCAAGATGGCCGCCGTCCTCTGGAACTGTGTTTCAGAGCAGTCTGGGTATAAACTGTCCACAGGGATTATGAACAAGACAGCGTCAATCGTGGGGGCGAAATAAGACATATATGTCGTAGGGCAGGAAGTGATGTCACACGAACATGGATGCATTTCTGAATAGTCCCTCTGAGAACAGCCTAAGAAGCTTGGGAAACGCAAAAACGATCGCGCTCATCCAAAGAAATAAAACGATTCAATTATATATAACAGCAACGATAAAGAAGGATAACAATCTTCATATTAATAACAGTAATAATAGTAATGTTAGTATTTATAACATGGTCATCGAGGAAAAGAAGCACTCCATCTCTGTTTTGACTGGGCCCTTTGTCTCTCCAGGGTTTAGTGGTTGGATGTAACCCAGGCCACTTTGCAGTCCGTGTGGACACCGAGACAATGCTAAACCGCACAAAACATTTGGGAAAACTGACAGAAAGTATCAACAACCGTAATAAATCAACATTTCACCTTTTGGCTTTTTATTAGTCCCAGAAATCTGAGAATTTAACACCATTCCGATCGACAGGGAGCGTTTGAGGATGATCGTCTCTAACGACAACCGGTTCCCTTAGTATATGTGGGAGCGGAAAATCATTTGAGGAGAACCCTGCCACGAACCCTGTCTCCTGGAATACATTTGCATATATGCAGTCATACACACATCTCATCTCTGCATCATCCACACATAGACCTATGTAAAATACCAAAACTGGCATATATATATATATATTCAATATAGACAATATTTCTCTTCTACCAATAATATTATTAATGCTAATTCATTCATATAGTACAGTAATAGAAGTGTGCTTTTTCCTGGGTTACTGGTGGGCTATTTCGGATGTGAAGACATTGTGTGTGTACACGACCCACACCACAGAAACAGGGACAGGCTGTTTTGATTGGTTCAAGGTAAACATAGCTATTTTGGGATTGTTTGGAAGAGATATTTACTGACGGCATTGGATCAATTCAATGCAAAAAAACATGACGGATGAGAACATCCTAATGCAGAGAGAGAATATCTAAATAGTCCTCCATAACAGGGGGCAACAAAACAACTAGAACAGTCTGACCGGCCCATTTTAGGCAGGATATTCCACACCAGTTAGAACTGACAATAATCAGAAAAGATAAAAAGTGACGGGAAGAGGAGGGAACGGCCGCGAGCTCAGCAATACGAGTATACGAGTGGAGATGTGTGTAAATGGGTCACGGAGAACTCTTCTCTATATGACAGAGATTATGATGCTGTGGAAACGCTGGCACCAAGGTCCAGACTTCTAGCCCACGTTTTAACAACCGGGGCCTGTTAGTAAAGAGTGATGTGACAATATCGAAGATATTTACATAGATCAAATGCAGCCAATGATACTGGATTAAATGCCTTGTTTAATTTCTCTCTCTCTCTCTCTGAATCACTTGTTTCATTTTCAGCCCAAACCCGATCTTCAGAAACATAATAAAGAAAATGTATTAAGTGCTTGTGTAAAATCTACAAAGAAAGGTTGAACTGTACAGTTTTAAAATAATTTTGCTCAATTTTACAATTTAAACTGGCCTCCTCGCGTCACCTTCCCTGCTTCGGCACCCTGACTAGGTATTTGTCGAAAAATCCAACACATGACCGCCAATAAAATAGCATTTGCTTTATCTATCTACTTTAAAAAGATTAGTCATAGCCCTCCATCTCTCTATAACTTACATATTTCCCTCTCATATAGAAAATATACAAAAATTATTTCCAAAATTTGCTCCCACTCTAGTCTTACATCAGTAATATAAAAAATATACAATTCTCAGATATCAAAATCCTCAAAATCACGTATTTTCCGTCGCTCATCAAAGCGCCCGACAATCCTCCCGATTACATCATCTCTCTTCGCCCTAACGTGCACTCTCTGACATCATCAACATGTGACACCTGAGCTTCTTAATAGCATCCTTTTCATTGTCTCGTACATTCATCATCATTGTGATCGTCAACGTCGCCCCGATCCACCCATCAGTTCCTCGTCGTAACAATCCTTCCTCGCTTTTCCTCGTCTTCACTGGTCTCCATGGCGATTTTCATATTTGTTCAGGATGTTGCGGCAGCGGCCGAGCTCCTTCCTCATGTCGGCCACTTCCTGTCTCAGTGCCTGGTTCTCGCGCTCCAGAAAAGCCGCGCGGACCGAGATCTGGTTCTCCTTCAGGCGGCGTGCGTCTCGCGAACGCTTCGCCGCCTCGTTGTTCTTGCAGCGCCGTGACCAGTACTTATCGTCCTGAGAGCGGGGGAGGGGGGGGAGAGACACCGTTAGATAACAGCTGCTGACAACATGGAGGACATCTATGTGGCCCTGAACCACCTGCTCTTAGCATTTCTACCTACTCTCTGACTACCAACCTTGAGGTCGTTCGGCACCAGCATCTTGCGGGCCTTCTTGATCATGGGCTGCGGCTTCAGTTCGTCCTCGCTGAAGCGATGCCGGCGGGGGTCAAACGCGTCCTGGCCGGGGACGCTGGACAGCGCGACGTCGGCCGCGTCAGGTTCAAAGCTCCCCATCATGTCTGGCCCGTTGGATGTTGGCGTCATGAGAGGAGTACAGGAAGAAGAGGAGACGGAGGAGTCCGGCGAGCCACAGTCGTCGTTCATGCTCGACTGACTGCCTCCTGGAAAACGAAAGTGTTGTCTGTTCATTTTCAGCGATTACAACTCCGTGTGAGGCAAGACGTTTCATCAAGACAGATTTCTACTCATTGTCCTCCAGTTTCATCAGAGAGCATTAACACACTGCATTAATCTGTAAGTTAGCATTCAAATCTATTGAAGTGCTGGGTTGCAGTTACACACATTGACCACCAGGTGGTGGCGGGGAGCTTCTTTATGCTCTAGGCCAAACAAACAGGTTTCTCATCTATTGCTCTATTAAATCTCACCCATGAAATTTGTATAATCATATTTTCATCCCAACTAAATTTAATGCGCTGAATGTCTGTGTCAGTCCAGCTTCACAAACTGAATAAAGCAAAATGCCAGATTTTGTTTAACTTGTCTTTTGTGTGACTCTTGCTTGTAATTTTACTGTGCCCTAATATCAATCAATCAAATAATTAATAAAGTATTTTTACTTCAGGATTTGTCACAAATTGCTTTAATATAATATGATAGTAAAATCATGGACATCTGTGTTGCCCTCACCAACCTCCTTTAAGGCATAATACACATAACACTTGATATTCGTATCATAAAAACTCAAAGCAGCCTTCTTCTCTGCCACTTTAAAGAAAATACAACCTCAACTAGTCTACATCCTGTGAATCAGTAGCCAATGGGCGAAAACTTCAACTAAACCATTAAAGCCACATTCTGTTTTGATTATTGAATAAGACACACATCGTCTATACATAAGTATCCCTGTTGCCTAAACCATAGCTTCTCCAACATGTCCGATGGACACAACTGAGAAATGCTGTGTGATTTACAAACGACTAACCTGTCAATAGTGTGACAGTGAGTGTTGTGACATGTGACATCAAGTAAAACGGCAGAAACAACCACCTGTGTTCTGCCTCTACTGTATGGTGCCTTATCTTAAACTGTTCCTGTACTTAATCTCTCCCATCTGCATTCAAACATTCCATTTGAACTTCAGTATCAAAAGGCACTGGGAGCCCCTCCCTCTCCGTTCGCTCCTTCGCTCTCACTCCCTCCCACCCTCCTGTGCCTCGTAGCCCCTCCCCCTCATATACTAGGCCCAGCCTCTCGTTCCCTCCCACCCTCCTGTGCCTCGAAGCCCCTCCCCTCACATACTAGGCCCGGCCTCTCGTTCCCTCCCACCCTCCCGTGCCTCGTAGCCCCTCCCCCTCATATACTAGGCCGGCCTCTCGTTCCCTTGCTCCAGTGCTCACAGCTTCGGCACGTGAAGAGACGCGTGCACATGGCAATAGCGTGTGAGGTGGGGAGAGATTTAAAGACACGCGATCACTAGCACTCACTACACATACTTCTCCCTCCTCTCCCTCCCTCTCTTTCTCTCTCACACCTCCTTCTCTTTTTCTCTCAGCCTATGTACGTGAATACCTCGGTGTACAGTAAATGGCTGCTAGAAAGTAAACGGAGCGCAAAACAAAACGCTTTTGTCAGTGATTTGGTTGTCAAATGTCTCTTGTTTTTTTCCTCTCTTTCACACGGTCCAATTGTTAAACCTACTACTGTGCAAAGGGAGGTTTTTTATTGCAACAGGAAATTCCTGCCTTTTCTTTCTCAGCCCATGCGTGTTGTTGAGCCTCTTGTCAGGTTAACTTTGTGTTAAGGGCTGGATGACTTTGCCGACAGTCTACTGTTTGACTCCACAGAAAGATGTGCTTGGTCACCATGCCAGAGGAGTTCAGTGTGAGTAGTTATGGTAATTTACAGAGCTGAATCACAAGGAAGAAGCCGTCTCTCTCTCTGGATATAGACATCCTGTACTGGCATAGGGTCACCATGGTATCAGCCATATCACTCGTCCTCCATTTTAGTTCTTCAACGTAGTTCACATGAAGACAACAACATTGCACAATAATCCTTCCTAGATTTAGCCCATATCATATAGACAACGACCCAGTTGGGTAAAATCCGCACAAAAACCAGTGCCCTCCCCCACAGCTAATTCTGGGTCTCTCCCCACACCTGGTTCTGGGTCTCTCCCCACAGCTGATTCTGGTTCCCTTCTCTACACATGGTTATGTTGCCCTCCCCCACACCTGGTTCTGTTGCCCTCCCCCAGACCTTGTTCTGTTGCCCTCCCCCACACCTGGTTCTGGTTCCCTACACCTGTTTCTGGTTCCCTACACTACACCTGGTTCTGGTTCCCTACACCTGGTTCTGGTTCCCTACCTTACACCTGGTTCTTGTTCCCTACACCTGGTTCTGGTTCCCTACCCTACACCTGGTTCTGGTTCCCTACACCTGGTTCTGGTTCCCTACACCACACCTGGTTCTGGTTCCCTACACCTGGTTCTGGTTCCCTACACCTGGTTCTGGTGCCCTCCCCCACACCTGGTTCTGGTTCCCTACCCTACACCTATTTCTGATCCACTCACCATAGTCGAGTGCTCCCTGGATGTTGGACTGGGCCACTTCCAGGCCGATAAGTGACGGGGAGGATGAGGAGGAAGAAGACGAAGCTGAAGAGCAGGGTGGTGGCGATGAGGGAGGGCACTGGGAACTCTGATTGGGCACCGCCGACTGGGAACTCTGGGATGGAATCTGGGCGGTACTGGAGCTGTTTTGGCCGTGGACCCCGCCCATCCCGTTTTCCGTGAGGAACTCCTCCAGGTCCATGTACTGCAGCTGGAAGAGGCCTCCATCCACTGGCAGGGTTCTCTCCCACAGAAGGGGGCCCAGGAAGGCAGACTGGTTGAATCCACCACTGGATCCTCCACTTCCACCCGCGCTGCTCACCCCGCTGCTCACTCCACTGCTCACTCCACTGCTCACTCCGCCGCTCACTCCGCCGCTCACTCCGCCGCTCACTCCGCCGCTCACTCCACTGCTCACCCCGCTGCTCACCCCGCTGCTCACCCCGCCGCTCCGCATGTTCCCCCCAACGGCAGAGTCCTCGTCCATGTCTGTGATTGTTCTGTCTTTGTCTGTGATGAAAGAAGACAAAATGGTGGACCGGTATGTCAGTGATGGACGGACAGGTGTTTCGTGGTTGCTGCTGTCGCATCACATGTATTCGACTAAACTGGATCCCTCAAGCCTGGTTCCTTACAATGTTTCACCCAAATCTCGAAATCTCGTCCTTTCAGGAACATTTGCGGGAGCTACGGCTCAAGCCTAATGACCTAGGGCATACTTCCACTAAAGAGGTGTCAACTTTACACATTCTGAAAGAGACACGGACCTCGGTATGGTTTGACAGTTTGACAGCTTTAGATGCACTGCGAAGTGCACAAACACCAAAGGAAGCTTCACTAACACCATAACAGATGGGCATAAATCTGGACAAACTGGGCAAGAGTCAGGATTCTGCATTGAAAGCTACACGATTCGCTTTCACATTCATGTCCACCCGGTAAGACAAATGAATGTGTGAACACGGGTTTCCATATCACATCACAGGCCTCGCTGCTACTGTCGTTATCTCAATCTGCACTAGAATATCGAAGTATTCCTGGGGCGTTGGAAGGGAGGCGATTATAATCCGTCTAAAAATACATATTACGCTGAGGACACAGTCGAGTGCTTCGTGATTCTAATCTGTTGGATATGCCAGGGTCATTATTGGCCAATGACTGACCTTTGTGTTGGTTTACTGTCCCTGCAGATTAATCTGTTTAATTATCCTGCAGAGCATGTCATGTTCTATCAGGTTTAAATTCATTTCCTGTCCATTATTCTGCTATATGCTGAGATAGTTGCCTGACCCAATGAAAATCCTCCACAGGACATTTGACTCATGTTATCAGAAGTAAAAATACAATACTGACCCTGAATCAGTTCACCGAGATCCATGCATATTTGCGGTGTGTGTGTGTGTGTTGCTGAATTGCAACTACCAATCATTATCCAGAACTTCGGTGTTGAAGCACTAACCTGGTAAATGTTCAGTTTTTTTTACTAAACATGTAGTCAGAGAGTGGTGCCATGATTAGTGCAGGTGTGTGCGCGGGTGAGAAAGAGAGAGAGAGATAATGGCATGGCCAGATATAATGCTATAAAGTTAATCAGGTGAGCACAGCTGTCTTCTGTACCACAGGCCTACATAATGGAGCTAGGCAAAAACATGCCGGGTAGATTCAATAAATGTCCGGTCTTTTTGAAATTATACAACGACACATTTCATGTAGGCACCAGACACACTGTTGCACTGTACATCCTACAACAGCTTTCAGTAGGGCACAATAACAATGTCAGAAATAAAATTAAGTATCTTGTCACCTTTCACGTCACAGCAGTCCTTCAGACTTGCACGGTCTCCCTTTATGGGATGCTGCAGGAGGGATTTCAAACTGGCCATGGAGTTGATGTGTCCACCACCACTGATGGATCCACCAGATTGGTTGCACGTCCCAAACTGTGGACTGGCACCGGCTGGGAGGTCAGGGGTCAGGAGCTGAGTGAGCTGCCTGGACATAGTTGGCCGGACGGATGGAGTTGTTGATTAGGATCTTGGGGCGCAGACGGAGTCGAGATGACTGCTGGCAGATTACTCACCGCTTTATATGAACGAAAATATCCAATTAACATTTATGATATTCATATTTCAGTTTCACGTGCAATCAAGAGCCAATGGGACATGATAATACAAAAAGACAAATGACTTTAGATACGATAGGAGAACATTACAATAAGACTCGCGGCCATATAACGAGACTGTAACCCAATAATAACATACATTCGCTGCAAACCATGTCTCTTATTTCATGACAATGTCATGACACGATTTCTTACCTTTCCCTCGATTTAAGGCAACGTCGTTGTTTCAGATCCACTGTGTCATTATCATAGTCTAGAAGTATTCCCGATATGTCACGGTCCTATGTGTTGTCTTATAATTCCCTGGTTCAGATCAAGTTGTTTCCCTTAGAAGAGACAAATGGGAAACTTGGAACTAATTAAGTAGCCTATGGCTGGTGCCCATGGTCAATGCAAAGTAAAGTAAAATAAAATCCCAGCTGGAGATCAATAACGTTAGAAGTTGCGGTGAAATATCCCGAGTTGACAGCAGAAAAGCGATTAAAATATGAACGAAATGAATGTCAAAGCAAAGGGGGGGGGGGAAACAAAGCACAATGTATTGCTCCAAAATGCCAAATGAAAACAAATAATGAAGAAGGGTCCGTGTGCGCGCTGCAATGGGTCGGATGACAGGCAGGAGGCTATTGCTGTTTCCTTTCTGCGGTCTGGTCGCTCTATCCGTCTTTCGGGAGGGGGAGGGGGGGGCTCCGCGTTCACCCGCGTATTTTTTTTGCAGCCAATGTACGGGGGCACGGGCGCGAGGATTTGGGCGACGCGCGCGACCGCTGTCCTCTCAGCTGGAACGAACACGGGCAGTTCACGTGACGTCACAGCCCATAGGGCCAGGCGAGAGGAGGCCCAGTTGGCTCATGTGCTCAATATTCATGATGCACTGCACAGTGCACACCTCCCCTCGTCGTCTCGTGCCACACCTCGAGGGGGCACGCACGCCACGCACTTGTTTGTGTGCTGCTGCTGCGCTCACGGACCAAAACATATGGAAAGTTATCAATCAATCACTCGCCACCGTTATCACGCCATGATAGCCGTCTATCAGGAAGGTTGAATTTACATGTATGTATTTTATTGACTCTAGCAGCACTCTAAATGATATTGCAGCTATACTACGTTAAAATAGTTATAAAGAGTATTGTCCACATGTCGTTCCGATGCGACCATTTTATTATTATTATTATCATGTCAATTGTCCCGGCACCATATTCTATGACCAGGCAACTGAGTGCAGGCTTTACACTTCCCCAGTCCGTTTATAATCCAGAGAAAACGTGAGTGCCTGCCGGGTTTCCAGGCGGAAGGAACACAGCGGCACGTTGCTTCATAACAGCAGAATGGCTGTTCCACCGCACATGTCGCAGGCACGCGGAGGTGCAGCCGGTATGCATGCCGCTCCAGCTGCGATTGGCCGGACGGATATTCTGTCTCCTCCTCCAGTGAGCGCCTATTGGACAGAACTAGGCCACCCGCCCCGCCCTACGGATTCCCCCCATGCCACGGCCGCGTGAGACCGATTCACAGAACAGCGCGAGGTGTCTGCTGCACGGTATCTCCAACACACATCTTAGCAGCCACAGGATACTTTCTGGAAAACAATATTAAAATAAATGTTATTAGCAATATACGTCCATATGAGCATAAGTGTAAATCCCACATTTTCCTGTGCATATTTGGATTATTGCCAACAGCAAATTTGAATGAATGGGGAAATAGTTTTTATTATACATGTGTGTTTAATGTATTCTGCTAAATCAACCGAACAGTATGCCAGAAATACATGCATACCAATATCTAGGCCTATTACCGTTTTGCATAACAGACCACAAGCATTATTTTTAAATGTAGTTAAACTACATCTAGCCACTGAAGATAATGGTCAAAGACATATATACATATTAAAAGGTTATTAAATCAGATACATCAGGACTTCATGCCTGAATTGCCTATCTTAGACTTTGCTTACATATGTGATCAATGTACACTAAATTCACTGCAAGTATTTTGGTTGCTAAATAATCGACCAGATTTTTACCAGAGAATAGGTGGCAAATGTGTTCATTGTTGTGAACATCAGTTTATCACCGGTGCAGAAAATTGAGAATGGTTTAATCAGTTTCCAATCAAGCTCAGAATTGAACATTTCTAATGCACAATGCAAGTTGGATTGCCTGGACAAATAAATCATCTGGAGAAAGCAACAATCTGGAGAAGCAAAAATCTGGAGAAAGCAATAATCTGAAGAAGCTAACATCTGGAGAAAGCAATAATCTGAAGAAGCAATAATCTGGAGAAAGCAATAATCTGGAGAAGCACAAATCTGGAGAAGCAATAATCTGGAGAAGCAAACATCTGGAGAAGCAAACATCTGGAGAAGCAAACATCTGGAGAAGCAAACATCTGGAGAAAGCATTAATCTGTGGCACATTGGCCATTTTTAAAATAGCTACTTATGGTAATAGGCCTATATGCGGATTAACCCAAAACTGAAAGTGTAAATTCTTAATGCTGACGGCTTGAAATATGTGGTATTGTAATGTACCATAAGAATGACATTGCATAACATTCCTGTTATAACTGGAATGGTAGTCATTTTGTAAACACAATGAGGCGTTGTCATTGCTAGTGCAATATTGTAACATATTGCTGTATCAGGGACTGCAATGTGTTGTGCCTAAGAACATCTCTCAGACATGGTATATTAGCCATGAATAACACCCCCTCGTGCCCCATTGCATATTTATAAACACAACACTTTGAATCATGGATGCTGATTGGCTGAATGCCGTGTTATATGAAACCCTGTGACAACACATTGCTTTTCACTGTTTTAATAACTGTGGGTTTTAGAAAAGGTAAGTTAGGTATGTTATGTTTCACAATGTGATGTACCTATACACAGCTCTTAGCCATTGTATATTGGCCCCCTCTGGCCTTATTGTTGAGACATACCAATAACCCCTGCAATTATAAACTGGTTACTAACAAAATCACAAAAGTAAATAGGCAATTACTTGTCAAAACCCAATAATAACCACCATGGGAGGTGATATATGGCTTAAATACAATGTGTAATGCCTTATGTTATATACTGCAAAGCACAGAGCGTGATTGAGCCCTTACCTGTGACATGTTGCCCATATACAGTGAATTTCAGAAGTATTTGGACAGTAACCGTGCACTTCAACCTTACAGACTTTGTATCATTTGAAGCTAAATGTGCTGGAATACAGGGCCGTGTAAAACCAAAGCAAATGTCACTCTGCAAACATTTTTCAAGTTCACAGCGCCTCGAACCCCAATGTGACGTATTTCTATCTAAACTGGTAGCCTATAATAGTACAAACAATTATGTTATACTGTCGCTATACAGCCTTTTATGAACGAGCTAATTTGAATCCTGAATGCTGACAATGTGAAACACGTCGTCAGGCCACAAACCACACAGTTTCAGCCTATTAGCATTCAGGAGCCAAATTACGTGTTGTTTAAACTAACAGTGATAGGGACGTAGTCACAAAGTATGATCACTGGTGATGTGGGAAAACCTCAATAGTTATTGTGGCTTAGCAGGCTGGCTTGGTGGGCAAACGTGGAATGGGGACAGATTGATATTGTATTTGATCATAAATTGCACCGTATCGTTCGGACAATATCAACCAGATGGACCAGTCCATCTGGTATTTGCCCGATGTATCAGATTGCCAGTCTACTTCTGGACTGCAATTTGCGACTTTGGCTGTTGGCCTACATCACAAAAAAGAACACACAAACACAACAACGTACATGGAACAGAACATTCACAATAAAAATAAAAAATCTCTGTGAAATTCAGATTCATCCTTCTTGTGTAGGCAACATCAGTTTAAAGATGACCGCACAGAATGAATAAGTGATGTTCTTTTCATTTTACAGGACGCCATTCACACCACACCAACCAAAAAGATGCTATAAAGGTACAAAATAAATTAATGACCTTTAAGTCTATATAACAATAGTCTACATTTATAAAAAACAAACTGGATTTAGGTCATTAAACTGTCTGCCAATTAGATTATTAAGAAAGAGAAACAATACTTAGTAACAAAAGTATGGCCATAATTATCTAATGATACAAATAAAAAATATGATAAACAAAAGCTAACATTAATAGCATAAACAAGTCATTCTACAACTATAGGTCTAAAATATTTATAAAGTACAAATAAATCAAATATAACAAAAAATAATTTACACATTCAGAATGAAACAAATCTTTTCAGTTATATATCATATAACTATTGTTCCAATCAATTCATATGAGCAATTATGGTTGAGTGCTTTTCTCAAAGGCATAACAAGTGTTTTCCTTCCACCTTGTCAACTAGGGCTATTTGCCAGGAACCATTTTGTTGAGGGCCCAGACTACAACCTCTATCTCTCTCAACTCAACCAGACCTGGGACACCGGCTGAGCTCAATTATTAATGAGGTAGAACAAATAACCATCAAGCTCCGGACCTCATATGGTAAGAGTTGAAAACCCCTGTTTAATGCCATTGCCCCCCATATCTCTGGTTAAAAACTGAATGCCTTCTGTTGTGTTTAGGTAATGTGTTCATAGCCAAGCCATTGGGTTACTACGGTCGTTCTGTTAAAGTAAAATAAATAATAGATCTGTGTGTTCCATATATTGATGTTCTGTCATACACAAATGTATCACGCTCACACACACACACAGATTTGTACCCACTCAGTACACACACACAGATCAGACGTGGACACTGCACGTTCGGTCTTCTGAACCCCCCATTTGTGTAAAATCCATGTGACTGCCACTAAATCATCAGCGCCAAGGATTAAAATGAGAAAAAACAGGTGCTTGCTGCCATCTAGTGCATCCAACAAATTACTGCATCCTGCAGATATCCAATATACATCTGGCATTTTTCAGTGGTGGTCAATGTTTAATTGGGGTTATGACAACCAAAGCAACAAAAATATATATTTCTGGTCAAATGCCCATTATACCATATAAAATTAAACCAGCCGATATGCTGGATAACCATAGAATTACTACATTTAGACGTGTTGGTGTCCATCAAGCTCACACAGATATTCAACGATATCTGGGACACGAGCTTTGAAACGTTTATCCTGATTTAGGCATTTGTAACATTTTAGTCATTTCCATAAGTTTCATTAGCAGTAAGTATCTTCTGTATTTGCCTAAAAAAGACACATGAAGAAAAAAACACAGCTGAGAACACGGGTTTTATTCAATGCTGAAGTCTAATCAACAACTACCTTGCCGAATGAAGTATAATCATCAACTATCTTTGTTTTACTAAAGTAAATAAAGTGATAGAAATGTATTATTTTTCTTTTTTCGTTAGAAAAAAAGACAAGGTTTGACGTGGAACATGATTGCAACTCAGCAAGTAGAGGAAGAGGAAGGGTAAGGATGAAGATTAGCAGGTAGAGGGACTCAGTAATATACATGAATACACGTAATAATAACCGGTTGCTACAATGACAGCTTCTAGCCGTTAACTCATTTTCTAGAGGACAAACGGTTGAAACTAGATAATGGACTTTGTGAAAAGAAAAATACAACAGTGATAAGATATTAACACAATATATGTTACAGTACACATCCTGTCTGGATCTCAATGTCTTGGTATAAAAGCTATACACGTTTCCACAGGCATGACGATGAAATTAAGTGATCATGATTAAAAAGGCTTTTGCGTCACTTTTTTTTGGCTGGATGTGAATACCTACATAACTTCAAGTTAACCTTCTTAAATGGACTTTTTTGAGATATGATTAAATTACTAAGGGGATAGTTTTTGCAACTTTGTAAAACCGTTAAAACACCCTTTTAGGGATGCACTGAATAAAACATCACATTGTGAATTAACAACCCGGGCAACCGCCTGACCAATGAAAACACATGCAGCGACAGACCGTCTCTCTACCAACCAAAAGTCTTTGCCCCCCCTACTCCTACTAAATGCACTTTATACAATAAAAAACATCCTCAAACGGGCCCTAATAGAACATCAACAAGACACAGTACACAGCAAAGACATGGTTATCATACAGCGAGGAGTATAGCAGGGCCGGGAGTAAAGGGGTGAGGGAACGAGATACATTAGCAGGTCAAATCACCTAGACTTGTCTAATAACTGCACAGTGTCAGCCAAGCATAGTGTCAATGCACTTAAGGGTTAATGAGCCTATGAAAACAGTCATGTCTTCCTCCACAAAGTTTCCATGGAAGAATTACGGTTGATCCTTGGTTAATCTACAGTAGTTCATGTTGTTACACACACACACACACACACACACACACACACACACACACACAGTTCCAACGGACAGTTGACAGTGAGAGTAGAGTTGATGAGGTCCAGACAGACATGGTCAGTTCAATGTCCAAACAAAGGTTGTTGTTTGAAAACCTCCATCTTCCATGTATTTTCAAAACTGTTGAACCTCTCTTATCAGTTTAACTCTAAACGACTTTAGCGGTCAGCTAGCTCAATACCGGTACTCTGTCTGCACGGACGACATCTCCCCCTGCTCCTCTCCCCTCCTCTCCCCTACCCTCTTGGATGACTTCAGGCTGATAGTGCCACCTCGTGGCAGTCCCTTGGCCCTATTTCGGCACGTCACCTTGTGTCTGCGGAGGAGGGACGCGTTCCAGAAGCGAGCCGAGCAGCGTCTGCAGGAGAAAGTCCCCTGGGCTTGATGAGTCGCCCGGTGGACGAAGGCCGCCAGGGGCCGGTGAGACTGCTTGCCACACACTCCACAGCGCAGACGCTCCTGGTGGCTCAGGACTCTCGTGGTGTGTTTGGCAGCTCTGTGGGCTAGCAGGCCAGCCTGGCGGGCAAACGTGGCGTGGGGACAGATGGGGCAGGCGAAACGTTTCACCAGACCCCTTAACGATGACAGGATCTGTATCTTCACCCCTCCCGTTGTGACCAGCTCATATCCCCCCCCTCCTGCTGCGCCCCCCCGTCTAATCTTCAGGAGCAGTTTTTTCTTCCTACGCTGCCTCTCTGAAACACACCGCGTCTTCCTCCTCTCTCTAGTGCCCTCCCCCCAGACATCAGCCCTCCCCTCCCTCCTGTCGGACTTCTTCTTCTTCTTCTTGTGCCTCGTGTCGTCGTGTGACTGAATGTTCTGGTGGTGTGTTTGCTGAGACTGGGGCTCCGAGCGGTGTTGGTGGTGGTGTGAAAAATGGTGGTGATTGTGGTGGTGGTGGTGGTGGTGGTCAGATGGCAGCTCTGTGAGAGGCTGGAATGGAGCCGTGGTGTGAAGGGTGTGACTACTGGACCCGGCCGGGTAGATATGCTCCCCCTTCACTCTTGCCGGGGAATGTTGGTGCTGAGGGGGCATGATGGTGGAGTTGGGCGGGAGGGGCTGGGAGTAGGGAGGAACGCTGGAGGTCGAGGAGTGGGCCGTACCAGCGTCGTAGAACAGGGGTGAATAGCCGGCCGGTGGCTGAGGTGGCTGCTGTTGGTGGCTGTGTGTGACGACACTGTGACCCTGCTGCCCCCCGTGGCCATCGGTGGAAGGGGCCATCTGAAGGAGGGCGTTGGTGGCCGCCTCGCTCTCCGACGCAGTCCCCGTCACTCCGACACCGGCACCGCCGTTTCCGTCCGACACGTTGGCACCCCCTTGTGTGTTAGTAGGGCTGGTGCGAGTCAGGCCGTGCTGTGACAACCTGTGTCGTGTGAGGCTGTTGGAGTAGGCAAATGCCTTCCCACACACCTCGCAGCTGAACAGCTTCTCACCTCCGTTCTCATGCACCGTCTGGTGATGAGCGGTCAGATGGAAGTGATGGCGGAAGGACTTCCAGCATATTGCGCAGGTGTAGAGCCGGGGTGGGGGCTGGCTGGTGGAGCTCTGGGGCTTGACATCTTGGGGGTATGAGTAATACGAGGAGGTGTTCCCTTGGTTCTGCTCTCTGTCTTGGCTCATACCACATGAGGGGTTTGAGTTGAAATTGCTAAGGTTCTCCCCTCCTGGAGTTGTGGGCACCTCCTCCATCTCCCCTTTCTGATGGAGCTTGCCATGCCTCTTAAGGCTCTGAGAGTAGCCAAACTCTTTCCCACACAGACTGCACTTGTAATTCTTCTCCCCGGAGTGAACGGTGTGGTGCTTGGTGAGGTGGAAGGCCTCTCTGAAGTACTTCCCACACGTGGTGCAGTGGTGGGGCTTCTCGCCAGTATGGACACGATCATGGCGACGCAGGGTCTCGCGACGGGCAAACCCCCTGCCACAAACGCTGCACAGGTACGGCCGCGGGACGTTGCTGGCCCCTCTGGGAGCTCTGGGCGTGTACTGCCGGCGTTTCGGCGGCTCATTGGGGTCTTTGGGCTTTCTGGGCTTGCGGGGGCGTTTTGGTTTGGCAGGAGGGTTTTGCGGATTATTCTCCTGCTGTTGGTTGTGGCTCATATTACCAGTCATGCCGTCCGGGTTCCCCCCTCTGTAATTCTTCTCGATTCCAGATGTTGAGGACGGGGAACCCAGGGGGCCCAAGCCCAGGCCACCCAACAGGCCCCCGATAATGTCCCTTCTGTCATCGCCTCGGTGCCCGCTGTTCATGTCACAGTTGGCGGCAGCTGCCGCGATGGCCGATATTGCGTTGTTGACAGAGCTGGTGACGTCGTCCTCAGAGTCATCCAGTAAAGAGGACAGGGGGAGGTGTGGCTGCTGCTGGTGATGCTGGCTCTGACTCTGAGGGTGTGGGTGCAACGTGGGGGCCAACGGAGCCTTCCTCAGGGCAGGACCCGTCATCCCGCTGCCGCAGGGGGAGGCGCCAGAATAACACGGTGACGGGTTACCTTGAGAGCGGTGATCATCATGGTAGCCTGTGTAACGATTCCGTGAATAATCGGTGGGGTATTTACTGTCTGGCCGATCTCGGCTGTTTCCATTCCCTCCTCTCCCCGGCTGAAACAGACCCCCGTCACAGCCCAGCCTGGTCTTCTGACCTTCCTCCTCCCCCATTATTACACCCTCCTCTTCCTCCGTTTTCCCATAGATTTCTCCTCTTCCACCCTGGTATTCCCCTCCTCCACTGCTCCCTCCTCCACCACCTCCAGCCATTCCGGCCTCGCCCACAGCTTCTTCTTTGCTGCATCCATGTGGTTTCAAAGCCCTAGCTGGCTTGCCGCACGTACCGGAGGCAGCATGGTTCAGCAGAGAGGTGCTTTCACGGAAGCATCGACCGCAAGCAGGGCAGCGAAAGGGCTTGTCTTGATGAATCTTCTCGTGGCGCGTCAGCGACTCGCGACGGTTGAACGCCCGTGAACAGATGCTGCAGCCGTACGGACGGGCCTCAGAGTGGATCACGCCGTGCTGTAGGAGGTGCCCCTTCTTCTTGAAGTGTTTACCGCAGTCTGAACAATGGAAGCTCTTGTCCGGGCTGGGGCAGGAGGACGAGGTATGGGCTGAGCTGGACGACTGCTGGGAGGACTGGGAGTTAGACTGGGAGCTCAGGTCCTGGGTGGAGTGTGGGAGACTTGGGTCGGACTGGGGCTGAATGTGGGTGGGATTCGGGTTAATGCTGGCATTAGTGCTGGTACCTGCCGCCGTAGACTCGTGCATGCGCAGGTGCCTGCGAAGGCTGGACAGGTGAGTAAAGGTCTTGCCACACTCTCCGCAGTGGTAGAGCGGGTCGGTTTCTGGCTGTTGCGCCACTGACCCCATCGTGCTCATGTTATCGCTCTTAGATAGGTGAGAACCATTAGTGACCAGGACAGATGCTGCAGCCGAGGAGGGGGCCGAGGAAGATGAGGATGAGACAACGGATGAGGACGAAGATGACGAGGCAAGGAGTGAGGGGTCTCCTCCCAGACCCGTCATGCCAACACCTCCACCCCCACCCCCAACCAGTCCCGGGGAGGGGTCATGGCCCAGACCCCCTGCACTGCTGCTGGCATTGGGGTTCCCACTACCATGACCACTGCTGCTGTTACTACCCCCGTCTGACTTCCTCTGTGGTAGGTAACCAGCCATTGCCTTCTTCCTCCTACTGCTGCTGCTTCCACCCCCACTGCTGTCCCCCTTGCCGTCATCCTTGGATAGGGAGAGATGAAGCGGCAGGGGGAGGGGCAAACCGGCTTCCTGCTGCATTAGAGAGGCCAGCTGATTGGAGGAAAGCACTGGGATGCCCTGAAAGTCAAAACCACCCAGGGAGGTGGGCTGGGAGCCTGGGTGGAGGGGGTGGTGAGGGTGGGAGTGAGGGTGGGGGTGAGACAGGGTATGAGGGGGCAGCTGCTGCTGCTGTGGGGGCTGCTGCTGCTGCTGTGTCTGGGCAGTAGAGTGGCCGTGTGAATGAGAGGAATGCAGCGCCGGAGGTGGAGCCAGGCCTGAGCCAGAACCCTCACTCTGACCCAAACCTAACCCCAGGTGGTTGTGGGTTCCCTGCTGAACCAGAAACTGCTCTAAACTAGCATTAGCAGGCACCCCAGAGAGAAAGTACTGATTAGCAGCTAGCATGCAACTGAACTGCTGGTGAAGGCTCCGTGCATCAGACTGGGCCCCAACCAACTGGTGGCCCAGAGAGGTGACAGCACTGCTGGGGGGATTGTTCGTAGCCACTGAGCTGGAAGGGGAGGGGGAAGATGATGAAGGGCCAGGTGAAGCTTGGGGGACAGAGAGGCCTGGGTGCAAAGGGGGTGGTGGAGGAGGGGCAACTCCCAATCCCCCAGCGCCACCGCCGCTGCCGGCCCCAGCAAAGTGCTCAAAGCGGCCGACCCCAGAATGCAGTTGCTCCTGTGCCAGAGCCGCCTCAGTCGGGTGAAAGGAACGCAGGAACTGGGGGTACCCCGACACATGGCTGGAGCTGCTGCTACTCATCTTGCTCGACTTGGACCTTGAGCTTTGAGCAGACGAAGCTTGCTGTTGTAAAGGGGGAGGAGGAGGTGCGCTCATTTTGCCAAAGATAGAGGCCGAATCTGAGAAGGCGTTGTTTCTGGAGCCCTGGAGGGGCCCAAGGCCAAGCCCAGATAGGAGAGCACCTGAGGTCTCAGCCTGTTGCTGCTGCTGCTGTTGGAGCTGGTGTTGGTGTAGCTGCACCTGTTGCTGATGCTGCAGCTGCCGTTCTAACCCGAGGCCTTTGAACTGATGGGCCTGGTGTCCGCTTAACATCTCTATTATGTCCAAATTGTACTTTCCAAATTGGAACATCTCCCACTCGCTGGCACATGGGGGCGCAGAAGTCACACCTCCAGTGCCAGGAGCGGCCACAATTATCCCGCCGCTGCCCCCGACGGCTGAGCTCCGGCCGAGGGATCCTGCGGTGCCACTGCTCGACCTGGAGCTGCCAGAGTCTCCCCGGCTGGATCCCGAACTCCGCCCGATAACACTGCTGCTCCCACCTGTTCGCGCACTTCGGCTGCTGCTACTTCCGCCCGATCGCCCGCTGCCACCACTCTCCATTCAAGAGGAGAGGGAGCAGGTCCGTGGGGAATGGAGTTATACAGTAAGCACTGTATCTGTGCGCTTAAGGAGGACTGGTCACAACGTCACACTGCTAGTTGTCTTGGATGGGATATTCTCTTTGTTATATTACTGAGTCTGTAACATTTTGGTAGTGAACGTCTTTTAAACACAGCCAGTATAGTATCGGCATGAGTGAAGGCTTGGTTTTAGCTAATCCTTTTTAATGGTTTGTGTTGGTGTTTTTGGCACAATCTTTAGTTAGCGGTCAGACAACAGCTGTTGGTTTGCTGTTTCACCTAGTGTTTTCATCCATATCGTATTTTCCGTTCTGTTCTGTTCATTCCCTCGTTCTATGGAAATTGGTGATGTTGGCTTCTTTCTGCAGAAAAACAGAAATTACATTAGTCAAAATAGACATATCGAAGAACAAAATGATCAGTGGCAAAACTGACTTTCTAGACCATGAGTGAGCATAACATTAACAAAAGACATAATTTATATTATCCAGTCCTTCCAGAAAAATGGGAAGTTTTTTGTGATTGATGCGGGCAGAAATCCTTGATTATGTGGCATGTTTTCTTATTACTTCCTCTGATAAGCAAGCATACTACATCAAGCATACTAAATCAAGCATACTACATCAAGCATACTACATCAAGCATACTACATCAAGCATACTACATCAAGCATACTACATCAAGCATACTACATCGCAAAAAGTGCTGGGAATATTTAAGTTCTCATCTTGTTTTATTTCAGACCTTAATAAACACATGGCAAACTTACAAAACATTGATGAGTCAAACAAGTTCTGTCATGTAACACACCGGGAAACTGCTTTGCGCGGTCTTTTGCGTTTATGATTGTTGGCAAATCAGATTTATTTGCGGGCTTCATCATGGCTTATTCGCAGGGTTTGCATCTTTTCGATGATGTTCACATCGCATAATTACGTCACTTCATAACGTTCCCATGGCAACAGGGGGGATGGCTGCTCTTGTGTGAAGTAAACGCAACTTTTTCCAACTTTCTGCTAAGATATATGTGACTTTTTTGCAACGAAAATGCGGTGATTATGAAATCATGCAAGCCCTGCATATTTTGAAAAAATGCGACCCTTGCATAAATATGCAGACTTTGGCTGATTATGCTTTGAATTCAGCGATCGCATAATCATGTTTTTCTGGAGGGACTGATTATCATAAATTCCATTTAGTACTATATTTGTTTCCAATTATTTCAATCTACTCAGTTAATGTTTTCAGTCGAGGTTGGATTAAGAAACGTTAATTCAAAAGAGAATCAGGATTTTTCTTAAATAACAGGTGAATATAGGTCTGTAATCATGTACAAACAAGTGACGAAATTAACAAAACAGCCAAATTAATGAGAATTTTAATGAATGCAGTTGCATCCATACAAATATAACGCGCGATACAATAGCCTGTGATACAATAGCGCACGACACAATAACGCAATTAACATTCTATAATGCTCTGTGGCTTCTATAAAATGCCCAGGCCCAGTTGAACTCGATCTCAGATCAAGTTAACAAGGGAAAGTATCTAAGTGAATTTGAAAATGGGTTAATTATTGAGGTCCTTCCAGGATGACAGGGCTCACATCCAAGGCAAGAGGGTTCGTACCTTTTATGTGTCAGCTGTCTAAGTATGCATGTGTGTATGCATGTAAGCATATATGGACACGTGTATGCATGAATGTACGTGTATGTGCGTGTATGTTTTCCATGTGTCTGTAGATAAATGTGAAAGCATCTGTATGTCTAGGTAATGTTTTTATAGAAATTCGTAATTGACCAAAAAAGGTCGAAAATCTACAGAGAAAAACCACATAATGACAAAGTAAAAATGTCTTTCGTAATGGAATATTTTTTTCATTTTCTATTGCATTTCATTTCAGCTGATTGATCTGAATCCCTCACAAAAATAAAAACAATAAAACAAATTGGTTAAAAATAGCATTTATTTTTCATTGGTGGAGGCTCTTTTCATTGGCAGATGCGTTAGAAAACATAAATATTATATAGCAGCATTTTGAAAATGTTGCACACCTATGTTGCACACTTTCCTGCTTAAACAGTTAGCTACCAATTTCTTTTGTAGTAAGCAAACGAAAAATAAACATTAAGCATGTCATAGTTTTGAGGCTGAGTGGTACCAGAACGAAAGAGTGCTAGACGGTCAAGCCAAACTGACGGCGCTCAGCTTCTTGCTCACTGCACACACACTGGCTCAGCTTCTTGCTCACTCTGGCTCAGCTTCTTGCTCACTCTGGCTCAGCTTCTTGCTCACTCTGGCTCAGCTTCTTGCTCACTCTGGCTCAGCTTCTTGCTCACTCTGGCTCAGCTTCTTGCTCACTCTGGCTCAGCTTCTTGCTCACTCTGGATCAGCTTCTTGCTCACTCTACACACTCTGGCTCAGGTTCTTGCTCACTACTACACACACTGGCTCAGCTTCTTGCTCACTCTGGCTCAGCTTGTTGCTCACTACTACACACTCTGGCTCAGCTTCTTGCTCACTACTACACACTCTGGCTCAGCTTCTTGCTCACTACTACACACTCTGGCTCAGCTTCTTGCTCACTACTACACACTCTGGCTCAGCTTCTTGCTCACTCTGGCTCAGCTTCTTGCTCACTCTACACACTCTGGCTCAGCTTGTTGCTCACTCTACACACTCTGGCTCAGCTTCTTGCTCACTCTGGCTCAGCTTCTTGCTCACTCTGGCTCAGCTTCTTGCTCACTCTGGCTCAGCTTCTTGCTCACTCTGGCTCAGCTTCTTGCTCACTCTGGCTCAGCTTCTTGCTCACTCTGGCTCAGCTTCTTGCTCACTCTGGATCAGCTTCTTGCTCACTCTACACACTCTGGCTCAGCTTCTTGCTCACTCTGGCTCAGCTTCTTGCTCACTCTGGCTCAGCTTCTTGCTCACTCTGGCTCAGCTTCTTGCTCACTCTGGCTCAGCTTCTAGCTCACTCTGGCTCAGCTTCTTGCTCACTCTGGCTCAGCTTCTTGCTCACTCTGGCTCAGCTTCTTGCTCACTCTACACACTCTGGCTCAGCTTCTTGCTCACTCTACAAACTCTGGCTCAGGCATGTTCGATTTAATCATGATGTCATCAATATGCAATGATTCCCTTGCATTCGAGCTAAATAGCGAACACCAGGAAGGCCAAAACATGGAAATAAGTGCTAAGTTAAAAGGAATGGGTTCATAAATTTGGTGCAATTATTTTCATAAATAATATTTTAACTGACTAAATACATTGGCTAACCCTGTTAATAGATAATAAAACCCTAGCTAGATTGCTTAGTGTTGAAAATGCTCAGACTAGTCACATTATGCAAGATGGTTGTCATCTTTTCGTTGAGTTCCCACGCTTGTAATTAGGATTTAATGGGTAATTTCATTTTAACTTCCCACTGGGAACTGCACTTTCAATAAACCAATAGCAACTGAAAGTGGCAAACTTATCAAAAACAAATGACTAAAAAACACTAATACATTATGAATGCCACAAAATAAATATAAATTATAAAAAATAAAGAAAAAGTAATGCACAGTAATATTTTCCCCTAATATGTTCAAATGTGTAGGAGACCATGCACAAAGTATCAAAATAACAAAAGCTACTAGAAAATAACTTGAATTGTAAGCCAGGGTTTACAAGGATTCTGATGCATGGTTAATATAAAGAGATCCCTAAAAAGATTTCCTAAAGCCAGATTTTTTTTGATTACTGACAATGATTTATTTTTAAATAATGTGAAAGTGTAAATATCCTCTCTATTAATTAGCGTAATAGAGAGCGTATGACTTGGGAAACACTGAATTGCCATCTGTCAATAAATATATTTATTACACAGGTATTCCGAGTTATTGCATATAAATAAGCACTGTCAAATTTAATAGATATGGATCATGTTATGAAAACTCTTACCTTTAAATTTTGACAGATGTCAATGAGTCAAAATATGTGCGAGGGGTACGAGTCCCCAAACAACCTAGGTGAGATCTTTTTGATAGCCTTTCACATAATGCAGAAGACCTATCCTGTGGAGGACAGAAAATGTGGATCAGCAACTGTTGTTCAGTGCTTGCAAAACTGGCATAATTGCGCAATACAGCAGAAAAATATAAACTTTTGGTTGCACATTGCATTGGCAAACATTGGTGATATTGCAAAGACGCGCTAACATGCAAAACTGACAGCTTTCGGTATAACATTGCCTTTTAGCGCGAGATAGGGGTTTCGCATAAGCGTGCAAGATTTGGCATGCAAACCATAAAAATGCACAACACACACACACACACACACACACACACACACACACACACACACACACACACACACAAACTGCTGGCTGGGTATAGTATTCAAATAATATGCATGAACAAAAATAGCAACATCTCTCAGCGGGATGTAAAAAAACAATGCTTTTACCTCCACATCAAGTAGAAGTTGAGCGCTAGATGGATGCGGCCTGTCACGCCTTCCTAACATCTAGCTACCATTCGCTCAGCTCTCCATGTCTGCGTCCTGGTTTCGACTCGTTAGCCATATAGCCATTTTCACTGATGCTGAGCTAGTTGAACGCTCGGCCCCCCTTTAGCTCGATATACTCTAGTCTTTGAGGATGCAACATTTCCCATGCCGTGCGACAGCATCAATCCCCATTTGCACGGACGAGTTGACGGTGTTTTTGTCGGTTGAAACGTTTTGGAGGATCCGTGCTAATTCTTTTGGGTAAAAGTGAATGACGTGTGCTCACTAAACATCGGTCCTTTCCGGCCCGTGGAATATTTCCGGGTAGCGTAACCTAGTTGTTATGGTTAGCATTAGCATTAGCACGGATGCTATCTACAAGGCGAACGTAATGATTCACTATTCTTATTTACACTGAGTCAATATTTACGATGTATGTATGATCACAGTCATCACTGGTTTATCGGAATCATATGTAGTGTGATTAAAATCCGCCATAGTTTGAATGCGACCCTAGCTGCGGGAGGTTGAAGCCATTTTAGTACTGGCTGCAGCTGGTTACAGCGCGCACCAACCAGACTGGTTAAAATGGCCGCCGTCTGTTATTGCAAATATTACATTTAATTCATATGGAAAAAAAAATACATTCCCGTAAAATAGATGTTTCGACGTGCAATTATTCTGGCATTGCCGGATGACCGATTTCTTTGCAAATTTGCTGTTGAATTAATATGTGTATTGTTTTGCTATGGATCAGCAATTAAAGCTACTGACGCTGGCGTTGAGTTCAACAGTTGACACCCGATTCCGTTCATTATTCATGTGTAGTGTAGCAGTTTATGAAGGTAAAACAGCGACATAAGTTTTTTTCTTGTAATTGTTTTGTTTTTTTTGAAACTCGTTTTGTACAAAAGTTTTTCTTTCTTGTAATTCGTTTTTTTCTTTTGAAACTCGTTTTGTACAAAAGTTTTTCTTTCTTGTAATAGGTTTTGTACAAAAGACCAACGCGCAGAGTTTTGTGACTAATATTCCGCCAGCACTGTGACAAAAGTTTTTCTTTCTTGTAAATCAGTCTGTGCCCAAACGTTTCACTGCGTTTCCAAACAGAAACCCCAAACGTATTCTGACCAATGAACGGATAGCTATCTTAGCGTGGCCCTTTGAACTTCAACCAATCGTTACTCCTTGCAAAGGGTAGAAGAAAAGCCATGGCTCGGCATGGTCAGCATCTGGGAAATTTATCCTAGGGATAGGGTGAGGAAATCTAAAGGAATTAATAAAAAATGTAGGGAATAGATTAGCTTGCTTTAAATAAATGCATACTGCAGATATGACAAGCCTAGAATGCCAGGTTTTTGTTATGTGAAAAAATGAGACAAAGATAAATCATGTCAGAAATTTTTCCACCTTTAATGTGACTTAGGCCTATATTGTGAACAATTCAATTGAAAAACAAACTGAAATCCGTGATGGGGAAAAATAAAAACCAAGAACCTGGTTGCATAAGTGTGCACACCTAGGTGTGCAACATTAAAGGAGCTTCAAGAATATCTGACAATAACTGGCTGTGTGCTACATGTGACAACAATTCCCATATTCTTCAAATGTATGGGCTATGGGGTAAGGTGGCAAGACGGAAGCCTTTTCTTACGAAGGAAAACATCCAAGCCCGGCTGTAGTTTGCAAAAACAAACATCAAGTCTCCAAAAAGCATGTTGGTAAATGTGTTATGGTCTGATGAAACCAAAGTTGAACTTGTTGAGCATAACTCCAAAAGGTATGTTTGGCGCAAAAACAAACACTACACATCACCCAAAAAGCAACATCATGCTTTGGGGCTGTTTTTCTTCAGCTGGAACCAGGGCCTTTTTTCTCACGGTGGAGGGAATTATGAACAGTTCCAAATAGCAGGCAATTTGGCCACAAAACCTTCAGGCGTCCGTTAGAAAGATGAAGAGGGAGTTCACTTTTCAGCACAACACGTTTTGTAATGACCAATTCAGAGCCCAGACCTGGATCCAATAATACAATGTTCTTTTGTCGGGAGAAGTAAATGTTTGAGTGGCCAAAGACAATGGTGTGCTTGCAACATGAAACATATTGCAATACCAGAATAAAATACATTTTAATACACTCTAATAACAACAAACACTTGATCCTACAGGTTTAGCATACTTCATTAGTACCCCAAATGGCTATTGAAGCTAATCTTTCACGACACCTGAGATCAGAACAGTTAGAAATAAGACAATATACAATTCCTTATATTCAATTAAAAACATATACATATGCAAATAATGTTATGCATAATTAATGAAAATGGAGTAATAATCACACAAATACATTTAAAAGAATGTATAAAGCTGGACCGTGACAACGCATCCCTGAACAGCTTTGCCCTATACATATCTAGTCGACACATAACATCTGGTTTGGTTTTTCACATTTAGGCAAAAAATAATATTAGAAAGCTGCAATCTGGTAGATAACTCACACTGGTGATTTCTAAAGTCAACAGATCCATTAGCTGTCAATCTTTTCAGTTCTCTGTCACCAATGACTGAAATGAAATACAAAATACTCTCAAATCTGACCCTTTCATTCTACCATACACCTAAAAAAACAATTTGTCTGAACTGCAACAAAACACCTTACCCATCAACAGTGACAACTAACTTAAAAAAAATTACACATCAGAATTTAAAATGCATTTTTTGTTTTATTTAAGATAAAATTAAGACAAATCATGTATTTTTTATCCTTTAATAGAGTATTACATTTGATAAAGTTGTATACTATACTGATACTGATTATATATATTTTTTCCATCCATTTACACACAACACCTCATTATTGGCCAGCAGTTTTAGTTTTTAGAATGTGTGCAAATTTGTGAAATATTTCATGTACATACATAAATATTCAGACCATTTGATGCCCAAATTGAGTGATCATCCTTGAGATTTCTGTAGAACTTGACTGTTGTCCACCTGTGGCAAGGTCAATTTATTATTAGGTCAATTTATTGGACATGATTTGGAAATGCACACACCTATCTCTATAAGGTCCCATACTTCACAGTGCTTTTCAGAGCAAAGAAATTGTCCAAGGAACTTTCCACACACCTTTGAGATCTGACATGTGTTGCAGGCATAGATCTATGGTAAGTTATCTAATAAATTATCATAATCGCAATGGAAAGAAGTTTGGAATCACGATAACTCTTCCTGAGGCTAAAATAAGTAACAGGGCCAGAAGAGCCTAGGTCTGTGAGGTGAGCTTCAGAATGTCTCTGTAAAGATGGGAGTGGCATTTATAGTAATCCGAGTGTCTCTGTAAAGATGGGAGTGGCATTTATAGTAATCAGAGTGTCTCTGTAAAAATGGGAGTGGCATTTATAGTAATCAGAGTGTCTCTGTAAAAATGGGAGTGGCATTTATAGTAATCAGAGTGTCTCTGTAAAGATAGGAGGGGCATTTATAGTAATCAGAGTGTCTCTGTAAAGATGGGAGGGGCATTTATAGTAATCAGAGTGTCTCTGTAAAGATGGGAGGGGCATTTATAGTAATCAGAGTGTCTCTGTAAAGATGGGAGTGGCATTTATAGTAATCAGAGTGTCTCTGTAAAGATGGGAGTGGCATTTATAGTAATCCGAGTGTCTCTGTAAAGATGGGAGTGGCATTTATAGTAATCAGAGTGTCTCTGTAAAGATGGGAGTGGCATTTATAGTAATCCGAGTGTCTCTGTAAAGATAGGAGGGGCATTTATAGTAATCAGAGTGTCTCTGTAAAGATGGGAGGGGCATTTATAGTAATCAGAGTGTCTCTGTAAAGATGGGAGGGGCATTTATAGTAATCAGAGTGTCTCTGTAAAGATGGGAGTGGCATTTATAGTAATCAGAGTGTCTCTGTAAAGATGGGAGTGGCATTTATAGTAATCAGAGTGTCTCTGTAAAGATGGGAGTGGCATTTATAGTAATCAGAGTGTCTCTGTAAAGATGGGAGTGGCATTTATAGTAATCAGAGTTTCTCTGTAAAGATGGGAGTGGCATTTATAGTAAGTACAGTGGCTTGACGTAAAACACATATGACATGTCATCTAAAAGACACTGAGATTCTTTAATAGGCCTGAATTTCAAATGCTACGTCTGGTGAGAAGAAATTATGACACCTTGCTAACTCCACACCTGATGATAAAGCAGTTTTTTTTTTACAATATATTGGCACAAATAAAAAAGCGTTCTTTTGTAATTATGGAGTATTGTGCATCGATGGGCAAAAATGTAATAAATTCTGGATTAAGTTTTTAACACAATAAAATGTGTTGAAAGTAAAGAGGGAACAGTTGCAAAATAATTTGGCTTAATTTCAGCTATTACCTCAACAAAAGCTCAATTTCCAAGGGTGCGAATACTTGCTGTTTCAGTGAACGCACACATTTTAGTGAAGTCAAGTCAATTTACTTATAAAGCACATTTAACAACAACCAATGCTGTACAAAGTTGAGTAAGCTATCAAAAACATACAATGATAAAGACAAACAAAAAACAAACAAGACAGTTAAGCACAAATGTCCCTAAACGCCAAAGAATAAAAACACGCAGTAAGACAACACTTAAATGTCTCAGTGGTGGGTGATGACCTAATAGTGATGGTCAGTTTATTCCACAGTCGAGGGGCCACAACTGAAAAGACAGGATCACCTTTCGTTCTCTTCCGAGACATATGGAATGGCTAAAAGGAACTGGTTTGATGATGTGGTTTGGAGGAGTGATACAACGTAAGGATATCTAAAATATACAATGGAAACATACATTTTATCCAGGAGGTTAGTCATTTCGTAATCCACAAGTTTGTATATGTTTTTTTAAAAGTACATCTTTCATTTATATAGGAAAATGGATGGGAATATGTTGACTGAATTGTAGCATATACAGCCAAACAATGAATGGAATTGAGAAATTGGTCATATTTTGGGCTCAAACATATGGGGAAACAGTATGCTGTTATTTCAATAAAACACAATCATTTCTTAAACATATGGGGAAGCAGTACACTGTTATTTCAATAAAACACAATCATATCTCAAACTAAAATATTTCAATAAGCAGTATGATATTTTTCGGAAAAGTATAGGTTTCAGAACGACCGGCACCGCTACAATCAATATTTTGTAAAGCCTCCCCTGGAGTGGTTAACAACACAGAGTCTATTTCTGTCTGACAAAAACCCCTCGCCACCAGAACAGTTTCTTCCCCACAGCAGTAGGTCTCAGGAACATGCCCCGGGGACCCAGTGGGCCAAAGCCTGCTTCCCACATTCACATTAATATTCAGTCTGAACTCCAACGAGACAGTTACAACTCTAACAAGACATTTGAACTCTAACTAGACATTTGCACTTACACATATTTACACATTACAGATTATATTAAAGTAATTGTTTTCTATTGTTCTCATTGGTTATTAATGTGTGTATTAAGTGTTGCAGTTACGGGTCGAAACAAATTCCTTGTTTGTTGTAAACAGACTTGGCAAACCGTGAAAACCTTTGGAAGGATCCTGGACCATTCTTCCTGATTCTGAGTCTATTCCTGTAAAGTCTAACATGGTTAGTGAAAACCTTTGGAAGGGACCTGTACCATTCTTCTTAATTCTGAGTCTATTCCTGTAAAGTTTAACATGGTTAGTGAAAACCTTTGGAAGGATCCTGGACCATTCTTCTTAATTCTGAGTCTATTCCTGTAAAGTTTAACATGGTTAGTGAAAACCTTTGGAAGGGACCTGTACCATTCTTCCAGGCAGCACATTTCAGGATCCTTGATAGTGTTAGGTTTGTGCTTGTAGACTGCCCTCTGGATCTCCTCCAGAGACATTCAGGTTTCATCTAAATTATCCAGGTACTTAGTGAAACAAAGATGAATTATTCTACGATAACACGAGCCTCCGATCCACTGGTTACAAAACAGGCTCAAAGCATCAGTGATTCATCACCATATTTTACTGTGAGAATGGTGTGTGTTTCCTTACAGTCCACTGTTTTGCCAAACATGCAAACGGTGTAAATGGAAAAATAGTTTAGTACGTCATTTGACCTCAACACACAATACATATTATGATTCCAAAAACACTTTAGGCACTGCAATTTGTAGGTTGGGTCCAGTAAGATGTTTTCTGCTTTAGTGCAACCATTGCAAAAAAAGGTTGTTGACTTTAGGGTGGCATCTAACCGTTGTTTTTAAGACTTGATAACCCCAAGATTCTACAAAATAGTGCAGTTCTAAAAATGTGATCCTTAAATTCGTCATTGCACTCCTCACTCACTTTGTCACCGTAGGTCAGGGCAATATTTATTTTCTTAGCGATTAGGAACTGTTCCAGATTTCAGATTTGTTTTAATTATTGCCTTCATAGATTTTTTTAACTATGCATTACCTGTGTAGGCCCACAACCATATTTAACCATCAGTATACTTTGATGTTGATGTGATGACAGTAGATTAGAAAACATATATTTATGTAAGCTCTCATAAGGCAAACAGGAACAGGTAAAAGGCATCAATCCAGTTTCTGCGATAGATATTTTAAATATATTTTTTTGCCAATATTAATTTACATTTTTATTATTATAAATACTTTTTTTTAAGTTTGAAAATTGCGATTCGTTGCTACAGACTAGCAACATTAAAATTAATTAATGAGTTAATGTAACAAATGCACTAGTTCTGCATTACAAAAAATTCTGCTGTCAATTCGTTAACAAACTGTAGCGATAAATAGTTTAATTGTCACCAGAGTATGCAGAAAGTTAATTTTGGAACCCTCAAACATAAATTATGGATGAGGGTTCTTCAGATGGCAGTGATTCCAGGTTGCTTGTTAATGTGTTTTGCATTTACAAATACAATAACTGACAAAATGTTCCAATATAACAAGCAATTGAAAAAGTATGGTGTAGGAAGGTCTCTGCAATAGTTTGTTTACTAGAGAACATAAAACATGGTCACTTTTCCAAATTCTGCAGGGGTAAAACTGGGCAAGAGCCAACAAGAACCCATATGGTTGAAATGAGTCCTAGAGGGAGATGAGCTCCTGTTCTTCTACTGGCCAGCATTTAAACATTTTCTATAGAACTGTAAAACAAGTAGAAATTAGGGCTCCCGCGCTTCCCAAATCAAACTGTATACATTTAAATGTGTGAAGAAGATTTAGTTGTGTTACAAATGTAGTAAACATGTTCCATCCACTGTCAAGACTCCAATTAGAGAAAAACATTTACATCGACAACAAAGTGTTGATGTACCTTAACCTGTTTGATGTTGCATCTGTTCGAGACTTGGCACACATGCTGTGGGAAATTAATTCAACCTAAGCCACTACGAGCCCAATATTGTCAAAAACAGTCTGCATTTACAAAATTACTTAGATTGGCAAAAAAATGTGGCCCAAATATTTGGTGTTGGATAAAAATGTTTACCTTACTGAGTTTTAGATCTATGGACCTCAGGCTACATCTCAGCTTTCCAGTTTATCTGGCAAATCTTTTTACCCCCTATATCATGGGTAGGGAGTCGATTTAGGTCAAAGCCAATTGTCGAGGGGGCAGAACAAAGCAACTGAACTGACGACAACCAATCCCAAAAAAATACTTTTGAATATGTGGGAAAAAATTATGTCTTCATTACATTAAGAATCAATCACATTATCTCATATCTCATTGTCAGAATCCTTGGGAACAAATATTTTGCAGAATTTCCGGTATTTCCTTGAAATTTCTTGACTAAGAATATGTAGACATCTTTTGGGGTGCTAAAAAATGTCTACAGGCCGCCTGTTGCCAATCAATCATACAATGTCCTGAAGGTGATTGGGTAAGACTCCGGGAAAAAATCACAGTCTGACAATATTTTCCACCCACTTTATTTTACAAATGTGTTTGGATCACTGCTGTAATTGACCACTGGAGATCAAAATGCATTGGACAAATTAAAAGTAGGTCTTTATATATGAAAATGTATAATAGTCATGAAAACATTGAAGTTCATGTGTAAATATCATCCCATACAAATCTAGATAATCTCATACAAATCTAAATTTAGATTTATCCTTCTTTGTTCATCATAGGTTGAAATGAATTTGTGATGCCGTTGAATTGTACATGCCTATAAGATTCCCTTCGTTTTACCATCTATACGTTTTATGTGTACCATTACTCATCAAAAATATCCCCATTGCCAAATAGGCTATATAGAAATATACTAAATGTTATGAATTTGGGTGGTCACTGTACATTCCATTAAATACTCACAAAGAATTTGTTGAAGCCTCAAATTAATGTGTTCTAGAAGAGAGCCACAACCCATTAGAATATTCTGATTGTACTAGCTATACAAAATACAATATACTTACACAAAAAGGTTTACCATATTTAAAATAATGGCAAAAGTGAATGGAATGACTGTTCAATGGTCATGGTAGTGGAGTTAGTACAGACATTGCTACAGACTTTTTGTGACTTGAATAAAAAGCTAAAACTAGGTCAGCTGTCCTAATTCCCTGCGACTAAACGTTCAGGTATTTACTCTTTAATCTACTTTTAACAAACATGTGTGATGACATGAATGTAAAAACACATCATGACATCATGTGTTGTTAACCCTTTAGGCGTTCTTGGGTAAAACTGAAGCACTGTCAAGTGATTTAGTTTGGTCTAAGAACCTTTCCCTAGCCCATAGCAATACCGGCTTTCCTTGTGGACTGAGTGGAACCTTTCCACAGCAACACCTGGACTTTACAGAACTTGTTCAGACTTCAGCAACTAGTTCAAATAGTCTAAACGCCTCCATTAATATAAATATTTCTAATTGGGCTGGAGGTAAAAGAACCTGGTTCTCAGAAATAGTGTAAAAGCATTACCACGGCATGGAGTTGTCATGCATCAAGATTTAGATAGTGTTAGAAGAAACCCCCCGAAAACAAATAAACTGTCATGAGAAAGATAGGCATCTAAAACAAGTAAACACTTAAAATCTCACCAAGAAAAAGAACACCAACGTCATAACTATAAGATAATCATTAATTATAGCAACAAGCATAACATTAATAATAAACACTTGTCATAATCTTTGACAATAATCAACACGGACTAAGTTAGTATTGTGTATAGGAAGATTGTCAAAAGAAAATCTGTATTCATCAACATCTCGATGAAGTCACGTCCTGAATGATGTCCGGCTTATTCCTTCTGCCCGGTTTATAAGCGATATGAAACGAGTTGTGTTACTGTAGACAATAACGTTGTGTGTGTCTCTGTCAGTGCAAGTCTCTCCGTTGTGATTAGAAGTCTATTACATTGCACAGCCTCATGCGTCGCCCTTATGAGTGTTCATTTTGTAGAACGTAAAACCTCAAAGACGTGATACTAATAATGTCTGCCTGCCTCTGGTGCAAATTTCACGGGAATTGTGCAAAAACAATTTTCGTCCCAGTGTTTCCCCTCTTTGAGTTGAACTGTTAAAAAAATCCTTTTTTAAACTCCGGGTATCTACGGCACGTCAGTGACAATATCGACACAAAGGAATGGAGTGAAAGTGTTAAGATATTGTTTTTTATGGACCACGGACACACGTGTAGGATAGCATAGCCCTTAATATTGTTAAGCGAATTATTGATAGTATGACATTTCTACCTAATAGAGAATTGAGCGTGTCACTACAACAGAGTAAGATCCTCTTCTGGTGAAGTTAGGGCATCCTAGCCACCCGAGTCTCTTCTGAGTCACACCGTCGTAGCCGAAGGCTGAATAATTTGAGTCATATTATGCACTGTAGTCCACTGCCTTCTTGCAGTCGGTTCCCTAGACACACACTTTGGCTTGCTTTGAAGCCAATCATTTGTATTGTCCTATAGAAATGTTGGCTCGTATCGGTTCTCCGGTGAATATAATAAATGGTGATTGTCAGACGTGCGTTCTCTGTGGTATTTCTGTATCCCACGCATGGCTTTGAAGGTCAGTTGTATAGTTAAGCATCAACACCTGCATCAAAGAAAATACCCTGTAGTTGAAGGAGCTAGTCATCCTATTGGCGGGCGGAAAACAAATGGCGCGTTGATTTCACGGCCAACTCAGAAGTTCCTCGTCAGGCAAAGTGATTCATGGCTCAATCACATTTTGGTTGTCCCAGTGGAGATAGCTTAAACAAGCAGCGGCTCCAGGTAAACGTTGCTCGTAGGCACAGATCTAAGATAAGCACAACTCTCCCAAATACTCAACACAACTGATTGGTCAGGCGTTCTAGTGAAAACCTCTGACCGTACACTTATTGAGAAAGTGGGCGACTAGAGAACACTGTTTAGGGAAAATACTGCTGTATCCGGCGGATGGCATCAGGCTGTGGTTGCTCTGAACTCAAACGTACCCCCCCCCACACGCACACACACACTCTTCAGGTCAATCATTCATTGACACAGGAAGTGACTATCCACAGCTCAGTTTTTCTACATGTCACAATGCAGCTGGCTCATTCACACGGCGCTCCTCGGATTCAAAACCCCCCATCGTCATCATCCCTAAGAATATCATCAGTCCAATGCTCCTCTATCATTTCATACTTATCTGAGTCAATTGCACATCCTCACACTGTACTCCGTATCCTCACACTGTACTCCGTATCCTCACACTGTACTCCGTATCCTCACACTGTACTACATATCCTCACACTGTACTCCGTATCCTCACACTGTACTCCGTATCCTCACACTGTACTCCGTATCCTCACACTGTACTCCGTATCCTCACGCTGTACTACATATCCTCACACTGTACTCCGTATCCTCACACTGTAATCCGTATCCTCACACTGTACTCCGTATCCTCACACTGTACTCCGTATCCTCACACAGTACTCCGTATCCTCACACTGTACTCCGTATCCTCACACTGTACTCCGTATCCTCACACTGTACTACGTATCCTCACACTGTACTACGTATACTCACACAGTACTCCGTATCCTCACACCGTACTCCGTATCCTCACACCGTACTCCGTATCCTCACACCGTACTCCGTATCCTCACACTGTACTCCGTATCCTCACACCGTACTCCGTATCCTCACACCGTACTCCGTATCCTCACACCGTACTCCGTATCCTCACACTGTACTCCGTATCCTCACATTGTACTCCGTATCCTCACACCGTACTCCGTATCCTCACACCGTACTCCGTATCCTCACACTGTACTCCGTATCCTCACATTGTACTCCGTATCCTCACACCGTACTCCGTATCCTCACACTGTACTCCGTATCCTCACACCGTACTCCGTATCCTCACACCGTACTCCGTATCCTCACACTGTACTCCGTATCCTCACACCGTACTCCGTATCCTCACTCTGTACTCCGTATCCTCACACTGTACTCCGTATCCTCACACCGTACTCCGTATCCTCACTCTGTACTCCGTATCCTCACACTGTACTCCGTATCCTCACACTGTGCTCCGTATCCTCACCTCCTTATTTTAACCTACTACTCCGCATAACAAATGAATCAAAGTTGCTTTCTAATCTTCTAATATGGCTCAAAAGGGTTTTACTCTGTGAAACATTTATCATAAAACATTTCTCTTTACTAGGTCCGAGCTATTTCATTTCCTTAATGTCTGTTATAACCCAGTAACTCTTTGCACTAGTGCATATGGCAATAGGACAAGTTTTGATATGAAATATGGCTGATGTATCACATATATAAAAAGGCAGAATAATTCCATACCATTTTTACCAGCAAACAGAACTGCCAGTGGATCTCTAAGCAAGTCCTTTTTTACCTCAAATGTACAGATTGATTTACCACATGTCGTTCTCTACCTTTCTCGATTTCACACATCAACTTTCTCTTTGTAAATCACACAGTAGGTAGAAGTTGCCCTTAACACTGATATCGGGTCAGATATTTCTAGATTTGCCTAATGGTTAAGGGTTGAATTGAGGGTTAGATGATCTGATCCTAGATCCATAGTCAATGGCAATTTCTACCCAGAGCCTTTCACACCGTCACCTCATTCTTACTGCCCGTCCTGATGCCCTGACTACCTGCTCCTCCGCCACCTCCACTTCCACCCCCTCCTCCCACTCCTCCTGCCCCGCTACTGCCCCCTCCTGGTATGAAGTGTAACTGCTCAATAGTGTTCTGCCTCTTAGCGGCGAAAGCCATCCTCTTGGCACTGTGGCCCCCAAGGGTCCCTGTTCCCATGACAACCCCTGCCCCAGGCATCTCGCTACCACCCCAGCCCCCATGCCCCCGCCCATGCCTCCGGCCATGCCCCCGCCAATGCCTCCGCCCATGCCCCCGCCCATGCCCCCGCCCATGCCCCCGCCCATGCCTCCGCTAATATGACCTGTCATGCCCTGGCTTCTCTCCTGCTCCCTACCGGAGGTGGGGTGAGAGTTCATCTTGATCATGTGGTGGCGGTCCAGGGAAGGCGTGGCACACACGTTCTGCTGAGACTGGGCTTTCTGCTGAGGGGTGAGACCCCCCCGAGGAAGCGTGGGAACCATGACTCCTCCGGCTCCATGGGCGTACGGGTCCGACACGCCCACTCCCATCCCGCCGACCCCTCTGCCCATCCTCTCCTCCAGGTGGTCTGGGGACATGAGCAGGCGTTCCTGGGCCCGTTCCTGGGGCCGCTCCTGGACCCGCTCCTGGACCCGCTCCTGGACCCTGTCCTGGACCCTGTCCTGGACCCTGTCCTGGACCCTCTCCTGGGGACGGTCCTTGGGCTTCCGCGTCAGAGTTTGGGTGTTGGAGTTCTTGGTAGCAGCAGCCATGGCTTTATAGTACTGGTGCTGCTGGTTCTTGGACATTCTGGACAGGGTCCCTGTGTTTCCTGGGACGTCGCCCATGTTTAGAAGCTGGTCCTGGGACATGACCTTCCTGGCAGGCTTGGAGAGAGTTTCGTAGTTAGGGTTGTAGTGCTGCTCGGATGGGTCCAGGGGGTAGGGGTTCACTGTGGGGGAAATTGGGGGCAGTCCGGTGGGTTGGATCCAGGGTCGGGGAGCGTGGCGGGGGAGGGTGCCCCTCCCACCCATGGTGTAGTCTCCGCCCCAGGGGAGGTGGTGACTGGAGGACTGGAGAGCAGGCTGGGCGGTGTGGGGACGCCTCTTCGTTGTGCAGTATCCTGAAGAATATTCATCGAGACCACTCTTCTCTGGAATAAAGAAAGTGTAAAACAGCTGATATGTAGCTTTAGCAGTTGTCTGGTTCCTGTATGCTACTCACCCAGTAGTCTGGTTCCTGTATGCTACTCACCCAGTAGTCTGGTTCCTGTATGCTACTCACCCAGTAGTCCGGTTCCTGTATGCTACTCACCCAGTAGTCTGGTTCCTGTATGCTACTCACCCAGTAGGCTGGTTCCTGTATGCTAGTCACCCAGTAGTCTGGTTCCTGTGTGTTAGTCACCCAGTAGTCTGGTTCTTGTGTGCTACTCACCCAGTAGTCTGGTTCCTGTATGCTACTCACCCAGTAGTCCGGTTCCTGTATGCTACTCACCCAGTAGTCTGGTTCCTGTATGCTACTCACCCAGTAGTCTGGTTCCTGTATGCTAGTCACCCAGTAGTCTGGTTCCTGTGTGTTAGTCACCCAGTAGTCTGGTTCTTGTGTGCTACTCACCCAGTAGTCTGGTTCCTGTATGCTAGTCACCCAGTAGTCTGGTTCCTGTGTGCTAGTCACCCAGTAGTCTGGTTCCTGTATGCTAGTCACCCAGTAGTCTGGTTCCTGTATGCTAGTCACCCAGTAGTCTGGTTCCTGTGTGCTAGTCACCCAGTAGTCTGGTTCCTGTATGCTAGTCACCCAGTAGTCTGGTTCCTGTATGCTACTCACCCAGTAGTCTGGTTCCTGTGTGCTAGTCACCCAGTAGTCTGGTTCCTGTGTGCTACTCACCCAGTAGTCTGGTTCCTGTGTGCTAGTCACCAAGTAGTCTGGTTCCTGTGTGCTAGTCACCCAGTAGTCTGGTTCCTGTGTGCTAGTCACCCAGTAGTCTGGTTCCTGTGTGCTACTCACCCAGTAGTCTGGTTCCTGTGTGCTAGTCACCCAGTAGTCTGGTTCCTGTGTGCTAGTCACCCAGTAGTCTGGTTCCTGTGTGCTACTCACCCAGGCGCTTTAGTGAGGAGTATCTGTTGAGCTCAGGCTTGGTGGCATTCTCATATGATGGAGGCAGCTGGGCCAGGTTGTGAAGCGAGTGGTGAAAGGAAGGTTGGCTTTTTGTGTTGTTATGTTTGCTGGACAAAAGAGTGCCACCGGTCGCCAGCTGAGCGTTGTTCATACGTGGGGCCCGTTCTGTAAGAATCAAACGACAGCTGTGTTAGTGTGTTCTGGATTTAATATCGTTTTTCCAACCGGACCGGCTTTATCTATTACGGTTAGTATCGCTGAGATATAAAACAACATAGTGCTCTCAGTTAAGTTACTGAAACGTAAAAAGACAGCAGACATACATATTACGTCATGGCACAATAATGAATGTTTGTATTTCTTTATGTACAGTACATTTAGAAAAGTATTTGGACTATTTGGTTTTTCCAAATGTTGTAGGCATGTAGGCATGGATGAGAGGGTAGGCATGGATGAGTATGTGGGCATGGATGAGTATGTAGGCATGGATGAGTATGTAGGGATGGATGAGTATGTAGGCATGGATGAGTATATAGGCATGGATGAGTATGTAGGCATGGATGAGTGTGTAGGCATGGATTACCATGAAGAGAATACTACTTGTAAGTCCCAATAACGGCATGGCCAGGTGACAGTGTTTCATAATAAAAGTCCAAACAGAACAACATGTCATTGTATTGTGTATAACAGCAAAGGGCCCACAACCTAAACCCCTAGTTGTCTTACCAATGGTAGCAGTGTGTTTGGGACTGGTTCCTGAGTTGATGAAATTATGTTGAATATTTCCCACTGCAAAATAAACAAAAAAAACAAAATAATGTAACTAGTTGTTAAACAACATTGCAGATATTATGTGTGTGTGTGTGTGTGTGTGTGTGTGTGTGTGTGTGTGTGTGTGTGTGTGTGTGTGTGTGTCTACGTACGTATGAATGTAAATTAGGGAGACAACAGAGCAATGCATTTGTTAATTTGTAGATGTTTGATAGCTCCATTGCTTGTAAATGACATCAACAGCATTCGTCTTCAGTTACATTTGCCTGAGCCAATTGCCTGTTATACGCTCAATCACATGTCCCATATATAACAGTAACCAAGGTTCATCAAACACATATAATTCTCTTACCTGTTTCATTCAAGGCGGTTTTAAATTTGCCCGAAGACCAACCAAATGATATGAATGAAACATACATTGTATATTATGTGCGTTTGTCCAATATCAAGGCTCAAATATTTGTCCAATATCAAGTATTTTGTTAATATTTGTATATAACAAATAAATGAAATATCCACTGTGTTTCTCCCGACTTTAACATGTCCAATGACTCTTACATCTGTTGTCCTTACTAGGTAGACAGGGGGCGTAAATGTTTTTGGGAGGTCTACCCAGCGTGCCCTGGGCTTCCCCAGAAGCACACAGGACCACACTGTTGTTCCTCTCATCCTGCTGAACTGGACTGGACTGGTGACGCAACATGTCCACGAGGGCTCTGAGGAAAGGACACCACCAAAATGATCAGATTAAATGGCGTAACGTGTTTCATTAGCTGTAGTAATAATGGTTCGACCCTAGTATTCATTAAGTCCTCTATTGTCAGATGCTATTCATAAAACCTGCAAAAAACATTGTTTTTTTAAAAGAAGGCAATATTATTTAATAATGTCAGTCTGTGTCAGTATGTATGTCAGCCTGTGTCAGTCTATATCAGTCTGGGTCAGTCTGGGTCAGTATGCATGCCAGTCTGGGTCAGTATGTATGCCAGTCTGTGTTAGTATGCATGTCAGTCTGTGTCAGTATGTATGTCAGTCTGGGTCAGTATGTATGCCAGTCTGTGTTAGTATGTATGTCAGTCTGTGTCAGTATGTCAGTCTGTGTCAGTATGTATGTCAGTGTGTTTGTCAGTATGTATGCCAGTCTGTGTCAGTATGCATGTCAGTCTGTGTCAGTATGTATGTCAGTCTGTGTCAGTATGCATGCCAGTCTGGGTCAGTATGCATGTCAGTCTGTGTCAGTATTTATGTCAGTCTGGGTCAGTATGTATGCCAGTCTGGGTCAGTATGCATGTCAGTCTGTGTCAGTATGTATGTCAGTCTGGGTCAGTATGTTTTCCAGTCTGTGTCAGTATGTATGTCAGTCTGTGTCAGTATGTATGCCAGTCTGTGTCAGTATGCATGTCAGTCTGTGTCAGTATGTATGTCAGTCTGGGTCAGTATGTTTTCCAGTCTGGGTCAGTATGTATGTCAGTCTGTGTCAGTATCTATGTCAGTGTGTTTGTCAGTCTATTTCAGTATGTATACCAGTCTGGGTCAGTATGCATGTCAGTCTGGGTCAGTATGTATGTCAGTCTGGGTCAGTATGTATGTCAATGTGTTTGTCAGTCTATTTCAGTATGTATACCAGTCTGGGTCAGTATGCATGTCAGTCTGGGTTTGTCAGTATGTATGTCAGTCTGGGTCAGTATGTATGTCAGTGTGTATGTGTATTTCAGTATGTATACCAGTCTGGGTCAGTATGTATGCCAGTCTGTGTTAGTATGTAGTATGTATGCCAGTCTGGGTCAGTATGCATGCCAGTCTGTGTCAGTATGCATGTCAGTCTGTGTCAGTATGCATGTCAGTCTGTGTCAGTATGTATGTCAGTCTGGGTCAGTATGTATGCCAGTCTGTGTTAGTATGTATGTCAGTCTGTGTCAGTATGTCAGTCTGTGTCAGTATGTATGTCAGTGTGTTTGTCAGTATGTATGCCAGTCTGTGTCAGTATGCATGTCAGTCTGTGTCAGTATGTATGTCAGTCTGTGTCAGTATGCATGCCAGTCTGGGTCAGTATGCATGTCAGTCTGTGTCAGTATTTATGTCAGTCTGGGTCAGTATGTATGCCAGTCTGGGTCAGTATGCATGTCAGTCTGTGTCAGTATGTATGTCAGTCTGGGTCAGTATGTTTTCCAGTCTGTGTCAGTATGTATGTCAGTCTGTGTCAGTATGTATGCCAGTCTGTGTCAGTATGCATGTCAGTCTGTGTCAGTATGTATGTCAGTCTGGGTCAGTATGTTTTCCAGTCTGGGTCAGTATGTATGTCAGTCTGTGTCAGTATCTATGTTTGTTTGTCAGTCTATTTCAGTATGTATACCAGTCTGGGTCAGTATGCATGTCAGTCTGGGTCAGTATGTATGTCAGTCTGGGTCAGTATGTATGTCAATGTGTTTGTCAGTCTATTTCAGTATGTATACCAGTCTGGGTCAGTATGCATGTCAGTCTGGGTCAGTATGCATGTCAGTCTGTGTCAGTATCTATGTCAGTGTGTTTGTCAGTCTATTTCAGTATGTATACCAGTCTGGGTCAGTATGCATGTCAGTCTGGGTCAGTATGTATGTCAGTCTGTGTCAGTATGTATGTCAGTGTGTTTGTCAGTCTATTTCAGTATGTATACCAGTCTGGGTCAGTATGCATGTCAGTCTGGGTCAGTATGCATGTCAGTCTGTGTCAGTATGTATGTCAGTGTGTTTGTCAGTCTATTTCAGTATGTATACCAGTCTGGGTCAGTATGTATGTCAGTCTGGGTCAGTATGTATGCCAGTGTGTTTGTCAGTCTATTTCAGTATGTATACCAGTCTGGGTCAGTATGCATGTCAGTCTGGGTCAGTATGTATGTCAGTCTGGGTCAGTATGTATGTCAGTGTGTTTGTCAGTCTATTTCAGTATGTATACCAGTCTGGGTCAGTATGCATGTCAGTCTGGGTCAGTATGTATGTCAGTCTGGGTCAGTATGTATGTCAGTGTGTTTGTCAGTCTATTTCAGTATGTATACCAGTCTGGGTCAGTATGCATGTCAGTCTGGGTCAGTATGCATGTCAGTCTGTGTCAGTATGTATGTCAGTCTGTGTCAGTATGCATGTCAGTCTGGGTCAGTATGCATGTCAGTCTGGGTCAGTATGTATGTCAGTCTGTGTCAGTATGTATGTCAATGTGTTTGTCAGTCTATTTCAGTATGTATACCAGTCTGGGTCAGTATGCATGTCAGTCTGTGTCAGTATGCATGCCAGTCTGTGTCAGTATGTATGTCAGTCTGTGTCATTATGCATGTCAGTCTGTGTCAGTATTTATGTCAGTCTGTGTCAGTATGTATGCCAGTCTGGATCAGTATGTATGTCAGTCTGTGTCAGTATACATATAAGTCTGTGTCATTATGCATGTCAGTCTGTGTCAGTATGTATGTCAGTCTGCTCGTCTTACTGCCTGTTCATCTGTCTGGTCTGCGACTAACTGACCATCACCTCACCTGGGCATGTTGATCTCTCCTTGGTTGGCCTGTCGTGACACCTTGTCGAACATGATCTTAATTCCCACAGCAACTGCCACCATGAACACAATCACCCCTCCGATCACGAAGCCTGTGTTGTGGCTCAGTGGCTGCAGAGGGTCCTGCTCTGGCTCCTCATCATCTATGGGTATGGCGTTCGGCGCCTGGGTCTTGGCCCATTCCGGAGAGTCGTAGTTGTTACAGCTGCTCTGCTCCAGGCGCCGGTTACGGTCCGGGCAGCAGAAGCGATAATGACACGTGCCACAGCAGTAGATGAATCCATCGTTGGAGCAGTTGAACGTGCCGTCCACCTGACCCATGACGTCGTAGTAACGGTGGCACACGTCCATGTCCACCAGTCTGCGGGGAGGAGGTGCCACCTGAGCTGCTCCCAACGGAGGAGCCAACGCCCCACTTGCCGCAGACGTCACATTCTTAGGGAACATGATCTGGGCCAGGGGTCGCGGAAGAGGCTCCGGTACCCCTGGGGATTCTGGAAGTTTCTCTGGAACTTTGGGGGCGACCCGCAGGGCATTGGCGTAGAGGTTGGCATGGGTGGCCAGGGGGAGGAGAGGTGGGCTGGGGGAAATCTGAGGTGGGGCGGTGGGGCGTCCCTGGCGAGGCCAGGGGTTTGTGCGTAGAGAGGAGGAAGGAGGTGAGGGGAATTTGTCCTCGGATGTGATAAGTGGGGCAGCGAGGAGAAAGAGGAGGGAGACGGCGAAGACTAGAATATTGGTGGTGGGCGTCATCTTTACATGACTAAGAGCTCTATTTTCTATCGTTGACTCAATGCCGTTCGAATGTCTTATTCGCTTTTCAGAATTAACCCACTAAAATGTCATTTCAAACATTTAGGTGACAGGTTTGAGTTGTTTGTTATTCATATTCGTTTAAAAATACTGTAATATGAAATATGTCGAATGATTGATATTTCAGTTCTACAATTTCTGTGAAGCATGAAGATAAAATAGCAAATAACTATAAAGTTGTGTCAACCATTGGTGATAGAGGTGTTTAATTATGTTCCAATATTTCTCAAAATGAACTATGGCCAACTGTACATGATCTTGACCAAAGCTTATTGACTTCTTATTCCTAGATAGAATCTATATATCATACAAATAGTTCTTATGAATTATGTGAAGTTATAACATTCATTTGCAAAAATACATAAATAGATGGAATCTCCTTGAATGAAAAGCTAAACTGAGGCATTTCACCGTCACATTTACCTGAGCGTGTTGTGCTTTGTTCAACAACAGGTGACCTCAAAAATGAGTTATGGCAATTTTTCAGGTTATGAAACATAGAAAATAATCCGTCATGAAATTTCACAAAGGCTTATAATTTTAAGGGCACGAGTCCTTTGCAAATGATGTTCCTAGGATGTAAACAGTTTTCTTCACAATGTTTCCTGTTAATAATTGAACTATATTCTTTTGGCACTGAATTCATTTAAAGTTGGCACTTATATTAATCAACCTGTAGACTAATGTTGTTAGAAAAAGTATTAAAGTCTCTCCATATAAATGTCTAAATTTTAATGCTCATGCTAAATAAATAATTTGTGCTAAATAAATCTGATACTAAATAGTTGGCATTCCTGTGCTTTAGATGTTGCAGAACATTTGAATGGCAGTTGGAGAATTTGTGGTTCCTAATGGGTCAGGGCACTGATTGGCTGTTGCGTGTCAGGGCACTGATTGGCTGTTGAGTGTCAGGGCACTGATTGGCTGTTGAGTGTCAGGGCACTGATTGGCTGTTGAGTGTCAGGGCACTGATTGGCTGTTGAGTGTCAGGGCACTGATTGGCTGTTGCGTAGTGTAAACATTACTGAATGAGTATAAAGCAGGACACTGACCTGCCAGGCTTTAAACCAGCACTGGGCCCTAACTAGATATATTCATTGGCGTCTTATTTACCTAAATGTTTTATAGTCTTATCTTAAATGCACAAGCGTTTGCCTGGCACTTACTGTTCTCCAGACAGGGTGGACGGCTACTGAGCCAGCTGCCAACGTTAGAGGACGATGAACCCACAAATAAGCAGAACATTTAAAACAGCATGACAAGTTGTGTTATATAAAACTGACAGCTAAATTTTTTACATGAATCTTTAGATAGAGACCTGTGTTTTTGCTGTGAAACCAGAGCGTGGTCTGCCGTAGAACGTCGCGTATAACTATAAGGTTAGAGAACTGGACAGCACATCGTAGCGCGTATATGCCATTCCTTCGATAACTCTGATTATTCCCTGATTTGGACCTAAGCTTCTAATATATATTTTTAGGGGGGAAATATGTAAATGTGTAAAGTTATTGTGTCTGAGGTTATCGGTGATAATGGACAGAGGCAGCACTGTCTCCCACACAAATTATAATTCTATATAATTATCAAAATTCTCCCTATATTGTTGCCGAGCATGTAGGCAAGGCTGCTGAAATCGCTGATGGCTCCACTTCACTGGTTTCAATAGAGGTTCCTGTAACCTCCCCAGAAAAGTTGAGTGAGGAATAACGACGGAGGGGCACGAGCAGCCGTTCTCACTGCGGTTCCATGGCACTCGTCATGAAGAATGCATCTTTTCCCCCTCCGAGCGTTCTGCTTGATGTCCTAGATTTTCTCCAGATTTGGACGAAGAGGGTTAGGCCTGGGATGTCCTCGCAGAGGTGTGGATCCTGTGTGACGCACAAATTAATGAATCGATTAGGAAAGCGTGAACACGCGAACACACCCACACACACTCCCTGGTATCCTAAAGCACAAATAAAAAAACAACGTCCAGACTGGAAAGTCAGAAATTGCACCTATTATGTAAACATGCTTTTATCACCAGAATGTATTTGCTGTATTTGTGTATGCATGTAGTCTACAGTATGTGTGTGTGTGTGTGTGTGTGTGTGTGTGTGTGTGTGTGTGTGTGTGTGTGTGTGTGTGTGTGTGTGTGTGTGTGTGTGTGTGTGTGTGTGTGTGTGTGTGTGTGTGTGTGTGTGTGTGTGTGTGTATCTGTGCGTCTGTATGCATCTGTGTGTATCTGTGTGTATCTGTGTATCTGTGTGTCTGTGTGTATCTGTGTGTATCTGTGTGTATCTGTGCGTCTGTATGCATCTGTGTGTATCTGTGTGTATCTGTGTGTATCTGTGTGTCTGTATGCATATGTTTGTATCTGTGTGTATCTGTGTGTATCTGTGTGTCTGTATGCATCTGTGTGTATCTGTGTGTCTGCATGCATCTGTATGTGTCTGTGTGCATCTGTGTGTATATGTGTGTATCGTGTGTATCTGTGTGTTTCTGTATGCATCTGTGTGTTTCTGTGTGTGTGTGTGTGTGTGTGTGTGTGTGTGTGTGTGTGTGTGTGTGTGTGTGTGTGTGTGTGTGTGTGTGTGTGTGTGTGTGTGTGTGTGTGTGTGTGTGTGTGTGTGTGTGTGTGTGTGTGTGTGTGTGTGTGCGTGCGTGCGTGCGTGTCAAGTGTCCACCCCAAAATGTCACAATCTGATTTAACAATGGATATAATTTTGGGTGTTTCTGTGAGCAATTTTCACTTTATTCAGAGGAATTCCAGAATAGCAAGTGCAAAGACTAGTAGTTAGAACAGAAGTAGTAAGCTAGTTTATAAGGTTATACAAGGAGAGACATATAAATGGTACCCAACTGTACCAACAGCACCCACAATAAAAACAGTACCCACAGTACCAACAGTATCAACAGTACCCATAGTACCAACCGCACCCACAGTACCAACAGTACCAACCGCACCCACAGTACCAACAGTACCAACCGCACCCACAGTACCAACAGTACCAACAGCACCCACAGTACCCAGATTACCACAGTACCAAAAGTACCAACAGCACCCACCCACAGTACCCATTGTACCAACAGCACCCACAATACCCAGAGTACCAACAGCACCCACAGTACCAACAGTACCCACAGTACCCACAGTACCCACTGTACCAACAGTACCAACAGTACTTGTACCAACAGTACCAACAGTACCCACAGTACCAACAGTTCAACAGTACCCACAGTACCCACAGTACCAACAGTACCCACAGTACCAACAGTACCAACAGTACCAACAGTACCAACAGTACCAACAGTACTTGTGGATGGTTGTTTCTTAAGACACACCTCCGTCATATAAATGAAAGCAATTGTATCTTTTAAATAACTGACGTACATTTCATGTCCCACAACCGTACCTCACACACTCAAGCCACTCCGTAAATATGTAAATTTGTCTCAAAAGATGGCCTGAATTCCCAGATGTTTTTACTTGGAAGAAAAAAGCCATTAGGAGTCTGTGAAAATGTTGACCAATTAGAGTTGTGTCGTTTTTGTGTTTGCCATTATGTGTGACGGCCACTGATATCACCTTGAGATATTAGAGTGTTAGTGGCAGGAAGATGATCGTATGAACATTCGTGCCATGCGTGCATGCACGTTTTGCTCGTGTACGCGTGTGTGTTCAGTGTGTTAGTGTGTCTGTGCCTTATGCAGGAGCATGAGATCCTGAAAAGCGGATAAGAGAGGGAGAGAGAGAAAGGGAAATGGAAAGAGAGAGAGAGAGAGAGCGAGAGAGGGGGAGAGAGAGAAAGGGAAATGGAGAGAGAGAGAGAGAGAGAGAGAGAGGGAGAGAGAGAGAAAGGGAAATGGAGAGAGAGAGAGAGAGAGAGAGAGAGAGAGGGAGAGAGAGAGAGAGGGAAATGGAGAGAGAGAGAGAGAGAGAGAGGGAGAGAGAGAGAGAGGGGAGAGAGAGAGAAAGGGAAATGGAGAGAGAGAGAGAGAGAGAGAGAGAGAGAGAGAGAGAGAGAGAGCAGGGGGATAAATGCAGGGTAGGGATTTAAATGAGCGGAGAGAGTTGGTGGGGAGCAAGAAGAGCCAGAGGTATAGATGCAGAGACGGTCGTGAGTGGGAGGGAGGTGTGTGGGTGGCACAGAATCAAGTACATTTCTCCCAGCACTTACCATTACAACACAGCACACAAACACCGCGGCTAAACAGACCCAGAAATGCACAACCCAGACACCACAACCAGATAGGTGTGGGGACGCAGCCGGCGTTAGATAACATGGGAGACAGTGGTTTGGTCTGTCCGTTCACACGCATCTGGATGAAGGTCTCTACATGGTGTGTGTGTGTGCGTGTGCGTGTGCGTGTGCGCGTGCGCTTGTGTGTGTGTGCGTGCGTGCGTGCGTGTGCGTGTGCGTGTGTGCGTGTGTGTGTGCGTGTGTGCGTATGGGAGAGATGGCAGTACACTCTACAGGCATTCTGAGCCCTATTCTCCCTCGCTTCTTTCATTGCTCTCGCTCTCTCCTTTCACCCGTCTTCATCGTTCTCCTTTTCGCTCTCTTCCTCAGATTCGGTGCGTGGGCTGAGCCAGCTAACTCTCTTAGAATAGCATTGCATCGCTGTCTGTGTGTGTGTGTGTGTGTGTGTGTGTGTGTGTGTGTGTGTGTGTGTGTGTGTGTGTGTGTGTGTGTGTGTGTGTGTGTGTGTGTGTGTGTGTGTGTGTGTGTGTGTGTGTGTGTGTGTGTGTGTGTGTGTGTGTGTGTGTGTGTGTGTGTGTGTGAGAGAGAGAGAGAGAGTAAAAGATGGAAAGTGAGAGTCCATGCTATACCTATTAGTCAAATCTCAAACTTCAATATTTCCCATATCACTTGTTTTCTGTGAAGCCAGGCGTCACGTGCGTTAAAACGAATTCAGAACATCTGTTCTCATGGAAAGTCAGCACGAATAGCAGTTTACAGCACAATATACTAATGCAACAGTCATGACAAAAAAATATGCATTAGTGTGAAACAAAAAGCTGTAAAAGAAAATCTGCAATGATCCTTCCGTATCCAAATCCCAACAGTGAGTAAGATGCCTTTCTTTATGCATAACTCTCCACCGGTATAAGAACAGGGGTTGGGGATTAGGGCGTCTCACAATACTGTATATTAAAGGAGGGAGAGTGGGGGGGGGGGCAGAGAGAATTAATGGGAAGGAAAGGTGACTGGCATAACACTTAAGTGTCCTGGAGACCATGTAGACGGAACTGATGGAATGACATCACGTCATGCCACAGGAAAGACGAACTCCTGGATATGTCACATGACATGATCTGCCGACTTTCCAATGTCTGGGATGTGGTGGCCGAATGAATCGCATGGTAGGTCTGAACCAAAAAAAACAGGGACCCATTTTGCCTTCTATGGTCACAACTTCCACAACTGCTGGCATATACAAAACCTCCACGGTGCATCTTAAACTTATTTAGGAGAAACACACTTAGCACCCCGGTGTATCACATATTATATTGATCTATGAAACTACAGTGGGGTGAAGATGTAGCCTAACCATGCCTATTTCCTTTCTTCAGTTAGGTGCAACATGTTATTCTGAACAACATGTCATATCTGTATATCATATTTTGACACATTATAGTCTGATCTGCCTACTGCACAAAACAAAATGGTTCTGATGAGAGGACAGCAAAGAAGTAGTACGAGCAGCCCTGATTCAGAAATACCCAGTGAGTATAACTGCGCAATTAACATGCTGCTGTACGGTGTGCTGTGTGCTGTGTGCTGTGTGTGTGTGTGTGTGTGTGTGTGTGTGTGTGTGTGTGTGTGTGTGTGTGTGTGTGTGTGTGTGTGCTGTGTGCTGTGTGCTGTGTGCTGTGTGTGTGTGTGTGTGTGTGTGTGTGTGTGTGTGTGTGTGTGTGTGTGTGTGTGTGTGTGTGTGTGTCCGTCTGATGTTCTACGTATAAATGGATAAATGGACATCTCAATATCAGAATCAGGTTTATTCGTCTGTTTACACACACAATCATTTATTCGGACCACTTGCTGCAGCTTTAGAACACACATTTTAAGACGTTCACAAAACAGTGCAAACAGAGCAAAACACAGCACATGACCAGTCTAGAGACCCTGGCTATTGGGCGTTTGTACAGGGCAAATATATAATATGTATCTGAATGGTGCAAAAGAGCAATGTCTATGTGTGAGCAGATTGCAGACTAAGAAAGAGCAATGTCCAGGTTCAAGTATCAAATTGTGCAAAAGAGCAATATCTAGTTATATGTACAATTGTGCAGGAGAAGATCCATGCCCAGTTATACAGTACAGGATCTTTGTTTCACGTTGATTATCCACTTGTAGCTGGTCGGTTATTGGGCGCATCGATCACTGCATGTATAGGATACAGAAGTATGACTTGCATGTATCATTATAGTGCGTGGGTGTATCAGCAGCACCCGTGTGTGTGCATCGACAGTGGTGGCTGCGTTGGTGCATGTGTGTATATATGCTCATCATCACGTTATGCCAAAGTATTCATGTATTAAAACTGTGTCAATGTGAGTCAGCTGTGTGTCAAACCCGGGTTTATCAGATAATGGGATTTCTGTGGCGCAGCTTTTAAATGCATTTGACGAACCGAATCACAATCACAATCATGCCAGAGGCGGAGGGATATATAACAGGAACATTAAGTCAATAGAAACTAACACTAAGCATTCGGTTTGAAGTTGTTCAAATGATGAATATTCATGTCTTACCCCACCTGCGCGTTGCTGTAAGTTCTTCTGGATATCAGCGGGGGAGAGACCGTGATGCGCACTGGACACACGAGCTAAACTAGACCTGGATAGGCAATTAAGACTCCTTTAGACCTTTAAACCGTTGAACTACAGTGGCAAATCCTCCTGGTTTTGTAGTCGATAAACTGCTGCCCATAATCGTTACTCAACGTTGTGCTCCAACACATCCTCCGAGAAAACGACATGTCTGCAGGGATTATTATTTCCACTCTAGCCTAATAGGCTATACCTATTTTAGTTTGCCCAACTGATGCCGGCATAATATTATAAAACAGCCGATAATGTCCATGTACAGGGACGAGCTTATAGGGCAATCTATGTGTCCAACTTTTCCCATGCGAGATAATTGTCGAAACTAAATTATGTGCATAAATTCCAGGTGTTGCGAATAAAATTGTGAGCAAAAAAAGAGAAACTCGGAAGAATACGCCCAAAAAATACTCTACAATAGCGAGCAAGTGCACGATCACGCGGTCACGTTATGCCTCAATTAAACTAGAAATAATTTCCTGTTCAACCCGACGTTGCCGTTATTCCACGCGCCTGTAGACGAGTTCCTCCGAGTTCCGAGCCGCGATCATACGACGCTTGTGGGAGTGAGAGAGAGACAGAGAGAAGGGAGAGAGGGGAGGGAGAGAGAGAGACAGAGAGGGGAGAGAGAGAGAGAGGGAGAGAGAGGCAGAGAGGGGGGAGAGAGAGACAGAGAGGGGAGAGAGAGAGAGGGAGACAAAGAGGGGAGAGAGACAGAGAGGGGACAGAGAGAGAGGGTGAGAAAGAAAGAGAGAGCGAGAGAGACAGAGAGCGAGATAGAGGGAGAGAGAGCGAGAGGCGCACCAACGGTTGCCACAGCAACTGTGTCATTATGTTGGTGGCAATTATGAAAGTGATGAGAAAGAGGTGGGGGAGAGGACTGACGCTATATCCTAGCCAGAAGAACAGTCGACCATGACGGATCAGGCCTGAAATAAGTCCTTAATGTGTTTGTTGAGACTGATATGGCTTTAGAGATGTATCCAACATCCTTTGTACTGTGCGTTACACATAGCCGGAACTAGGACTTTTTCATTACATTTAACGGTGGCAATAAGTTACAGCATACTGTTGATAATGCCCTAGAATCATCCAACGCTATAGGCTGAAGCTTTCTGCCCGTTAATAATGTTTTAGCGTACAGATACACATCTGTATGACAGATATCTAGTCGGAGAAAGTACATTTCTATCGAAGGCCCATGGGGAAGATAGCGGCAACTAACACCTCAGCACTAACCAGCTTTATGATGTTCACCAGTCTTGTGTCAGGGCCAATTTGCAGCAAGAGAATGCTTGGGGCAGGTTGGAAATGACATGCTCGAGGCAGGAACCTTCTGGATGTCAGCGCTGCGTTAGATACAGTAAATCGTATCACTCATGCAGGCAGAGAGCATGCCACCATCTGTGGGATTGACCCGAAAAGGTTTACCTCCTACCTCTCTAACCGAAAGCAGTTCGTCACCCTTGGTGAGGTAAGGTCAGAGGAGTCCATTATAGCCTGTGGTGAGCCTCACGGGCTGGTGCCTGGAAGCACTATTCTCCTGCTCTACATGACCGCACTTGGCCAAATCTTCCGATGGCAGTATCCCATTCTACTGCTCCACAGCCTGCACAAAGGCTCGTTAGCAAGCGGTCTGATATAACATCTGCTCCGTCAACCTTGTCCTAATGTCTGAGTGGGGGTAATTTTCCTCTAATATTTCCTTCAGCTCAATAGCAGCACGACGGAAGCGATGATGATAGACAGGCAGTGCACAGCGGAGCACCCACTCCTACAGCATCTGCTCTGCCATAGTGGGCCACATCGTTCCCCCTCTGTGTCATCAAGCTGGGTGTGAAATTCGATTTGTCTCTTTGTATTAATCCCTGCATTAGTTGCGTCTGTGAGACCAAACCATTTCACCTGACGACTCTCGGGCTTAGACCCTCTCACGACACATTTGACCTGTTATTCACCTAGTCATTCCCATCAACTGGCTTCTTGTCCATGAAAATATAGAATTCCTGTCAGGGCATCTGTGAAACGACAAATCGGCTACATACAACAGTGTCGCACGTGCCACCTGCCTAAACATCGTTGCACACCAGGTACACCCCCTTGAAGGCAATGGCCGTCGCTGGTTGGACTGGTCACTGTCCGCAGGATAATGTATCGTGCCACACCGCACACATTATTCAGGAATGGTTAACGGAACATAACGATGAGTCCACGGCAACGCCATCGTGCAACTTACAGGACATGAAAGATCTGCTGCTAATGCCTTGGTGCCAAAACCCGTAGGACCTTAACAGGGCATGCCCTGGCAAGGTACTGTTATGATGGCACGCTGTGGACCAATGGCATATTGGGTGGGTGCTCATAATATCCTGTCTTGCCAGTGTATACTGCTTTATTATTATTTATACATTTGGCACTGAAAATGTCTCAAGTGACTTTATTAATAGCATGTAACGTTTCCTCCATGTTGTGGCTGTAGGTGATCAAACGGTCTAAGCAGCTGGCTTCGGTTTGCATGCACATCCAGTATAGGCTAATCTATCGAACTCTTTCAGCAAAAACTCTCACACAATCACTATTAATATAGTATGTATTCTTAAAGAAACACATATCTATAGTGATTTGGAAAGTATTCAGACTATATCAATTTTAGTTTTATTTATAATAAGGACATTAACATTTTAACTTCTCTGGTAATTACTCCAGTGTTGTCCTGGATGCATGCTCCCAGTCGTTGTCATGTTGGAAGTTGAATCCTCACTCGAGTCCGAGGTTCTGTGCGCTGTAGAAAGTTGTTAAAGAACCTTTCTTTGTTTACCCTACCCTGAACCGGGACCAGCCGCCCAGTCTACAACACAAACATCCACGACACATCCCCATAACATGACGCTCCCACCACCAACAGGCGTTTACCAAGGAACCCTTTGGTGAGGTATGCATCTAATGATTTTTTAAGCGATAAGTTTGTGGTCTTCCACGGTGTGGCTGCTCCCAGATGTCTTCACTTTACGTATACAGCACATACAGGACCGTTTAAGCAGGACAGTCATTTCAAAAACTTTTAAGTCACTGAGCTCTTCACGACAACTCATTGTACGGCCAATGATTGTTTATGGAGATTTCATGGCAATGCGCTGGATTGTATGCACGCGTGAGCAATGGGTGACACTGAAACACCTAAACGTAATAATTGCTATATATTGACCATATAATGTAGCTCTGCTCGATTCAAGAATATATGAAATGTGCAATTTGTTGCCAATTTCCCAAAAAGACAGTGTGCTTTGCGTTCAAATAAAAAACCTGTCAACTATAGTCCACAAGCCACCAAAGGAAGTGAACCAAAATCATCAAGTTAAATTCCTGATTTAAAGACAATATACTTAAATTAACAGAATGTCTAAACTAATAGCTAACAAATAACTTTACCAAAACAAGGTGCCAAAGTGTCATTTAATTATTTGTGCATGTTCTTCATCACATTACACATCTGTGGATCAGGCCTGCAGGCATTTCTACTTAACGGTTATTATTGCCAACAGTGACGGCCATGTCCATGTAAAGGTATTCAGATCCAGCATAGTGACAGCCGCTGAGGAGAAATGCTGACATTCAGAATTTTGGGAAAAGATGAATCTACGGTGTTAGGTCAGTGCAAGGTTGTATTAACAGGCAAACCTACACCAGAAATCCCAAATGTGCAAAAAGACGTGCGGTTTAAGCTTGCTTATTTTAGCACAAGTTTACAACTTAATTTAGTTGTCTGGCAAGCAAATAGCAACAAGTCAGGCAGCCATCTTACCTCGAGTATGCAGCTGATGGCTATGAAATCCACGCATACTGTCCTTTGTATGAAGACCAGCTGGCAGAATGGATATCCCAGTGTGCATAAATGTCATGACACTACAGGCCAATCGAAATACTGTCTACCTCTACTCGCTTCCCAAAACTATTGCAGATGAAATGAATGAGAAAAGAAACAGTAATAACACTATAATTTTCATAGACAGACTTACCATATGTGTTTCTAATAAAACATGTGTCTCTGCTGTGAAAATACTGCTGGTCATTAAAGAACATCTTAATACTATGCTAAATATCTACTGAACACAAGACATTTAAAAAAAAAAACTCATTTCACTTTTTTCCAAATGTATAGTATTTTATTCATTTAAATAACTTAAATGGACACAAAAATACCCGCCCGTTAAGTTTCGCACAGTGACTGTTTCCCAGACATCTTTTCCCACCAAAGTAAAAGACAACACTTGAGAGAGTTTCCCTGGGAAATGTAGGCCCCAACATGCATTCAAAACTGAGGGGAAAAACCTGCCCAGGAAACCCAGCCACAACAGTGCATCGAGAGGAGAGTTTATCAAATCTGTGGAGGCATCCTGTTGAGAAATACATAGTTTACAGAGTCCCCCCCAAATAAAGCCCATATGGGAAAAGGATTGGATCAGAATAGTGCATAAGACTGAGCCGAAGGTTAATAAGTACAAAATGGCAAAATAGTACTAAAGACCATCTACCTGGTGTGCAGCTAAGACCATCCTGAAAATATCCATAATATATGGGAAATAATGAATAAGCCATAGTATGCATAATACTAACCCAATCCAATCCCCTATGGCTAATGATCTACTTCCCCATACACGCACCAAAACAGCAGAGAATATAGGCATGTCACATTAAAACCATTCTTGCAAATACTGGACTATGACAGATCAAACAAAACAAAATGACACTTTTGTAAAAATGCAAAACACAGAGTCGTCTTACAGGGATAGACACATTAGAGGAACAGACATCGTTCACATCAATTAGACCAGCCTACCACCTTCACGTCACTCATTTCAGTTACTACTCGGCAAACACTTCCTCATCTGACCATCCAATTCAATGTAGAGCCCCACTCTCGACAAAAGCAGACAACATACACCTTTGTATTTACCTTATATTACTACTTAATTTATAAGGCAGTGCTAAGCAATCCTAGCCCAGGACTTCATGTATGATTTAACTAACCTAGAAGGCAAGGTGTTTTGAATTAGTACCACTAGTGAAGTAGCTTCTGTGGTTACTAGTTGGACTAGACATTTTTGAATACCTGCAACATTCCAAGAACAGAGCTGCATACCCCTGGGATGTTTGGGCAAATTTAACACGACAAAACATCTCATGTAAGCAGTTTCCTAATAAAAAAACTAGCTGGGAAGTTTCACAGTACCATTTCGGCAACAGGAGCCATGTCGAAAATGAAGATGTTCCGTTTCTGCAAAACTAGCAAAGATATTGTTTGTTAAAAACTGACCCAGATTTCAGATAGGGGAGATGACAGAAGCCAAAATTGTCTTCATTATGGCCACACACACACACACAACCACACACACACAACCACACACACAACCACACACACACACACACACCACACACACACCACACAAAAAAGATCATGACAGAGAGGAATCCACTAACACAAGAGAATGGGATGAAATGATATGGCAATAAGAAAAGAATATGTAAAGATGCAATAAGTACAAAAGGGAACAGAGAAGAGCCGGGGACAGAGAAGAGCCGGGGCCAGAGAAGAGCCGGGGCCAGAGAAGAGCCGGGGCCAGAGAAGAGCCGGGGCCAGAGAAGAGCCGAGAACCCACAACAAAATAAACAGAATAACAAAATAAACAGTCTGCTCACTCCAATACACACACACACACACACACAAACAAAGTCATGCAGCTGAATTAGAGTCGCCTCAATGCCCGCTTTTTATCTGTTTTCTTCTTGCCTACAACATTACTATTGCTACTACTACTGGAGGTAGTGCTGCTGCCATTTGCTCCATTACCCAGAGCTGCAACCCCGGGCCCCATCGCCCTCTTGGTAGGGTCACCTGCATGTTTTTTGGGCTGAGGGCCATCGGCAGGATCCTGGGGCGCGCCAGAGGTACCCCCATGCCCACCCATGGCATGTATCTCAGTAAGGAGACGAGCACGGGACGCATACTCTGTATAGTCCTCCAGGAGCAGACGCCCCGCCTCCTCGTTGAGAGCTGATTCAGGGTTAGGATGGATCAGAAGGCACTTAATAGTCTGCGAGAAGGAAGAGAGCGGATTCATGTTTTATTGGAACCAGCGAGGGATGACAACACAAATGGTTAAGATCAGAATGTTGTAGCTGTTGTCCCATTGTGACATCAGTGACCACACATGCTACTGAAGAAGGTAACCAAGTAACCACTATAAAACTAAGTAGACTAGAAGGTGATGAGAAGATATGGTTTGACTACCAGTCAAATTAAAAAAACTTGTCAAATATACTATGGTCGTGTTAGCAAATTTAAAAGAGGTGATTGAGAGAGTTCGACAACTCGGTCTAGCTGCCCAGGTCATCAGAGAACACGGAAGTAACGTCCTAACTGAAGAGCCGCCTTGATGAGAGGTCTGACGGTTTGATTTTCATGATTAAATATTGTCCCTCAGAGTGACTTGAAAATGCTGTTGACTGGGGCGCTGTATATATAATTCACTACAAAACACATTCAAGTCTTTGTAAATAAAATGTTAAATTCTTATATAGTGCTTTATACATTCCATTTAACACTCAAATTATGCTTGCACAAATGGAAAATTAAACTACGTTGTTTATTTACATTTAAATGCATTTGTGAAAATGCATTATAATTTGAATATAATCCCCTTTGGGATTCCAGTTAATTCAGATGTTAAAATACTAACTGCATGCAGAGAAATAAATTGTACATGACGGTCCGACTCAGGGCATCTGAGTATATAATAGCAGTATGGCAGAAAAGATCTATGGATCGTCTTAACGTAACAGTCTCTTACCAGTAATACATGCCGGAGACCCAGCTCTGCCCTCCAGTCCCTCTTCAGCACATTGACACAGATCTCCCCCTTATGTCCCACATTGGGGTGGAATATCTTGGTAAGAAAGTACCCCTTCGGTGGCGCAGCAGGGAAGTCTTTACCCAGAACAAGACGCATCCTGAAAACGCCACCCGCAAATGGGGTTCCTTCTATTGAAGCATAAGAAAGAAAGAAGTGTCAACTGTGCCCAACACTCGACAAAAAGAAGTAAACACACAAGTGTATATTACCTGGTCCCTCGATGGCTGTATGGAGTTCAGTGATGTCTTCTTCGCTGGGATATATCTTTATGCCCTCAGGAGGGTCAGCAGCTAGTGCAGACACCTCTTTGTACACCAGACGCAAAACCTGGGGGGGTAAGTTCTCCACATTGGAGTTCTAAGAGGGAGGGGGGGTAGACATTACAAAATGTTGTAAATGGAAAAGTGTAAATGACACACACAGAATGGCAGAAGCAATTGTTAACTAATAACACACACCAAAACATTTCCCAGAAACAACTCTGAACTATAGAGAGAGTACTTTCAAAACAACTAGGACTTCAGATCAGGCAAGAAATAGTTTTTCGACAATCTAAAAGGAACCTTGGTCGACATTCTAGAGTGACGACCTGAAGATGTCTTTTCCCAAGTCTGATTTTAAACTGCAGTATAAACCCCAGGGTGTCTTAAATACCATCTCCATAATGCTTTCACTTAATCCTAAACGGATCAATTGTATTGCCTTATCGATTTGGAGATTTACAGATAAATTTAATGAAGCCATGCATTGTAGTATGACGTGTAAATGCCTCATAAGATATTTGGTAATCGTAATATTTGGTAATTACAGAAATGTAAGTGTGGTTCCACATTACAGGCCAGAATTATGCTATGTAGCCTGAAATAATCCAATGAAATATAGCCGTAAAGAACACATTGTAGCGACATAAAAATGAATACGGCCACAATAGCGTGGACCGATACAGAGACTAGATGTCTTTTAAATTATTAGCAGTTCAATATAACCCAGTCCCAATGAAAACATATTATTTTGGCATATCGTTCACGATATTACTGTACTCACTAGCAACAAAAAACTGTCTCGTTACTAGAAATATTTCCACGTCGGAAATATCTACTAAATCTGTATCTGCCAGGTAAGACATTCAGTACAGACAACTACCTACTGAAGTTATTCCAAATCTTGTCAAAAATCAGCCATTTTCGTCAAACATGTATTCCACCGAGTTGATATATTGCTATAACCATTAATTTGCGTTAGCTAGGTACCGATTTGCGAGCCAATCGTGAACTCGGCAGCAAATTAACTAGAAGCACAATAAATACTAGACGTAACTTAGTTACCAACGACTAGCTAGGTAGCATGGTAGTTAGCCAAATCATCAGAAACGGATAACAAAGATTGAGACACTCTGCTGACATTCATGAAAACGTTATTACTAACATATATTTTTTTATCTTAAATAAAAACAGACATTTAAAATCAGATTGTCAACACTGAACTAACTAAGAGCCCCGGGTAAGGACAGTCGCAGTACTTAAGTAGCTAGTTAGCCTGCTAGCTACAATTAACGTAACGTTAGATAGTGTCGGTTAACGTTAAACAACGGGCAATACTGCTGATTTACAGGGATATCCAACTAGTTAGCTCAAGTTTAATCACCACAAAATACCCTCCAATGACAGCGTTTTCAAACAAATAGGACTTACCATGTCTTCAGAAATAGTTGATTCGAATGACGGGCTATTCTTGGGGGAGAATATTGTCTAACGACGTCTGTGCTACAGCTAGCTAGCGAATAGTCACCGGCGAAGTGCCCAGCTATCAGCTAGGAAGAAATGCTAGCGTTAGCGGCCTAGCGAAAGCTATTTACCATATGACTGCCGAGCAAGTGGTACACAACCCTTTGAATAAATAATGTACTGTTACTGTCTAATATTGAGATCTCGAATGACCAAACAACACACGCAATCGGACTAGCTATGTTAACGCGTTACTGTGGACAACTCGGTGTAGCTTTGCTACACGTAATGCTACTACTCGAAGTGGCTCGTTATTCAATTTAAAAGTCCCTGGTTTGTTTTGATAAATGTGCAAGGATGGGAACTGTGCAACTACAACAACAACAAAAAAGGAGCTATATAGTGGAACAGTGTTTGAGAAGCAAGCTAACTACTAGTTTCTCACAGTTCTACCCGTTTCGTTGACACAGGAACAAAAATACAATCTCCCCCAAGTGAAACTGTGTTGTCTTAACCAATCAGTGTATTAGAAATGTGACACGCGCAAAGTAGCGTATGCGAGACGACCAATCAGCTAGCAGGCACTCTGTCGTCATAATGGTTGGCATTTCCAACAGCCAGACAAAGTCGAGACAATCCCAAACACTTTTAAACTATAGGTGCGTTTGAAAAATGCACACCCACGCAGAAGGTACGTAGAAGTACGACCTCATGACAGACAGCACCAGAATATGAAACCGTGTTTTCATCAATAGAAATAAATAACGTGTCCTTATTGGGTTAAATGCTCCAAGATCGGAAATCGAGTTTTTCCCGTATGATCATAGACATATGAATACATATAACAATCATAATCAGAAAGTGTTTCATTCGCCAAGAAATATAACAAGAGATCATCAAAAACGGCATGGTTGCCAATACCATCAACTAGTTAGTTTGGAAATTACTAGAACTGCAGCTATGTCTAACAATAATTATATATATTTTTAATTATTATTATTTTATTTAGCCAGGTAGACCGATTGAAAACAAATTCTCATTTGCAAGGGCTACCTTTATAATATGATACGATATTGTAATTGATAATTGTTATTTATGACCTGCTTTAGAACCCGGATCAGCCCTGCGAATGTCATAAAATAAGTTCAGAAGGCGTGGCCCATGTAGGCTGCATGGAGGTTCGTAAGAGGATGGTAGATAGAACAGGTAAACAGGTGTGTTTCTATTTAGATATTTGTTTACTTGGATAAGGTGAGGAAGCCAATGGAGGTCAACGGGGATCGGGGTGACGTGGGCAAACGTATTTGTTTGTTTTAGAATACTTTCAATGCTTTCTTATAAAAGCTATAATTAATGAATTATGTTTCCAGGATTGCCCCTAAATACTACGTCCCCATGACAAATTCTAGAGAAACAAATACATGTGGGTCGTAAGTAAAATATATGTTTGTCATGTAACACTAATATGGCGATTAAGATAGAAGAGAGGTCAGATTGCACATGAAAGTTGGTGATGACTGAAGTGAGGGAAATTATGTTAATGCCTGGCAGGGCAAATGCTGCAGAAGTTGATGTTCTGTGTGCTGTCTATCAATGTTGCTGCTTTTCTGCTATTGAGTTGGAGGAAGTTGTCCTGCATCCAACGTTTTACCTCATCTACAACGTTGTCTATGGTTTACAGAGCATGTTTTGTGTTGGATATAGTCATAATGTACACCTGTGTTATCTTCGTAGCATTTGAATTAGACATGTCTGTCTTTTACATCTAATTTAAGTCGTTCTGCAGTTGCTCTAATCTAGAGAGTAGGAGGTGTATACATAATGTGCTCATAATTCCTCCTACCAGTCCCCATGACAATCAAATACACGACGCTGCTGTTTCAAGTGCCTATTAAGCTCCATGTGATTCAGAATGCCACTGAGATCATGTAGAGCAGGTAGAAAATGTATCCTAACATATCACCTCGAGGTTAGAGACGTTAACCACTATATGGGAATCCCACAGATGGTAGCAGGCTGTCTAAGACTGGGATGTTTTTTTCCTGCACACTACAGAGTGAAATTAACCGTTGTAAATAGTATCTGTATCTGGGGGTCAATTGTTTGTTTCCTGAGAAATTGGTTGAATGCCCAGTTACAGATTAGTGACATAATTAAACATTGGATGTGTTTTTACACTGTGACAGGTGACCCCGGAGCACAGTACTTCTGGAATTAGCAGATATTGGTGGTGGTTGAGGAGTGTTGGGATAAAATGTTCTCGCAGACAGTGTTGATTTCAGCCATAAAGATTTATTCATTGCATCGCAATTTGGTTGTTACTGTGGTAGACACAGTCTGTAGGGTAGTGGTGGAATATGTTGCTGTTATATGTCATTGAAGAGTTAAAGCTGAACGGTGTGCTTTTCATACTTTCAAAAAATCTTGTGGTCTTTACTGTGCCTTTTGATATAAGGCAGACCCCTTCACTTTCACCACATTTTATTGTGTCAAAGAACACATTCCAGAATCAGGTTTATTCGCCAAGTCTGTTTACACATACAATAATTTGTTCTTTAAAATAGATTACATTTTTGACATTTATCTACACACAATTCCCCATAATGACATTTGGCACAAACAAACATGTTTTTTTATTATAGGGTAAGCTTACATAGATGTATGCAACAAAAATAAATGTGATCTATTTTCAACTAAGCCTGTACATCAAGAACATATGCGAAAAGTTAAGGTGTTGAATACTTGCTTCTCCACAACCAAGCCCTGGGTCTTCATGCTGTGTAGTTCCTCTATGAACTATGTAATGTGGTGTTTTCAGAGGGGCAAGGGTTTTGAGGTGTGTGTTGCTGATCCTGTTGTAGAGATCAGCCATCTCATTAGGTTTGGAAATGTGACCGTCAACTTTTTAGGGTAGGCTGTACTGACTCATTTACACAACCATTTTAAGAAATGTAAAAACATTTTGGTTACAGACCATTAGGGCCTCTTGTTGCATGTATTATGTGCATAGAGAAAATTGCCATTTACAGCTTACAGCAAAACCAATGTCACACATGGTTTCGTTCACACACAAAAATCTACTGGCAGCCTCAAAAGCGAATACAGACAAAAATGTCTTGAATTTGGACCACCCAAGCCCATTAATACTTTCATATTTTGACCACTAGAGTGCGCTTCATCCCTGCATTATCTCCATGTCCTTATTTTCTGTTGATCAATATAACATGATTTGCCGTGATGAAACACTAACGCATTTAGAAGTTTTATCTGCTACAGGAAAGGGATTTTAAGTCAAATTTGTGTAATTTGTACGACTTTATTTACTTACCACCAATTCATGTTTGCGCGAAATAGTGAATCAGTTAATACCTAGACGTGCATAGCTTTTTGGACAGTTGGTGACATTTACATGTATTTGCTGGTCCAATTTTGAAAGAGTCCGTGATTAAATAAGAGCCGTGATGCGCGTTAAAGAGCAGAGAGAAACAACTCTCACTCCAATGAATGTACTGGGCGTGTCTCGTAATAGCTGCAAAACAACAACAACAACCGAGCTTCCGGTTTCTGGCTCTTACTGAAGAGATCACCAGCATCGTCTTGTGAACGGAAAATCACACAATCCGCTAGTTAATGTGTAATATATTTCGGCATGTATTTCGCGGAACAAGAGCAGTAAGGAATATATTACTGACGTTGATATACCTCTTTATTTGGCCATTAATACACTGCGGACAACTTCCAATAAGGTAAGCTAACGTTAGCTTGTTGGCTAATGACACTACTACTAGACAAATGAAGCATTACATTTAACTTTAAATACACTTGCCTTTAATAGACTATTACGAAAAAAAAATAATATGTGCACCATTCCATGTTGTATTAATTTAATATTTTAAAAACAAAAATATATTGAACAGTCGCTGGCAGTAGACGTGTTATTATGTTGTGTGCATCAGGATTATTATGAGTGAAGGGGACGTGTTCCATGAAAAGCAGCGGCTCGAGTTGTGCGCCATTCATGCTCTGAACAACGTGCTCCAAGAGAGAGTTTTCACCAAGGAAACAGCTGATGACATCTGCAAGCGGTGAGGTCACTTGGTAGTGGTTGTGTGGAAGTCACTGGGGTCTTTGTTTCAATACGCAATCTGTAAACCGGCATGTAAAAAAGTCATCACGTCCTAACTCTCAGTACCTCGGAGCACGTCACCACTCAAATTCACCTGGGGTTTTAAGGGGATGTGTGTATTCGTTTCTCTAACGTTTTCCACCCGTTTCACTATATCCTCAGGCTAGCTCCACAATGTGTGGTAAACCCTCATCGCTCAATGCTGGGTACAGGCAACTATGATGTCAACGTCATCATGGCAGCCCTGCAAAGCAGAGATTTGGCTGCAGTATGGTGGGACAAACGCAGGTCAGACACTGTCATAACTGGACATTAGGGCCAGACTTATACCCCGGTCAGACACTGTGATAACTGGACATTAGGGCCAGACCGATACCCTAGGAGAATAGATTATTTGGAATGTAATAGATGTGGTGTGATTTGCATCACACAGAATAAGCCATTAAATTAAACAGATAATAAAGTAAGACCTTTAACAGGTGTCAGTCTGTTCCTACGTGTTATCACATTTCCTTAGTGCCCCTTCACCATTGTGTGACTGTTGACTTTAAACCAACGTCTCTTTGCTCACTTCCTCCCTGTCAGGACAGTGGAGAGTCTCTGTGTTGACACAGTCCAGGGGTTCATCCTGAATGTTCCTTCACGTGTGTCTCTTGGCATTGTATCTCTGCCCCTCCGGAGACGACACTGGCTTGCAGTACGCCAGGTGAACGGGCAGTACTACAACCTGGACTCCAAACTGAAGAGTCCAGTGTGCATCGGGAACCAAGCAGATCTCCGGTGAGTGAAACTAAACGACTTGCACAGTCGGAATATCTTCACATTGAAGCCGGTACTTATACATGCAAAAAACATGCAAATGCTGAACATGTTATGCACTTGGTTTGCCAGCAGCGAAGTAGTAGTTTGTTAGAGCTCTGTCTCATTGGATGACTCATCTGATTGGAGGAGTGGTCACACTGACATTTCTGTGACATCTCTTTGTTACTGTTTGTTTTTTGCACCATTGTAAAGCTCTCTTGTCCTCTCTGCCGCTCATTGTCTCTCATTTGTTTTCTCATTTGTCTTTTCCGCACTTTCTTGTTTCCTTTAACCCGGTCTTGGTCGGTTCTTAACCCCAACTCGTCTGTCTCCTTATCAGGAGGTTTCTCGGCGAACAGCTGTCTCAGGATGTAACAGAGATGCTCCTGGTCGTGAAGAAGGATGTGGAGGAATATGGGACCTGGCTAAACTCAGACGAAGTCAGGAAGTGATTTGTCTGGCCTGGACATTCCTTTATTCCCTCAGCATGGAACTCAAACTCCTGCTCTTCTTTGGAAAAACAAATACAATTTTGTAAAACAAGAGACACACTCAACAGATAGGAATTCTATTAGTGAATTAGTATTGGGTCAAAACGGTGTCTGGGGAGAGGACACCAAAGTGAGAATTTCCACTAAAGACGACAGATGGGATTTCTGTCCCAAATGAAGGGCTTGCTTGTTTGTTACACACCTGCCCGTTGTTTGGATTACATTACAGCTGCACCGATATCCTCTTCTTCCTTGTCACTCCATCTTACTTAAGCATCTATGCACTTCATTGCACTGTTTAGGTAGACTGGTCTTAACCGGTTGGTCTTATAGTTAATCTATGCACAGAGGAGGCGCTAAATGTCTTCACCACTGACTGTGTGTAAATAGTGCTACTACCTTATTGTTTTCCGTTTGCGTTGGCCGTCCTACTATGCGTATCCAAGCAGATGGGAGTGCTGTCTTTGATGTACACACATATTGAGACTTAAAATATATGGTTGTTTATGTCGAACCTTTTCTGATACGTGTTTCTTTGTGCATTGTTTTTCGAGGTTCAGCTGTATACCTTGTTCACCGTTGAGTGACAAACACTGTGTACACAAATACATGGGTTTTGTAATTGTTATTCATTTATTCATATTAGACTCTGGAGTGAAAAAGGATGCCATTCAAAAGGAGCATTGATAATACCGTACAAACTCAATTCAAGGGTTAACAAGGTCTGTAGGCTCAGAAGGGGGTTCAATGTAATCTCTGACATACTATATTATTTATTTACATAACATCCTATAGAGACCTTAAAAACCCACCGCTATAGAGATCTTCATTATTGCTAGTTACGGTAGGGCTACTGCAGCACCAGTAGCAGGAGTTGTATTGCTATGTACCTGCTGCCAATGAGTGGGATTTGTAGTTTAATCCCTCCGCTAGTTGGGAGTTGTAGTTCTCCGTTTAGCTTACAGAGGGATGGTGCTATAACCCTGGAGTAACTTTTTTTTTTGAAGAGCATCGGTCCATTATTATTTTGATAACATCAACAGTGAACATTTACAGTATAGCATCAGACAGTAATACAGGGGAGACACTGAATTGCCACCTATAAAAAAGAAATAAAAAAACAACAAAATGCTGTGTTAAATATGTGAGTAGACTGCATATTCATTCACTGTGAAATGTGTCCTGTGCTACGTGCCGATTCACTACAACGACAGATATAAAAACTCGGAAATAAACTGGTAGTACATTTCAAAAATATAAGTACAATGTAGTAACGTCAATACCAATCCAGTTCACGGCGCCACTGGTTACGTTGACACTAGAACAATGGGATTGTGAGGGGTGACTGACCGAGCTGGGTCAGCTCCCTTAGCATAATCATGCTACGTATATTTATCAGCTTTTAGCTTACGGTGAGTTTCTAACCCAGTCCGTTTAACTCTGTTTTTATGTGCTTCTAATCATACTTCTCCATGATATTGACGTTATGCACCTTTTATTATATATTTCTTTAAGTTTAGTTCTGTTTTTCTTTCTAGTAGTGTCCATTCATATGAAAACATGACATTTTCGATATCTTTCTAAACATAAGAAGTATCAACGTGAATACAGGTTCCTTGAATGTGCCGGGTTGGGGTGTGATTGACTACTCCCGTAACCAGTCAGCATGCTGGGAGAGTACTGAACGTTCGGAAATGGCGTGGTGATTTGACAAGAAGATCCCCATTGAAGATCCGCAGAAAGGAGACAAGAAAGAAAGGAAATCTCAATTATTCAACTCGGTTTCCAACTCATGGATGAAGACGAGCACAAATGTGTTCACATATTAGGGTCCCAAAGACGGGTGAAGGAGGTGGAAATTACCACTTGTCCAGGGACGGATCGGTTGTTAATTCCTAATGTTAAGGTTAGGAATGGATGTGATCCTAAATCAGAGACAGATCAGTTGTTAATTCCTAATGTTAAGGATAGGATTGGATGTGATCCTAAATCAGAGACAGATCAGTTGTTAATTCCTAATGTTAAGGTTAGGAATTGATGTGATCCTAAATCAGAGACAGATCAGTTGTTAATTCCTAATGTTAAGGTTAGGAATGGATGTGATCCTAAATCAGAGACAGATCAGTTGTTAATTCCTAATGTTAAGGTTAAGAATGGATGTGATCCTAAATCAGAGACAGATCAGTTGTTAATTCCTAATGTTAAGGTTAAGAATGGATGTGATCCTAAATCAGGGACAGATCAGTTGTTAATTCCTAATGTTAAGGTTAGGAATGGATGTGATCCTAAATCAGAGACAGATCAGTTGTTAATTCCTAATGTTAAGGATAGGATTGGATGTGATCCTAAATCAGAGACAGATCAGTTGTTAATTCCTAATGTTAAGGTTAGGAATTGATGTGATCCTAAATCAGAGACAAATCAGTGGTTAATTCCAAATGTTAAGGTTAGGATTGGATGTGATCCTAAATTGGAGACAGATCAGTTGTTAATTCCTAATGTTAAGGTTAGGAATGGATGTGATCCTAAATCAGAGACAAATCAGTTGTTAATTCCTAATGTTAAGGTTTAGGAATGGATGTGATCCTAAATCAGAGACAGATCAGTTGTTAATTCCTAATGTTAAGGTTAGGAATGGATGTGATCCTAAATCAGAGACAGATCAGTTGTTAATTCCTAATGTTAAGGTTAAGAATGGATGTGATCCTAAATCAGAGACAGATCAGTTGTTAATTCCTAATGTTAAGGTTAGGAATGGATGTGATCCTAAATCAGAGACAGATCAGTTGTTAATTCATAATGTTATGGTTAGGAATGGATGTGATCCTAAATCGGAGACAGATCAGTTGTTAATTCCTAATGTTAAGGTTAGGAATGGATGTGATTCTAAATCGGGGACAGATCAGTTGTTAATTCCTAATGTTTAGGTTAGGAATGGATGTGATCCTAAATCGGAGACAGATCAGTTGTTAATTCCTAATGTTAAGGTTAGGAATGGATGTGATCCTAAATCGGAGACAGATCAGTTGTTAATTCCTAATGTTAAGGTTAGGAATGGATGTGATCCTAAATCAGAGACAGATCAGTTGTTAATTCCTAATGTTAAGGTTAAGAATGGATGTGATCCTAAATCAGAGACAGATCAGTTGTTAATTCATAATGTTATGGTTAGGAATGGATGTGATCCTAAATCGGAGACAGATCAGTTGTTAATTCCTAATGTTAAGGTTAGGAATGGATGTGATCCTAAATCGGAGACAGATCAGTTGTTAATTTCTAATGTTAAGGTTAGGAATGGATGTGATCCTAAATCAGAGACAGATCAGTTGTTAATTCCTAATGTTAAGGTTAGGAATGGATGTGATCCTAAATCAGAGACAGATCAGTTGTTAATTCATAATGTTAAGGTTAGGAATGGATGTGATTCTAAATCAGGGACAGATCAGTTGTTAATTCCTAATGTTAAGGTTAGGATTGGATGTGATCCTAAATCAGAGACAGATCAGTTGTTAATTCCTAATGTCAAGGTTAGGATTGGATGTGATTCTAAATCAGAGAGTGGCTGGCTGCAACTTCTGCCTAAACCACCAGGAACTGTTGTAGAAGTTATATTTGGTAGAAGTTACAACTAGGATGGTCATGATACAGAAGACAAAGGAACAATTGTGGTTTTGATTGATGCATTTGTGATCAGAAAGCACAATTTTTAAATCCTATCCAGCATGTCCAGAGTAGGAGAGGCGACAACCGACGAGGTAGATGTTAGGGACAGACAGCGGGCATATTCCCATTGAAAAACTCACTATGTACTTTATGTTCAGCTATACAGTGGCTTATTTAATAAAAGTTATATTGTTAACTTAGTCCTCATTCTTTAGTTTAATTTATATATTAAACTAGTTTACATACTCTACGTTAATTTAATGAAGTATAAAAGCTAACTTAGTACCGATAATTTAGGTTTATTGATAAAGAAAATATGTACATGCACCTGTACTTTAGGTTAATATAATAAATTATACAGTAGGCCTACAAGGTCCTATGAGTTTTTAGCCACACCACTAGTGTGTAAGGATGAGAATGCTTATTATTGATTAACGACAAGTGTACTGGCAAATTATACCTCGAAGGATGGTTTACACGCATAGTGATGAGAAATGCCACACATTACGATGATGTCACAGATACAAAGGAACTCACAGAGGGGGGTGGGGACTGCCTGCCAGTCAGGGGCAGGCTCTCATAGCCAGGGTTGCCATTGGAGGAAACGTTTGGAGTCCTGTATAGAGACAGAAAGAGAAGAACAGAAAGGAAGAGGAGTGGAGAATGAGCGAGAGGGGAAAAGGGATGAGACACATTGAGAAAGACGAGGGAAGGTGTCCGACGGAGGGAACCGAGGTGGGAGAAGAGAAAGGGAGGAAGAGCGGTTAGTGAAATGGGGACGTCGAAACAAATGCCATAAGCCGCATTAACTGTTATTATGGCACTAGGTGTGTTTTAGTGTTGGGCATTATGAATCACTACAGTGAACTGAATTCAGTAGTTATTCTTTTGAGATTTGCATCTTTTGAGTCACTATTTAATTTTAATGAATCTTTGTCCAACCTCTTAATTTCATCTCTATCTTATGATGGGACCTTATTGTTTAGTGTAATAGCACTTACTTTAATGTATCCAGCATATAAAACTAACCTTGTTGGGGTTTTTTTACAAATTGTGCACTAGAAAATATTTGACTATATATATATTTTTTAAATGGTCCCAATACCATTCCCTTACCTCAAGTCACAAATGTTTTCAGTTTTCTATTTTTTTTTTTAAATCTTAAAAATAACTGGGAAGTGAAGTCTACCCTGATTAGGTATGCATAAATGAAAGCCATTTAGAAACGTTTAATCATTTCAAGAATTTAAAATAATGTCCTTTTACCTTGAATAATCGAAATTGTTTAGAAAACGTTAAAAAAACAGGAATAAAAAAACAGAAGTATCTTTCAATTTTTTATGGCATTGAGACATCTGACAAATGTTAAGAATTTGTGATAGCGTCTTCAAACTGACTTCACAGCAGCCTAAATCTCCGATTTGTTCATGATTTGCACATCACTAGTCTGTAGGCAGTAAATATCCAGTGGTTTCAGCATGGAGGTTGTGGTTATTGGAGACACAGTGGACTCCGGATAAGTGTACTTAGGGAAGTGCAAAGAGATCGATAATGATGAAGTACCAATGTGTGACAACATGAAAGTGTTTTGCAAATGGAGAATGAGGGTCAGATTTCAAAATCCATTCTTTGTTCTTACCACTGTATTCACATGCTTAACTCTCAGTCCCAAACCACTGTATTTATGAGTTTACCACTGTATTCACATGCTTAACTCTCAGTCCCAAACCACTGTATTTATGAGTTTACCACTGTATTCACATGCTTAACTCTCAGTCCCAAACCACTGTATTTATGAGTTTACCACTGTATTCACATGCTTAACTCTCAGTCCCAAACCACTGTATTTATGAGTTTACCACTGTATTCACATGCTTAACTCTCAGTCCCAAACCACTGTATTTATGAGTTTACCTCTGTATTCACATGCTTAACTCTCAGTCCCAAACCACTGTATTTATGAGTTTATCACTGTATTCACATGCTTAACTCTCAGTCCCAAACCACTGTATTTATGAGTTTATCACTGTATTCACATGCTTAACTCTCAGTCCCAAACCACTGTATTTATGAGTTTACCACTGTATTCACATGCTTAACTCTCAGTCCCAAACCACTGTATTTATGAGTTTACCACTGTATTCACATGCTTAACTCTCAGTCCCAAACCACTGTATTTATGAGTTTACCACTGTATTCACATGCTTAACTCTCAGTCCCAAACCACTGTATTTATGAGTTTACCACTGTATTCACATGCTTAACTCTCAGTCCCAAACCACTGTATTTATGAGTTTACCACTGTATTCACATGCTTAACTCTCAGTCCCAAACCACTGTATTTATGAGTTTACCTCTGTATTCACATGCTTAACTCTCAGTCCCAAACCACTGTATTTATGAGTTTACCACTGTATTCACATGCTTAACTCTCAGTCCCAAACCACTGTATTTATGAGTTTACCACTGTATTCACATGCTTAACTCTCAGTCCCAAACCACTGTATTTATGAGTTTACCTCTGTATTCACATGCTTAACTCTCAGTCCCAAACCACTGTATTTATGAGTTTATCACTGTATTCACATGCTTAACTCTCAGTCCCAAACCACTGTATTTATGAGTTTATCACTGTATTCACATGCTTAACTCTCAGTCCCAAACCACTGTATTTATGAGTTTACCACTGTATTCACATGCTTAACTCTCAGTCCCAAACCACTGTATTTATGAGTTTACCACTGTATTCACATGCTTAACTCTCAGTCCCAAACCACTGTATTTATGAGTTTACCACTGTATTCACATGCTTAACTCTCAGTCCCAAACCACTGTATTTATGAGTTTACCACTGTATTCACATGCTTAACTCTCAGTCCCAAACCACTGTATTTATGAGTTTACCACTGTATTCACATGCTTAACTCTCAGTCCCAAACCACTGTATTTATGAGTTTACCTCTGTATTCACATGCTTAACTCTCAGTTCCAAACCACTGTATTTATGAGTTTACAACTGTATTCACATGCTTAACTCTCAGTCCCAAACCACTGTATTTATGAGTTTATCACTGTATTCACATGCTTAACTCTCAGTCCCAAACCACTGTATTTATGAGTTTACCACTGTATTCACATGCTTAACTCTCAGTCCCAAACCACTGTATTTATGAGTTTACCACTGTATTCACATGCTTAACTCTCAGTCCCAAACCACTGTATTTATGAGTTTACCACTGTATTCACATGCTTAACTCTCAGTCCCCCAAACCACTGTATTTATGAGTTTACCACTGTATTCACATGCTTAACTCTCAGTCCCAAACCACTGTATTTATGAGTTTACCACTGTATTCACATGCTTAACTCTCAGTCCCAAACCACTGTATTTATTAGTATCTAACTTATTTTTTGGTTAAATGGTGCCTACGGTAAGTAACTGTTGTTACTAGATCTAGAATTGGAACACTTATTAGGCATGCTCCGCTGTACATGCTCGGACATAAAGAAGAAACACTTCTCTTAGGGCACTAACTGCACATACAAAGTGAAGAAAACATGTGAATGCATGGAACATGCTCAATGTAAGAGGGAGTAATAATGAGTGTTGAAAGAGGGAGTAATAATGAGTGGTGAAAGCAGAGGGAGTAATAATGAGTGTTGAAAGAGGGAGTAATAATGAGTGGTGAAAGCAGAGGGAGTAATAATGAGTGGTGAAAGCAGAGGGAGTAATAATGAGTGTTGAAAGCAGAGGGAGTAATAATGAGTGGTGAAAGCAGAGGGAGTAATAATGAGTGGTGAAAGCAGATGGAGTAATAATGAGTGGTGAAAGCAGAGGGAGTAATAATGAGTGCTGAAAGCAGAGGGAGTAATAATGAGTGGTGAAAGAGGGAGTAATGATGAGTGGTGAAAGCAGAGGGAGTAATAATGAGTGTTGAAAGAGGGAGTAATAATGAGTGGTGAAAGCAGAGGGAGTAATAATTAGTGTTGAAAGAGGGAGTAATAATGAGTGGTGAAAGCAGAGGGAGTAATAATGAGTGGTGAAAGCAGAGGGAGTAATAATGAGTGGTGAAAGCAGAGGGAGTAATAATGAGCGGTGAAAGCAGAGGGAGTAATAATGAGCGGTGAAAGAGGGAGTAATAATGAGTGGTGAAAGCAGAGGGATTAATAATGAGCGGTGAAAGCAGAGGGAGTAATAATGAGTGGTGAAAGCAGAGGGAGTAATAATGAGTGTTGAAAGAGGGAGTAATAATGAGTGTTGAAAGAGGGAGTAATAATATGCGGTGAAAGCAGAGGGAGTAATAATGAGTGGTGAAAGCAGAGGGAGTAATAATGAGTGGTGAAAGCAGAGGGAGTAATAATGAGTGGTGAAAGCAGAGGGAGTAATAATGAGTGGTGAAAGCAGAGGGAGTAATAATGAGTGGTGAAAGCAGAGGGAGTAATAATGAGTGGTGAAAGAGGGAGTAATAATGAGTGGTGAAAGAGGGAGTAATAATGAGCGGTGAAAGAGGGAGTAATAATGAGTGGTGAAAGCAGAGGGAGTAATAATGAGTGCTGAAAGCAGAGGGAGTAATAATGAGTGGTGAAAGCAGAGGGAGTAATAATGAGTGGTGAAAGCAGAGGGAGTAATAATGAGTGGTGAAAGCAGAGGGAGTAATAATGAGTGGTGAAAGCAGAGGGAGTAATAATGAGCGGTGAAAGCAGAGGGAGTAATAATGAGCGGTGAAAGAGGGAGTAATAATGAGTGGTGAAAGCAGAGGGAGTAATAATGAGCGGTGAAAGCAGAGGGAGTAATAATGAGCGGTGAAAGAGGGAGTAATAATGAGTGGTGGCAGAGGGAGTAATAATGAGTGGTGAAAGCAGAGGGAGTAATACAGGAGAGAGAAAGAAAGATGGGGAATATTAAAGAGATGTAGAAAAAAGAGACAGAAAAAGAGGTGGATGGATTAAGAGAAAAAAGGGAGATACGATGAGAAAGAGAAATAGCGAGTCATAAATATGGACCGAGAAAGGAATAATAAAAAAGAAAGGAGTGATAAGTAAATGAGATAAGAGGTTGTGATGAAGACAGTGGTGGTCAGTGAGAGACGAAGAGACAATGCAGGACATGGACAGAGAGACTTGACATGGAGAGTCTCGGACACCACTGTGACGAGGTTACAGAGGTCAACCTGACCATCATATGACCACCGTATGACCATCATATGACCAGCTGTGTCCCAATGGACCACTTGTTCCCCATCTAGTGCCCTACTTTCAACCACTTGGTACAAAGTCGTGCACCAGCTGGATAACACGGTGTCAGTCACAAGACCCAGGATCTGGGAGCGGACGATCGGACCGGTCGGTCTACGTCTCTCTCGGATGGCTCAACAGACCAATAGACAGACACACAGGCAGACAGACAGACTTCTGGAATGGTGTCTGTTTCTCTGCCTACCCTGCAGTCCACAGTAGACTCGTCTGTGTGTCTGTCTGCATTGCTTGTGTTTGCATTCTTCTCCTGGCAAAACTATCGTATATGTGTCTATATGGTGTTAGGGGACCCTGAACTGAATCAGTAGCACTATATCCACACATATATGTACATACACATACTATATATGTTTGTGTTACGTGTTAAATGTGTGTGTTTTCAAGCTGTGTGAATCAAACCTCTCTGCCTGGTCCCTGTCCATAACTTCAGCCTGTTAAAATATGCGTCAGTAGTCAGTCTGTTAAATGTTTGTGTATATCTCACACTGTTGGATATTCGACCTATAATCCATTTCCTGATCTTGTGGGATAAGCTGCAGTGGGGAACTCGCAGATCTGGGATCAGTCTACGCATGCTTTCACCGTTACCCAGTAGAGTAAAAAGTGAGCATACAGATCAGTGCCAATGGGAATCTTCCTCCTGTTCCCTGGTCTCTCTAGGGCCACTCTGTCTGTCTGTCTGTGTGCCTGTGTGTCTGTGTTACTCACGGGAGGGGTGGCGCGCTAGAAAAGGGCGGAGTCCACCCGGCCCCCGGGTAATTATAGAAGGGGGGCAGGGCCCCTCGCTGAGACCCCGCGGCCGGCTGTCTACGTGCCTGATGGGAAGTGAAGGGGTCCTCGCTCTCGCTGTCCGAATCTTCATACTCCTCGGAATCGCTGTCTCCCGTCGGAGAGAGGAGAGAGGAGAACTCGTGAAAATGTGAATTAAGGGTTTAGCAACACCTCGGTATGAACCTGGGAAATCCTACAGATGAATATCGCACAGGGGCGGAAGATAGCCAAGACCCTACTGACAAAAATTATACAAGTGCATAATAATTGTCTAAAAAAATTAAATTTAAGACGATATTTATTAGACTGGACATACTCATGAACTGCTAATTCAGCCCTTGCCTTAAACCACACCTGGAGCTGCACAAAAATACCATAGTTAAGATTACGTCAAATAAACGAAGTGAAGTTGCCTGCAATAAAATGTAATTTCTCCTTCTATCTCCCTGTCACCGTCTTCCACCCACCTAGGGAAGCTTCTCCAGGCGCCAGGCAGAGAACAGAGGATGCCGGTGAAGGCAAGAGCCGAAAGAAAAGAATAGAGGGAGAGATAGAGCAATCCCTCCATTCCGTCATAGCACAAGCCTTTCAAAGAGTCAATATAATCCTAACAGAGACGGAGAGAACAAATGCATTAAAAAAGAGACCAAAACACACTAGAGATCAATACGCCCCATTTAAACTCGTGGCCTACCTTGTTGAGACCTCGACAGTTGAGCAGAGCCACCAGCTGGTGGAAGTTGCCCTCTGTGGCGTTGAGAATCTGTTGAACCTCCCTGAGGGATTTCTGGAAAAAATAACACATTAGGATATCAGGCTCAGTCGCATAAACACGTCACTGTACTTTCTAAAATTAGGCGTCGATTATTCAAAATGGCTGACACACCTCTGCTTTAGGGACCTGCGGGAGAGCGTTCCGCTCGAGGCTGGAGAGGTGTGTGTGGATGCTGGACAGGGCCCTCTGTGATTGGGTCAACACCTGGAAACAACATGTCATTAGAACCTCTGGTTAGCTTATTGTTGATGATGCTATCACTACATCACAGGTGTCAAACCGGTTCCATGGAGTGTCTACATGTTTTTGCTCTCACTAATTGATTAGGTTCTGCCCTCACCTGGTTGTCTAGGCCTGAACTGGGAACCTATTTAAAATAAAAAACAAAAACCTGCGTACACTAGGGCCTGTGTGGAACCGGTTTGACACTCCTGCACTACAAGTTCACACACTGTCCTGTATTAATCTCACCAGGGTTGAAATTACGGAGTTACCACGTGTCCACATGTCAATCCTTATGTCCACATGTCAACCCTCATGTCCTCGTGTCAACCCTAATGTTCACGTGTCAACCCTTATGTCCACGTGTCAACCCTAATGTTCACGTGTCAACCCTTATGTCCACGTGTCAACCCTTATGTCCACGTGTCAACCCTCATGTCCACGTGTCAACCCTAATGTTCACGTGTCAACCCTTATGTCCACGTGTCAACCCTAATGTTCACGTGTCAACCCTTATGTCCACGTGTCAACCCTTATGTCCACGTGTCAACCCTAATGTTCACGTGTCAACCCTTATGTTCATGTGTCAATCCTTATGTCCACGTGTCAAGCCTTATGTCCACGTGTCAACCCTAATGTTCACGTGTCAACCCTTATGTCCACGTGTCAACCCTAATGTTCACGTGTCAACCCTAATGTTCACGTGTCAACCCTTATGTTCATGTGTCAACCCTTATGTCCACGTGTCAACCCTTATGTCCACGTGTCAACCCTAACGTTCACGTGTCAACCCTAATGTTCACGTGTCAACCCTTATGTTCATGTGTCAATCCTTATGTCCACGTGTCAACCCTTATGTCCACGTGTCAACCCTAATGTTCACGTGTCAACCCTTATGTCCACGTGTCAACCCTAATGTTCACGTGTCAACCCTAATGTTCACGTGTCAACCCTTATGTTCATGTGTCAACCCTTATGTCCACGTGTCAACCCTTATGTTCACTTGTCAACCCTCATGTCCACGTGTCATCCCTAATGTTCACGTGTCAACCCTTATGTCCACGTGTCAACCCTAATGTTCACGTGTCAACCCTTATGTCCACGTGTCAACCCTTATGTCCACGTGTCAACCCTAATGTTCACGTGTCAACCCTTATGTTCATGTGTCAATCCTTATGTCCACGTGTCAACCCTTATGTCCACGTGTCAACCCTAATGTTCACGTGTCAACCCTTATGTCCACGTGTCAACCCTAATGTTCACGTGTCAACCCTTATGTTCACTTGTCAACCCTCATCCCCTAAAATCACTTCCTGCATTTACAGAGGATCTACCTGCTGGAATGGGCTATTCATTCGTCTACTGCAGGTCAGGTAGTAATCCAACACGTCTGTATGGAAAATAGGACAGAGGAACACAACCGTCCAGAAATCAACACAGTGTGTAGGGGCTTCAGGAAAGCTGTGCAAATGTAATGATCCGAGAACAGATGCGGATAGATGTGCAACAGTACCTGAGCTGGTCCCGGAGTTGAAGTGGGTGGAGTTGAGCACAAACGTGTTGGGATCTGTACAGAAGTCGCTGACAGCCTGACAATGGAGAAAAAGAGAGGTACAGAGGTTAAAGGTACCCGGTACCCACCAACACACTGCTCTGTGCTCTATTGAGAGGATAAAGGTACCCGGTACCCATCAACACACTGCTCTGTGCTCTATTGAGAGGATAAAGGTACCCGGTACCCATCAACACACTGCTCTGTGCTCTATTGAGAGGATAAAGGTACCCGGTACCCATCAACACACTGCTCTGTGCTCTATTGAGAGGATAAAGGTACCCGGTACCCACCAATACACTGCTCTGTGCTCTACTGAGAGGATAAAGGTACCCGGTACCCACCAACACACTGCTCTGTGCTCTATTGAGAGGATAAATGTACCCGGTACCCACCAACACACTGCTCTGTGCTCTACTGAGAGGATAAAGGTACCCGGTACCCACCAACACACTGCTCTGTGCTCTATTGAGAGGATAAAGGTACCCGGTACCCACCAATACACTGCTCTGTGCTCTACTGAGAGGATAAAGGTACCCGGTACCCACCAACACACTGCTCTGTGCTCTATTGAGAGGATAAATGTACCCGGTACCCACCAACACACTGCTCTGTGCTCTACTGAGAGGATAAAGGTACCCGGTACCCACCAACACACTGCTCTGTGCTCTATTGAGAGGATAAATGTACCCGGTACCCACCAACACACTGCTCTGTGCTCTATTGAGAGGATAAATGTACCCGGTACCCACCAACACACTGCTCTGTGTTCTATTGAGAGGATAAAGGTACCCGGTACCCACCAACACACTGCTCTGTGCTCTATTGAGAGGATAAAGGTACCCGGTACCCACCAACACACTGCTCTGTGCTCTATTGAGAGGATAAAGGTACCCGGTACCCACCAACACACTGCTCTGTGCTCTATTGAGAGGATAAATGTACCCGGTACCCACCAACACACTGCTCTGTGCTCTATTGAGAGGATAAATGTACCCGGTACCCACCAACACACTGCTCTGTGCTCTATTGAGAGGATAAATGTACCCGGTACCCACCAACACACTGCTCTGTGCTCTATTGAGAGGATAAATGTACCCGGTACCCACCAATACACTGCTCTGTGTTCTATTGAGAGGATAAATGTACCCGGTACCCACCAATACACTGCTCTGTGCTCTATTGAGAGGATAAAGGTACCCGGTACCCACCAACACACTGCTCTGTGCTCTATTGAGAGGATAAATGTACCCGGTACCCACCAACACACTGCTCTGTGTTCTATTGAGAGGATAAAGGTACCCGGTACCCACCAACACACTGCTCTGTGCTCTATTGAATTACGTGCCCTATAGACCCCTTTTATTCCATCTCGCTCTCACCCCAACCTTAAACAGCTCTCTCCGTCACTCTCATCTAGCTCTTCTCTCAGCTTCCCCCCTCTTCTGGGTCACTTTCTACCTTTCTCTCCAGCACCCATACAGATGTGACACCCCTAATATGCGTGGCTGCATTTGTGTTTGTGTCATTGAGACAACAACTACCGTTGGCCAGTTAGAGGCAGAGGCGTGATTACATTTGGGCCATAAATCGGACCGGGGGCGTATGTTCTCATGATTGTGGAAAATCTGGATAAGCATCCAGGTTTACCTGTATTGCAGGTTAGTAAAGAGATGAAGTGCACTATTTAATTGTACATCATTTGATAATTATTGTGAAAATTAACTCAGAAGTATAGGTATGATAGTGAGACTGCATATTGCCTGTTGAAAAACAATTATAATTGATCTTGAGCTAGAAGAGTTCTGCGTTAGCAACCTTCCGTAAGCTTGTGTTAGCCGCAAGTTAGCATCTGTTAGCCATTAGCTGACTTCAGTTGTTGGCAAACTTTCACCAGTCAATTACTCACAATTTCGTTTAACACTTTGCCACGTTGCGCAGCCATGCTCGTACTGAGTCAATTAATAAAAGTAATTATTGCCATCCTTTCATCTGAATTCATTCCATTGTACACACATGTGTATCGAAGTGTGTAAGCCAGTGGTTTAAGCCAGTTTAGATCAACATGGTTAGCAGTCTCGTATGGGGCTATAGTGGGCCTTCAATTAAAGGGTCAAGTGTAAATGTAGGTTTGTTTTATGTAGAAATGTAAAGTGTGGATTGTGAATTGTGGTTTTGATGTGTGAATGGATATATTTTTGCTTAGAAAAATGATATTTCAGCAATTTGCGGCAGATTCAATAAGAAAAAAGATTATGCATTACAATGTGTAATAAACATGACTGTTAGAAAAGCAAGCCCCGTTTTCCGTCTCATCGTTGTTCTGTTTTACAGATCGAAACACCCTAAACTGTTATATAAATATTAAAACCGGGACCGGTAACCCGGACACAGATGAAGCAGACGGCTGGCCAGAAGAGGGAGTGAGAGACCCAGACACGCACATGGAGCGGGTCGGTCCAGACCAGAAATGCTGGGACATTGTTTGTCCCAGTGGCCAGGCACAGAAGGCCTCTGTGTGGACCAGCAGACATCCGAGACATCTCCAGCCAGCTGCACTACACCAGATCAGACTCACAGTTAGCTCTTATTCAGACATGTTTTCAGACGGCCATAGGCACGCACACACACACCCACATTATCAATGGTTCTCTGTTCTGCTTGACCTCTCTAGTATTTCCCTCAGATGAGATTGGCATCGTGTCGTGCCATTACTGTATTGATGCTGTTGTATGTTGTTGATGTTGCGATCAAACAATGGAATGGTTATGATTTCATCATCCTGTCACAGGGTACAATCCATTGATTATTTTACAGGGACTGGCCTGCCTTTCCACACAATTCCCACACACATTCAAACACATACAAACACACACACACACACACACACTAATTCACACAGATGCAGCTCTTTATTTCTCTCTGTGGGTTTTAGAAGCCTTAAGTGGTGGGAGTTTCCTGTCTCACACTGGCACTTTCTCTCCTCTTTAAGGTTAAAGTCTGCCTCAGAAACTCTCTTCGCTCTCTCTTCCTCTTGGCTATCTGTTTCTCTCCATCTCACTGCAAAACACTTTAGGAGTGCTATCCTTTAAAGGCATAAACAGTAGGCTATCCTATTTCTATACTTATTTCTCATATTCCATTATCCATAATCCTTTTTGTGATCTGCATGATGCTGTAAGGCTCAGAAAATATAGTACTTATTTGTGTTATTCGTGTTATTTAAACATTTCCTTCATTTTATTACGACATCATGTGTTTTTGGCTCCTAGAGTCATACGATTGTGAAATGTATACATTTGTGTACAGCAGGAATTAGAGGATGACAGGCAAACTGGAAACACTATGGTGATTAATGAAGACGGCAGTTAGACCCTGGTCTCCATACATAGAGATGGAAGTGTTACCAGTAGATTACAGCTCTACATAGAGATGGGAGTGTTACCAGTAGACTACAGCTCTACATAGAGATGGGAATGTTACCAGTAGACTACAGCTCTACATAGAGACGGGAGTGTTACCAGTAGACTACAGCTCTACATAGAGATGGGAGTGTTACCAGTAGACTACAGCTCTACATAGAGATGGGAGTGTTACCTGTAGACTACAGCTCTACATAGAGATGGGAGAGTTACCAGTAGACTACAGCTCTACATAGAGACGGGAGTGTTACCAGTAGACTACAGCTCTACATAGAGATGGGAGTGTTACCAGTAGACTACAGCTCTACATAGAGATGGGAGTGTTACCAGTAGACTACAGCTCTACATAGAGATGGGAGTGTTACCAGTAGACTACAGCTCTACATAGAGATGGGAGTGTTACCAGTAGACTACAGCTCTACATAGAGATGGGAATGTTACCAGTAGACTACAGCTCTACATAGAGACGGGAGTGTTACCAGTAGACTACAGCTCTACATAGAGATGGGAGTGTTACCAGTAGACTACAGCTCTACATAGAGATGGGAGTGTTACCTGTAGACTACAGCTCTACATAGAGATGGGAGAGTTACCAGTAGACTACAGCTCTACATAGAGACGGGAGTGTTACCAGTAGACTACAGCTCTACATAGAGATGGGAGTGTTACCAGTAGACTACAGCTCTACATAGAGATGGGAGTGTTACCAGTAGACTACAGCTCTACATAGAGATGGGAGTGTTACCAGTAGACTACAGCTCTACATAGAGATGGGAGTGTTACCAGTAGACTACAGCTCTACATAGAGATGGGAATGTTACCAGTAGACTACAGCTCTACATAGAGACGGGAGTGTTACCAGTAGACTACAGCTCTACATAGAGATGGGAGTGTTACCAGTAGACTACAGCTCTACATAGAGATGGGAGTGTTACCTGTAGACTACAGCTCTACATAGAGATGGGAGTGTTACCAGTAGACTACAGCTCTACATAGAGACGGGAGTGTTACCAGTAGACTACAGCTCTACATAGAGATGGGAGTGTTACCAGTAGACTACAGCTCTACATAGAGATGGGAGTGTTACCAGTAGACTACAGCTCTACATAGAGATGGGAGTGTTACCAGTAGACTACAGCTCTACATAGAGACGGGAGTGTTACCAGTAGACTACAGCTCTACATAGAGACGGGAGTGTTACCAGTAGACTACAGCTCTACATAGAGACGGGAGTGTTACCAGTAGACTACAGCTCTACATAGAGATGGGAGTGTTACCAGTAGACTACAGCTCTACATAGAGATGGGAGTGTTACCAGTAGACTGCAGCTCTACATAGAGACGGGAGTGTTACCAGTAGACTACAGCTCTACATAGAGACGGGAGTGTTACCAGTAGACTACAGCTCTACATAGAGATGGGAGTGTTACCAGTAGACTACAGCTCTACATAGAGGTGGGAGTGTTACCAGTAGACTACAGCTCTACATAGAGATGGGAGTGTTACCAGTAGACTACAGCTCTACATAGAGATGGGAGTGTTACCAGTAGACTGCAGCTCTACATAGAGATGGGAGTGTTACCAGTAGACTGCAGCTCTACATAGAGACGGGAGTGTTACCAGTAGACTACAGCTCTACATAGAGATGGGAGTGTTACCAGTAGACTGCAGCTCTACATAGAGATGGGAGTGTTAACAGTAGACTACAGCTCTACATAGAGATGGGAGTGTTACCAGTAGACTACAGCTCTACATAGAGATGGGAGTGTTACCAGTAGACTACAGCTCTACATAGAGATGGGAGTGTTACCAGTAGACTGCGCTCTACATAGAGATGGGAGTGTTACCAGTAGACTACAGCTCTACATAGAGATGGGAGTGTTACCAGTAGACTGCGCTCTACATAGAGATGGGAGTGTTACCAGTAGACTACAGCTCTACATAGAGATGGGAGTGTTACCAGTAGACTACAGCTCTACACAGCCCCTAAAAAATAATAACGTTTTAATGTCACATCTATAATTCTTCTCATTTGCTTTATTTTCTAACAACCCAACATTTGGAAGTGAGTTTTTTAATTAGTTAAAAGTTGCACTAATGACACATTCAACCTCCTTGGTCCCCTGCTGTGACTGCTAGGTTCCCTATCTGGACAGTCATATCAGACTTCAAAGGGCTAATGTCTCATTTCCATTTGTGACCAACACCAGTGTGTTGCCATAAAACACTACACACACACAAACAGCAGCCCAGAAACCCTCACAAGCAGACCGACAAACGGAAACAAACGGGGACACACAACTGCTCTGTTCTACTCGTGCCGTGACTTTTGAAGTCCTTACTGAGACACTCTCAAGCCAGTACTGGATGGCTAGCCCCCTACTTCTGTACCCGCCCTGCCCATTTTGCTAAGTAACTCACCACCACAGTGGCCGTCTCCAGGCCCAGGGAGCCCCAGCTGAGGAACAGAGCGAGCCAGGCTAAGACGGTCATCCTGGGGAAACAACAGACAAAAACGTGAGTCGGGCAATGAACAAACGGTTCCTAGGAACCGTCCGATATCAGACCAGCGTAGTCTACAACAAATGTGGTGGAGCGATGTGAAGCTGTGATGCATAACCAAGGGTTCTGGATCTGGGTGGTGGTGTGTGTGTGTGTGTTTTCTTACAGTATGAGGAGCCAGCGGGCCTGTTTGGACAGGCCTAGCAGAATGAACAGACAGACGATGAGGTCCAGCAGCAGAAGCAGAATGTAGGACAGCCACCTACAACACGGTGCCGGAGACAACCGGCGCGTCAGCAACGAGACTTCAGTACCAGACAATATATGGACACGCTTTAAAGAAATACACGTCGTCTTTGGCGCTTTGAACGGAGCATACCTGAGGGAGATATTGTCACGCACACCATGTGTGTGTTTTTACAATGACAATGTAGACTCCTCTCTCACCTGTAGTCCTCATTCATCATCAGCGTGTTTGCCGCCCAGCCAGGGGAGAACGGGCTGGGCATGACCCCGCCAGAGGATGCCACTGTGGGGGCCACGGAGGGGGGTACAGGGGTCAGGGCCGCTATGGGGGCCCCCCCGCTAGTGCTGCTGTTACTGCTGTTCCCGGGCGCCGCGTCAGCCTCCCGGGCCATGGTCAGCGAGCTGAGCAGCGACACCACATTCTCTGACAGGCGTCTGCAGTTCCGCGTGGACACCAGGTAAGGCTTACTTCCTGTGAACAGCTCCTCCATGGCGGTCAGGGGCCCAGCGATGGACTGCTGCATCCCCAGGATGGTGTCTGAAACCTGGCTCGGTGGGGAAGGACGTGCGGTGGGCATGACAGAAATATTGAGGTTGTGAATGGTCCATCAGTCTGTAGCCATGCAATCTACAACTACAATGTGGGCGGAGAATGTTTCTGTTTTTTTATTAATGGAGATTAAAACATGAATGGGAGTGTTGTTTTGTATCTCTCCATTCATCCAGAGTTTACGTTTGCTCCCTCCCTCCATCGTAAATAGAGGAGGGGACATCTGTCTCCTGGACATGTAAACCAGTGTGAGTGATGAACACGGTAGAGGACAGGCACATCCATCACGCCATACAAGTGAAATCTCTCCAAACCACACACACACACATTTACACCTGACCCTACAACAGTTATACACATAGACACACACACACACACACATTTACACCTGACCCTACAGCAGTTATACACATAGACACACACACATACACACACACACACATTTACACCTGACCCTACAGCAGTTATACACATAGACACACATAGACACACACACATTTACACCTGACCCTACAACAGTTATACACATAGACACACACACACACACACATTTACACCTGACCCTACAGCAGTTATACACATAGACACACACACATACACACACACACACATTTACACCTGACCCTACAGCAGTTATACACATAGACACACATAGACACACACACATTTACACCTGACCCTACAGCAGTTATACACATAGACACACACACATACACACATTTACACCTGACTCTACAGCCGATGCAGTCAGTAATGCAGTCTGTAATGCAGTCTGTAATGCAGTCTGTAATGCAGTCTGTAATGCAGTCTGTGATGCAGTCTGTAATACAGTCTGTAATGCAGTCTGTAATGCAGTCAGTCTGTGATGCAGTCTGTAATGCAGTCTGTAATGCAGTCTGTAATTCAGTCTGTAATGCAGTCTGTAATTCAGTCTGTAATGCAGTCTGTAATTCAGACTGTAATGCAGTCTGTAAAGCAGTCAGTAACACAGTCTGGGCATTGTGCATGTTTGACATTTGCTGGGACAGAAGAGCTGAAGCACTCACAAGCAGATCAATGGAAGCTAGCGTGTAATTGGCTGTGAGAAGAGACGAGGTCAACTGATACATCCCATCATTCGCCTCGCTGTTACCGTAGAAACCAAAGCCTATGGCGACACTGGAAATGAACACAGGGATTGAGGAAAGGAAGGAGGGTGAGAGAACGAGAGAGTTGTGTTCAATTCAGTTTATATGTACATATTCAGTTAATTTGACACAACGAGAGAGAACTGGTGAGTGATGTGAGATATGAGCAATAGACGAGAGAACGAACTACTGAGGAAACAAAGGAGGAGATCCGGAGTAAGATAAGAGCTTAGCATAGTCTTAGCGATGTCAGCATCTGCCGTCTTCAGGCCGGACCATATTATAAACGCAAAAAATAATGACATATTAATTTATACCTCTCTCTCTCTCTGTTACTCAAATATTCAGATTAAGGCATGGGCCAGATGTTCTCCAAATCCCCATGCAACCCGAGAGAAATGGTATGACCCAATCTCACACGAAGTCTGTGACCCAGATTAGAAAGCAAGGGAAAAGAGGGGGTCGTGTGTGTATTAACCACACTGTGTTTCATATGGTGTTTTTGTGTGTGTCGTATGGTCAAAAGGGGAGCACCACATGCAGAAGAGCAACTCTTTTCTCATCCACATGTATTTGTGTCAAGGGAAGTTAATGAACTGTTGCAGACTGGAATTGCACTGGAGGCTATCGGATATCCACCCGTAAATCAGACCAGAACATGAATGTTTCCATATTGCTGTCATGTGTTATCACGGCAGGATGTGCCCGTGCCCGTGAAATCCAACGCCCTCCCGCTTTCGTTTGGCGCACGGACACTTGTTTCATTGTTTTATCGCCCTCACCTGTTTCCCTAATCAGAATCCTAATTTAAGTTCCACCTTTCCCAGTGTGTCTTGTCGGTCTTTGTTTGGCATTAGCCAATGTTACGTTATGCTTATGTCCTGTCATATTTAGTGTTCCTTTGTTATAGTTTATATTTGTATTAGTATGTGCTTAAATCGCCCTGTGCTTGTGTCCAACCTCCCCATTGTGTGACAATTGTAAGCAACCAGTCTCATTGTTACTTTTTATTCTTCCTCTCTAAACAGGGATTAGTTTAGAACTGGGACTAAAGGTTGGTGATAATTGCATTGAACTATTCATCTATGTAATCTACATCCTACATCCAAACTATCTCTGTAACTTAGATCCTGCATCTCTGTAATCTACATCCTGCATAAAACCTTCTATGTAATATATATCCTGCATTAAACCTTCTCTGCAACTTACTTCCTGCATTAAACCTTCTCTGCAACTTACTTCCTGCATTAAACCTTCTCTGCAACTTACTTCCTGCATTAAACCTTCTCTGTAACTTACTTCCTGCATTAAACCATCTCTATAACGTACTTCCTGCATTAAACCTTCTCTGCAACTTACTTCCTGCATTAAACCTTCTCTGTAACTTACTTCCTGCATTAAACCATCTCTGTAACGTACTTCCTGCATTAAACCTTATCTGTAATATATATCCTGCATTAAACCTTCTCTGCAACTTACTTCCTGCATTAAACCTTCTCTGTAAAGTACTTCCTGCATTAAACCTTCTCTGTAACTTACTTCCTGCATTAAACCTTCTCTGTAACCTACTTCCTGCATTAAACCTTCTCTGTAATATATATCCTGCATTAAACCTTCTCTGTAATATATGTCCTGCATTAAACCTTCTCTGTAACCTACTTCCTGCATTAAACCTTCTCTGTAATATATGTCCTGCATTAAACCTTCTCTGTAACCTACTTCCTGCATTAAACCTTCTCTGTAATATATATCCTGCATTAAACCTTCTCTGTAACCTATTTCCTGCGTTAAACTATCTCTGTAATATGTATCCTGCATTAAACTATCTCTGTAATCACAATAGCATTGCTCCAGATAATAACCCTCATAATGCCACCAAATGAATCTGACAATTACATTACATAATCTCAATAATTCTTATAATAACATCACTGGCAGTGATATCAGAAGAACGTCCTCACCAGCACAGTGTGACGGCCGCCACAGACACCCAGGTGACGCAACAGATGCTCCGCCCCTTCCTGCCTCCGTATCCGTGTCCTGTGCTTCCATCTTCGTCCTCCTCCTCTTCCTCCGATCCTTCACTCCGGTCGCCACGGTGACAGCAGCAGTAGTGTATGAGGAATGAGAGAATGACAAGGAGGGAAAGAATGAGAGCGATAGCAGAGAGACTGGAGAGGACCAGGAGAGTCTGAGATGGAGAAGAAGAGAGAGAGGGTGTTAAAAGTAACCTATTATAACACAGCATTGCACAGAATGGCCCTTAGTATAACAGAGTCATCATATGTGTTTGGGTGATGGGTGATGCATTGCTATGTAATCTTCGCCCTCGTGAAGTACAGTTCACCACAACTTGTTGTCAATTCTGTCGTCATTTAAATAAACCTGTTCTTGAGTCCTGTTGTTGATGCACAGTTTCAATTTGCTTCAGATTTTTGTTCATCCTTATTTTGGATCCTTATCTTTCTCCACTTAAATGTTCAAGTTCAACTGCATGTTGATTTATGATTTTTCCCTGGTGGGACAGACCTGTCTTTCTATACATTATTCAGTACTCGCTGTCATAATTATAAATCCCCATGATCTGCCTGCACATTACTTGAGTCAAATATAGAGCCTTGAGTAATGGTTGGTTCAATTAATCAATATGTTGTGATAATAATAACATCAGGGAATCACTTTACGTGAGTCAAATATAGAGCCCTGAGTAATGGTTGGTTCAATTAATCAATATGTTGTGATAATAATAACATCAGGGAATCACTTTACGTGAGTCAAATATAGAGCCCTGAGTAATGGTTGGTTCAATGAATCAATACGTGGTGATAATAATAACATCAGGGAATCACTTTACGTGAGTCAAATATAGAGCCCTGAGTAATGGTTGGTTCAATGAATCAATACGTGGTGATAATAATAACATCAGGGAATCACTTTACGTGAGTCAAATATAGAGCCCTGAGTAATGGTTGGTTCAATGAATCAATACGTGGTGATAATAATAACATCAGGGAATCACTTTACTTGAGTCAAATATAGAGCCTTGAGTAATGGTTGGTTCAATGAATCAATACGTGGTGATAATAATAACATCAGGGAATCAATCATTGCATAATGTCAACCTCAATTTTGTCTTACAATCCCTGCATGGTCTTTACACAAAATAGCATCATCTGATACTTTGATACGGACGCACGCACGCACGCACACACACACACACACACACACACACACACACACACACACACACACAAACTCCTTCATTAACAATTTCACATTAGCAATGTAAAAAACATGATCATTTCAGATTGTTCACTACACAGACTGAACTTCAATAGGGGTTGAAATCTGTCATGTATTTTAAAACTCTGCATCTTTCCTGCAAAAAACAAATGAACACTACTACGCCATTTTGTATCCGTCCTACATTTCACTATTTAGCCTCCAGTTTTCATGACATGTTAATGTCTCTCATACTTAATATCACTGGAGGAGAGTGCATTTAGCCAGAATACATATCTAGAACATTATCCTGCTCCATCTGTCTGTCTCTCTCCACCCCCTTCGTCTCTTCCTCTTCTTCCCCTCTGCCCCCTTTTTCCTCTCTATATCTCTTATCACCACTGCTGCTCTCTTTACCCCCCATCCCTGTATTCCAGTACTTCCTGGTCCGCTCACTCACATCCCCACTCTCTTTCCATCCCTGTATTCCAGTACTTCCTGGACCGCTTACTCACATCCTCACTCTCTTCCCATCCCTGTATTCCAGTACTCCCTGGTCCGCTCACTCACATCCCCACTCTCTTTCCATCCCTGTATTCCAGTACTTCCTGGTCCGCTCACTCACATCCTCACTCTCTTCCCATCCCTGATTTCCAGTACTTCCTGGTCCGCTCACTCACATCCCCACTCTCTTTCCATCCCTGTATTCCAGTACTTCCTGGACCGCTTACTCACATCCTCACTCTCTTCCCATCCCTGTATTCCAGTACTCCCTGGTCCGCTCACTCACATCCCCACTCTCTTTCCATCCCTGTATTCCAGTACTTCCTGGTCCGCTCACTCACATCCCCACTCTCTTTCCATCCCTGTATTCCAGTACTTCCTGGTCCGCTCACTCACATCCCCACTCTCCTCCCATCCCTGATTTCCAGTACTTCCTGGTCCGCTCACTCACATCCCCACTCTCTTTCCATCCCTGTATTCCAGGGGTCTGTCTGTCTTCTTATCCACACCACTGAATCTCTATAAATAATCTGTGACCTACTTAAATACACTCACTCTCTCTCCCTTTTCCTTTTCACTCGCTCTCTTTCCCCCATCTTCTGCTCCCCACAACCTCCTCATTTTCTCTCTCGGTGTGCTTTCTGGGTCTTTTGTCTTGTTTTACTGGCGGATCATTCGAGAATCCGCACAACCATAGAAATGTTGTGAACATGCACGTGTGACTTAGGGACGCAGAGGAGAAGGCATTTACATTTCACCGATCCCACTAGAAGGGAACGGGGAAACCTAGCGAACAACAACACAGCCTAATGGTTTGTTTCGAAACGCCGTGCCACTGCTAGCGTCTCCAGGTTCAGATCAACTCACTGCAGCAAATCGTACCGAATGCAAAACCCTACTGTGTAACTCTGTTATGATTTAATGGTGCTTCTCGTGGGAATGCATGCGAGAGAGCACACACACACACACAACTGACATAATTAAGCTGTCGAATAGCACTGACAATAACAATAGGATTCTGCATAGACTAGGATGCGAATCAGAGAGCCTCTCTGTCCGGCACTGCATTTACGTTTCGTTTCATTGGTTAATTACCGTGAGAATCTTATGAGTATGATTGGCTGGTAGCGGTGAGTGATGTATATGATGGACATTGCCTGATATACCTGTTGGTACTCCCAACTGTCAGGGATGAAGAGGTTGTCTCTCATCGTCATGGTGAGGTCCATCCGGGGCAGAGCATGGCACACTCTGACCCACAGCGAAGGGGTGTAATTGGGCACCGTCGCCATGGCAGCCATTTCTCTACCACCTCTACACCCTTTCCTCCACCCTGTTGGAACTAGAGAAGAGAGAGAAAGCTTAGACACAACTACCTATTCAGTTTGGCAGGTCTGGACAGACATAACAAACACAGCATGCGTGCATCATATGGTGCTGGGAGACTCTATTGACCACCCTGTTGATAGAGGCCAATGAGGAATCAGAAGTGACAGGGTGCAAAACTAAAATACAACAGGGAGACGCGAACAATTGATAAGTAATCTATACGTTTAATGTTGAAGGATGATTTCTTTGATTCCTATGATACAACTACCTACATTATTTATGTCCTCCCTATCAAACCCCCTTCAAACACATCTTCAAAACTCCACCAACCATGACACCAACATTCCCAAATAACTTACTCACTTCTACTGGCCAATCACGTACATCACTCGCTATTACTGGCCAATCACATACATCACTCAATACTACTGGCCAATCACATACATCACTCGCTACATCACTCACTACTACTGGCCAATCACGTACATCACTCACTACTACTGGCCAATCACGTACATCACTCGCTATTACTGGCCAATCACGTACATCACTCGCTATTACTGGCCAATCACATACATCACTCGCTGCTACTGGCCAATCACATACATCACTCGCTACATCACTCACTACTACTGGCCAATCACGTACATCACTCGCTACTACTGGCCAATCACATACATCACTCGCTACTACTGGCCAATCACGTACATCACTCGCTATTACTGGCCAATCACATACATCACTCAATACTACTGGCCAATCACATACATCACTCGCTGCTACTGGCCAATCACATACATCACTCGCTACATCACTCACTACTACTGGCCAATCACGTACATCACTCGCTGCTACTGGCCAATCACATACATCACTCGCTATTACTGGCCAATCACGTACATCACTCGCTGCTACTGGCCAATCACGTACATCACTCGCTGCAACTGGCCAATCACATACATCACTCACTACTACTGGCCAATCACATACATCACTCGCTGCTACTGGCCAATCACGTACATCACTCACCCCATCAACCCCTGTAACCGACCACCCCATCAACCCCTGTAACCGACCACCCCATCAACCCCTGTAACCGACCACCCCATCAACCCCTGTAACCGACCACCCCATCAACCCCTGTAACCGACCACCCCATCAACCCCTGTAACCGACCACCCCATCAACCCCTGTAACCGACCACCCCATCAACCCCTGTAACCGACCACCCCATAAACCTCTGTAACCGACCACCCCATCAACCCCTGTAACCGACCACCCCATCAACCCCTGTAACCGACCACCCCATCAACCCCTGTAACCGACCACCCCATCAACCCCTGTAACCGACCACCCCATCAACCCCTGTAACCGACCACCCCATAAACCTCTGTAACCGACCACCCCATCAACCCCTGTAACCGACCACCCCATAAACCTCTGTAACCGACCACCCCATCAACCCCTGTAACCGACCACCCCATCAACCCCTGTAACCGACCACCCCATCAACCCCTGTAACCGACCACCCCATCAACCCCTGTAACCGACCACCCCATCAACCCCTGTAACCAACCACCCCAACAATCTCTGTAACCAACCACCCCATCAACCCCTGTAACTGAATACCCCATTAACGCTTTCATTAACCACTCCAACAAAAACTCATAAGTCATCTAATAACTCACACTTCAGTCAAACCCAACCCCCCATCAACCACCCATCAACCAGCCTAAAATAAACCCATGCACCAGCCTGGAAACAGGACGGCACAGGAAGAGATGGCTGAAACACTGAAAAGCGTATACACAGCTTTCACAAAGCCACCCTCAACGGAAGGGGGGAGGAAGGGTTGATTAGAAGCGCAGTCTTCCTAGCCAACCTCTGTCACAGCACCCTGCAGGGGGGGACAACTTCTCTCACATCTCAGTTCTCAGCCAAGAGAGGAAAGCAGGGCAAACACAATGGCAGTTGGGTCCGGTTAGTTCAAGCACACACAGGAACCCTCATTATAATCAGACATCTATGAAAGAGGAAGGAGAGGGTGATTGTGCAGATTAAGTACAGGGCTTTAGAGTCTAAGACAACTGGTTTTCATGTCAGGAGGCTCACCCAGCACAGTCTGGCCCATTTACAAACGCTGTGAATACAATAATACAAAGAGAGTGAGAGAGCTGGATACATTCAGACAGCCAGATGTACATTGGTTAAAGATACAGCACTGTATTTGTTAGTGTCTGTGACAGTCGGATTTATACATTTCATTTCTGCACCAGGCTTCTGTCTATTTGCTCTCTTAGAATCTGACAGAAAATTGAATAATGAACACGACTCCTCAGCCTATTGAATAATCCATCCGTATAACCACATAATGCTACAGTTTATAGTTATTATTCAATCCGATATTAGCCGGAGAATACACGTCAATTTATTTTCTGAATATCCCTACATTTTACTGCGGCAGTCAGCGTAAATATGTGTGTGCGTACATGGGTGTGGATTTGGGGCATCCCTGGCCTAGAGAGAGTTAGACATCCCAGGCGCCAGACAGTCAACTCTAAGCCCATTAGAATAAGCCTGTTCACCTTAATGGCTCAAAACCCCAACTGTCACTAATGAAATCAATGCCAACGCTCCATTTTAGTTATGAGAACAGCAGGGGGTAGAATGGATTTACACACGGCCATGTCTTCATACTAACTCAGATAGAATGGATTTACACACGGCCATGTCTTCATACAAACTCAGATAGAATGCATTCACACACGGCCATCTCTTCATACTAACTCAGATAGAATGCATTCACACACGGCCATGTCTTCATACTAACTCAGATAGAATGCATTCACACATGGCCATCTCTTCATACTAACTCAGATAGAATGGATTCACACACGGCCATGTCTTCACACTAACTCAGATAGAATGGATTCACACACGGCCATCTCTTCATACTAACTCAGATAGAATGCATTTACACACGGTCATCTCTTCATACTAACTCAGATAGAATGCATTCACACACGGCCATCTCTTCATACTAACTCAGATAGAAAGGATTCACACACGGCCATCTCTTCATACTAACTCAGATAGAATGGATTCACACACGGCCATCTCTTCATACTAACTCAGATAGAATGCATTCACACACGGCCATCTCTTCATACTAACTCAGATAGAATGCATTCACACACGGCCATCTCTTCATACTAACTCAGATAGAATGGATTCACACACGGCCATCTCTTCATACTAACTCAGATAGAATGCATTCACACACGGCCATCTCTTCATACTAACTCAGATAGAATGGATTCACACACGGCCATCTCTTCACACTAACTCAGATAGAATGCATTCACACACGGCCATCTCTTCACACTAACTCAGATAGAATGCATTCACACACGGCCATCTCTTCATACTAACTCAGATAGAATGCATTCACACACGGCCATGTCTTCATACTAACTCAGATAGAATGCATTCACACACGGCCATGTCTTCATTTGAAACGGAATTGACCCATATCCAACAACTAAATCCATCCGCACATTTATCTAAGTATTAATCCAGTATTCACTGACTGTGTTTCAGCTAATGACTTCCTACAATCGATCTCTGAATCGATCTACAGGTTCACCTGTCTACAGTATATCTGTACACGGGCAGATGTAGGGTCAACAGCGGTTACAAGCGCTAACGTGCCCACAGGAAGTGATCCAGAGAGCTCCAGGCAGGTCGGCTTATGAGCAGTGGTTCAGCGGCAGTTGTTAGACGGATGCAGGCTCAAGTAAACATGAAGCCTCCTGCCAGCTTGTTGTCGCGCTGGTTGCCATTGCATAACTGGAGAGAAATAGATGGAAATTTGCGCTCACGTAAGAGGGATCAAGGAAAGAAGGCAGAGGGGGAGAGGGAGATGGAAGGAGAGAACTCATACCACACTTTGTTCTGTGATAGCGGAAAGAGACCCTCAGCAAAAAAAGGCCACAGAGGGGAAGAATAAGAATAGACAACAACTGTGTCACTGCACTGAACCAAGCTGACTGGATCAGAACTGGGCACAGGACTATTTCTAAACCGTCACGTATTTGCAGTGAGCGAGCTTCCGTACGAGACCATTTTGTGTGCCAGTAATGAGGAACACTGAAGATATGCAGGCGATTTCTCCAGCAGCTGAGACAATTCCCTTTAGAAGTAACGGCACCTTTTCCTTTATGCTTTAACAAAAGCTTTAACCAGTTATTCCTTCTCACTGCACATAGCAAACAGCAGCTATCATACGGGTCACTGAACACAGACAGCCATATTCAACAGAAATCATCGAGCTTGTTAGTTCGATTAGGTCATCATAATCAACAGCTGTGATCTACATACTAAAGTGCCCAGCAGTTAAATTCCTTTGTTTTAATTATCAGCCTTTCTGTGTAGAAATGGTGTGGGCGTATACACAGCATATATATATATATATATATATATATAATATAAACGCCATATATACTATATACTCGCCATACATAATATATACACGTCATATATAATATATACACGTCATATATAATATATACACGCCAGATATAATATAAACGCCATATATAATATATACACGTCATATATAATATATACACTCCATATAGAATATAAACGCCATATATAATATATACACGTCATACATAATATATACACGTCATATATAATATATACACGTCATATATCATATATACACGTCATATATAATATATACACGTCATATAATATATACACGCCATATATAATATATACACAGCATATATAATATATATATAAAATATACATGCCACATGCCACATATAAAATATATACATGCCACATATAATATATACACGTCATATATAATATATACAGGTCATATATAATATATACACGTCATATAATATATACACGTCATATAATATATACACGCCATATATAATATATACATGACATATAATATATACACGCCATATATAATATATACTCGCCATACATAATATATACACGTCATATATAATATATACACGTCATATAATATATACACGCCATATATAATATATACCTGACATATAATATATACACGCCATATACAATATATCTCATATATACACGCCATATATATTATACACACGGCATATATAATATATACACGTCATATATAATATATACACAGCATATATAATATACACACAATATAATATATACACGCCATATGTAATATACACACGCCATATGTAATATACACACGCCATATGTAATATACACACGCCATATGTAATATACACACAGCATATATAATATACACACGCCATATGTAATATATACACGCCATATGTAATATACACACGCCATATGTAATATACACACGCCATATGTAATATACACACGCCATATGTAATATACACACGCCATATGTAATATACACACGCCATATGTAATATACACACAGCATATATAATATAAACACGCCATATGTAATATATACACGCCATATGTAATATACACACGCCATATGTAATATACACACGCCATATATAATATACACACGCCATATGTAATATACACACGCCATATGTAATATACACACGCCATATGTAATATACACACGCCATATGTAATATACACACGCCATATGTAATATACACACTCCATATGTAATATACACACTCCATATGTAATATACACACGCCATATGTAATATACACACAATATAGTATATACACGCCATATGTAATATACACACGCCATATGTAATATACACACGCCATATGTAATATACACACGCCATATGTAATATACACACGCCATATGTAATATACACACGCCATATGTAATATACACACGCCATATGTAATATACACACAGCATATATAATATAAACACGCCATATGTAATATATACACGCCATATGTAATATACACACGCCATATGTAATATACACACGCCATATATAATATACACACGGCATATGTAATATACACACGCCATATGTAATATACACACAATATAGTATATACACGCCATATGTAATATACACACAATATAGTATATACACGCCATATGTAATATACACACGCCATATGTAATATACACACTCCATATGTAATATACACACTCCATATGTAATATACACACTCCATATGTAATATACACACTCCATATGTAATATACACACGCCATATGTAATATATACACGCCATATGTAATATACACACGCCATATGTAATATACACACTCCATATGTAATATACACACTCCATATGTAATATACACACGCCATATGTAATATATACACGCCATATATAATATACACACGGCATATGTAATATACACACGCCATATGTAATATACACACGCCATATGTAATATACACACTCCATATGTAATATACACACGCCATATGTAATATACACACAATATAGTATATACACGCCATATGTAATATACACACAATATAGTATATACACGCCATATGTAATATACACACGCCATATGTAATATACACACTCCATATGTAATATACACACTCCATATGTAATATACACACTCCATATGTAATATACACACTCCATATGTAATATACACACTCCATATGTAATATACACACTCCATATGTAATATACACACGCCATATGTAATATACACACTCCATATGTAATATACACACTCCATATGTAATATACACACTCCATATGTAATATACACACGCCATATGTAATATACACACTCCATATGTAATATACACACTCCATATGTAATATACACACGCCATATGTAATATACACACAGCATATATAATATAAACACGCCATATGTAATATATACACGCCATATGTAATATACACACGCCATATGTAATATACACACGCCATATGTAATATACACACAATATAGTATATACACGCCATATGTAATATACACACGCCATATGTAATATACACACAATATAGTATATACACGCCATATGTAATATACACACGCCATATGTAATATACACACGCCATATGTAATATACACACAATATAGTATATACACGCCATATGTAATATACACACAATATAGTATATACACGCCATATGTAATATACACACAATATAGTATATACACGCCATATGTAATATACACACAATATAGTATATACACGCCATATGTAATATACACACGCCATATGTAATATACACACAGCATATATAATTTAAACACGCCATATGTAATATACACACTCCATATGTAATATAAACACCATATATAATATAAACACCATATGTAATATACACACTCCATATGTAATATAAACACCATATATAATATAAACTCCATATGTAATATAAACACACCATATGTAATATAAACACACCATATATAATATAAACACGCCATATGTAATATATACACTCCATATGTAATATACAATATGAATATTAGTAGCCCACTAAACAGCCAGCTCATCCTTTATTAGACTGATGGTTGACTAGGAGAAGTATAATATATACACTCCATATGTAATATATACACGCCATATGTAATATAAACACCATATGTAATATAAACACTCCATATGTAATATACACACTCCATATATAATATATACACTCCATATGTAATATAAACACCATATGTAATATAAACACTCCATATATAATATATACACTCCATATATAATATATACACTCCATATGTAATATACAATATGAATATTAGTAGCCCACTAAACAGCCAGCTCATCCTTTATTAGACTGATGGTTGACTAGGAGAAGTTTAATATATACACTCCATATATAATATAAACACTCCATATATAATATATACACTCCATATGTAATATACACTCCATATATAATATAAACACTCCATATGTAATATACAATATTAATATTAGTAGCCCACTAAACAGCCAGCTCATCCTTTATTAGACTGATGGTTGACTAGGAGAAGTTTAATATATACACTCCATATGTAATATAAACACCATATATAATATATACACTCCATATGTAATATAAACACTCCATATATAATATATACACTCCATATGTAATATACACTCCATATATAATATAAACACAGCATATATAATATAAACACTCCATATGTAATATACACACAGCATATATAATATAAACACTCCATATGTAATATACAATATGAATATTAGTAGCCCACTAAACAGCCAGCTCATCCTTTATTAGACTGATGGTTGACTAGGAGAAGTATAATATATACACTCCATATGTAATATAAACACCATATATAATATATACACTCCATATGTAATATAAACACCATATATAATATAAACACTCCATATGTAATATACAATATGAATATTAGTAGCCCACTAAACAGCCAGCTCATCCTTTATTAGACTGATGGTTGACTAGGAGAAGTATAATATATACACTCCATATGTAATATAAACACCATATATAATATATACACTCCATATGTAATATATACACGCCATATATAATATAAACACTCCATATGTAATATACACACAGCATATATAATATATACACTCCATATATAATATAAACACTCCATATATAATATATACACTCCATATGTAATATACACTCCATATATAATATAAACACAGCATATATAATATAAACACTCCATATGTAATATACAATATGAATATTAGTAGCCCACTAAACAACCAGCTCATCCTTTATTAGACTGATGGTTGACTAGGAGAAGTTTAATATATACACTCCATATATAATATAAACACTCCATATATAATATAAACACTCCATATGTAATATACACACAGCATATATAATATAAACACTCCATATGTAATATACAATATGAATATTAGTAGCCCACTAAACAGCCAGCTCATCCTTTATTAGACTGATGGTTGACTAGGAGAAGTATAATATATACACTCCATATGTAATATAAACACCATATATAATATAAACACTCCATATGTAATATACAATATGAATATTAGTAGCCCACTAAACAGCCAGCTCATCCTTTATTAGACTGATGGTTGACTAGGAGAAGTATAATATATACACTCCATATGTAATATAAACACCATATATAATATATACACTCCATATGTAATATATACACGCCATATATAATATAAACACTCCATATGTAATATACACACAGCATATATAATATATACACTCCATATATAATATAAACACTCCATATATAATATATACACTCCATATGTAATATACACTCCATATATAATATAAACACAGCATATATAATATAAACACTCCATATGTAATATACAATATGAATATTAGTAGCCCACTAAACAACCAGCTCATCCTTTATTAGACTGATGGTTGACTAGGAGAAGTTTAATATATACACTCCATATATAATATAAACACTCCATATATAATATATACACTCCATATGTAATATACACTCCATATATAATATAAACACAGCATATATAATATAAACACTCCATATGTAATATACACACAGCATATATAATATAAACACTCCATATGTAATATACAATATGAATATTAGTAGCCCACTAAACAGCCAGCTCATCCTTTATTAGACTGATGGTTGACTAGGAGAAGTATAATATATACACTCCATATGTAATATACACTCCATATGTAATATACACGCCATATATAATATAAACACTCCATATGTAATATACAATATGAATATTAGTAGCCCACTAAACAGCCAGCTCATCCTTTATTAGACTGATGGTTGACTAGGAGAAGTATAATATATACACTCCATATGTAATATACACTCCATATGTAATATACACACTCCATATGTAATATAAACACTCCATATGTAATATATACACTCCATATGTAATATAAACACGCCATATGTAATATACACACTCCATATATAATATAAACACTCCATATGTAATATACAATATGAATATTAGTAGCCCACTAAACAGCCAGCTCATCCTTTATTAGACTGATGGTTGACTAGGAGAAGTATAATATATACACTCCATATATAATATAAACACTCCATATATAATATATACACTCCATATGTAATATACACTCCATATATAATATAAACACAGCATATATAATATAAACACTCCATATGTAATATACACACAGCATATATAATATAAACACTCCATATGTAATATACAATATGAATATTAGTAGCCCACTAAACAGCCAGCTCATCCTTTATTAGACTGATGGTTGACTAGGAGAAGTATAATATATACACTCCATATGTAATATAAACACCATATATAATATAAACACTCCATATGTAATATACACTCCATATGTAATATACACACTCCATATGTAATATAAACACTCCATATGTAATATATACACTCCATATGTAATATAAACACGCCATATGTAATATACACACTCCATATATAATATAAACACTCCATATGTAATATACAATATGAATATTAGTAGCCCACTAAACAGCCAGCTCATCCTTTATTAGACTGATGGTTGACTAGGAGAAGTTTAATATATACACTCCATATATAATATAAACACTCCATATATAATATATACACTCCATATGTAATATACACTCCATATATAATATAAACACTCCATATGTAATATACAATATTAATATTAGTAGCCCACTAAACAGCCAGCTCATCCTTTATTAGACTGATGGTTGACTAGGAGAAGTTTAATATATACACTCCATATATAATATAAACACTCCATATATAATATATACACTCCATATATAATATAAACACTCCATATATAATATATACACTCCATATGTAATATAAACACTCCATATGTAATATACACACTCCATATATAATATAAACACTCCATATGTAATATACAATATGAATATTAGTAGCCCACTAAACAGCCAGCTCATCCTTTATTAGACTGATGGTTGACTAGGAGAAGTTTTGTCCTACTGTGCATATTTCAAATGGTGTGTTTGAGGTCTTTAGGTGTTGTCTCTCCATTCAAAACGTAACCACAAACATAATATAATAAAGAAATAAGTCATAAGGTAGTGTATTATATTGTCAATATAATAATATGCATGCCAAGGGACTGCTTTTGAAAATGATATAATGACATGTGACAATATACGGCAAACCCCCAAGATGCTTATTGCTATTTTATAGATTACATTCAATATTATTGTCATGATTGGACAGTACAAGAACAGTAAAATGAAATGCAGTTTGCATCCAATCAGAAGTGCAAAATACAGGTTACAAATGCATTTAGAGAAAAGGTTGAAAATTGTGTTTTGATGTCAAATCCATGGTATTCTATTGATTTAATCTATGTGACAAAACAAAATTATTTGGGGTTGAGTTAATAGACAAAGGATTTTTAAGTCCGTTTTTGACTGGGCATTTACTTAAAGACTAAATGGTCTTTATTAATTTTTATTATTTATTATGGTCCGCATAACAATCGCATAGTGACAGCAGAGATGGCTGTATGACCCTGTAAAGCACACTCCAGCCCAGTCACCATTCATCAGTGGAGCCATGAACAGTGTCTGTGTGTGTGTGTGTGTGTGTGTGTGTGTGTGTGTGTGTGTGTGTGTGTGTGTGTGTGTGTGTGTGTGTGTGTGTGTGTGTGTGTGTGTGTGTGTGTGTGTGTGTGTGTGTGTGTGTGTGTGTGTAGTCTCCTCATGACGTGTACATATCTACACGTCAATTACAAAACCACCACGACAACAGGCTAAAGATTGGAATAATAATATGGTTCTTTGGTTTGATATTGCATTAATATTTAAGTTTTCATTGACATGCATGTTCACATAGTTTCCTAACAGGATCACACACAGTGACCGACTCAAACACACAAACTTCCCCAAATCAATGAGGGTGAACTCAGCTGTAGGCAACTCAGAGCGTCACAATCAATCTAATCAACATGGAGCCGCAATTTAGGGAACAACAGACGAATGGACAAGTGTTCCCTCACTAATGAGCTCATGCAGAACCTGAAACAATGGCATATGTTTTATGGGAGAGAGGTTTGCTCATGTCAAAGCCAATCAAACCGATGAATGACATACATTTAGTTGTTTCATTAGAATAAATACAATTTCTATTGATCTACCAGGATGGAGGTTGGAATTCGAAAAAAAGTCAATTTAAACAACACGGTTCAAACTTATATGTCTTATAAGTCCTTTTCTCATTTCTGCTTCATACAGATATTCTGCAAATCCAAAAGTGTTATGGTAGACCTTGGTATTTTCTCATCATTGAACTGGTAATGGTCTAACGGTACAGCACAAATGTATTTTACGTGACAGCGCGAAACATATATCGTAGAAAACTCACATAAGTGACCCATGGTAATTGAAGGATTGGAGGGTGATTAGTGTCTTACCTTTGACTGTAGCGGTGGGAGGGTGTTCTCTCTCTTTCCCCCCTCTCTCTCTCTGATCTCCTGCTCTCCTCTCCGGTTTCGACAAATATCTACCCACTTACTGAGGTGGACTGCTTTCAACCATAACCACCGGATCCTCCTGAAAAAAAACCATCTTGAACAACGAGACAAAAATATAAAAAGAAAAAAAAGAAAAACGACACTCAGGTTTTGGCGTTGAAATATTAAACAGTCTGTTATTGTATGGGCGTATGGTCAAATGGAGTGGTGTTTGTGTTGATGGAGACAGGAGCGCTCGGTGACAGAGCGGAAGAGGAGAGAGAGAGAGAGAGAGAGGGAGGAGAGAGGGATTAGGATGGAGCAGACACTCTAATGGGGACCGTTATCGTCGTGCCGGACCCGCTCGCAGGCAGCAGGTCACTCAGCCGGGCGACTTCACAACACGGCAGCAACACGGTTGTTGCCCCGGAGACGACGATGAAAGGGTTAACGGGGATAAGGGTTAACGGGAATTAGGGCTCGGTCCCCTCGCAGCTCACACGCACCGTGCCGCCGACGCCGCGCCGGTTAAAACACAGCTCTGAACGCAGCCCTCCCCATCAACACCCCCGTCGACACCTCGGTAACACACGACACCGGCGTCCACACTCAGGACGACGCCGCCGCATAAACCGAGAATTATAAGAAAAATGTATCATGGAAGAAGATTTCAAAGCAAAAAGAGAAACGAGAAATGATCCGATGACGTCAGACGATTTAAATTTGGATTTCAGATCTGGATAAAAATATATTATTTGAATATATCTTGTAGGTGGTTAGACAGGGCAGTTTTGCACCGTGTGGAGGTAGAGGACAGACAAGGAGACGCAAATAACACACTCGGATGGCTGAGCACTGAAAGCTGGAGAGGGATGGAGCAACGGGGATATTGTGAGGAAGAAAGGTGAGCTGCCAACTGGGCAGTGAGTGAGCGTGAGAGAAAAAGAGAGAAGTGAGGGAGGGACGTGAAAAGAAAGAAAAGAAGCGACATGCGATGCATTTGTAGGCAAAACCTGTTCCAAGTTGAGACTGCAAAATAGTATCAGCGATGATTCAACAACAGAGAAGAGAGGAAGACACTGAGAATGATGGAAGAGCGGTGGATAGATGAAAATCACAAATATTATGTATGAAAACAAACTCAAGCATTGTTTTGGTAACAGCAATAGTTCAGGGGGAAAGAAAGCTAAAAGGAGGGGTGCGTTTTCTGTGTCACTGAAAGAAAGTGTGGGGGGGAGGCAGAAAGATAATGTGAGGGGGGGAGTGGGGAGACACTCACTGACTCATATTATAGTGTGAGTGTATCTAGGAGGATGAGGAGGAGAAAGACTGAAATATATTAGTTATGCAGGGTTACTCAGAATGAGTGGCTCTCATTCAGACCCAGGACTATAGGAAACACATTTATCATTAATCTTTATTCTGTCATCCCACTATCCTGTCATCCCACTATCAACCCCTCTACCCTATCACCCCGCTATCAACCCCTCTATCCTGTCATCCCACTATCAACCCCTCTATCCAGTCATCCTTCTATCAACTCCTCTATCCTGTCATCCCACTATCAACCCCTCTATCCTGTCATCCCACTATCAACCCCTCTATCCTGTCATCCCACTATCAACCCCTCCATCCTGTCATCCTTCTATCAACCCCTCTATCCTGTCATCCCACTATCAACTCCTCTATCCTGTCATCCCACTATCAACCCCTCTATCCTGTCATCCCGCTATCAACTCCTCTATCCTGTCATCCCGCTATCTTCCCCTCTATCCTGTCATCCCACTATCTTCCCCTCTATCCTGTCATCCCACTATCAACCCCTCTATCCTGTCATCCCACTATCAACCCCTCCATCCTGTCATCCCACTATCAACCCCTCTATCCTGTCATCCCACTATCAACCCCTATATCCTCTCATTCCACTATCAACTCCTCTATCCTGTCATACCACTATCAACCCCTCTATCCTGTCATCCCACTATCTACTCCTCCATCCTGTCATCCCACTATCAACCCCTCTATCCTGTCATCCCACTATCAACCCCTCTATCCTGTCATCCCACTATCAACCCCTATATCCTCTCATTCCACTATCAACCCCTCTATCCTGTCATCCCACTATCTTCCCCTCTATCCTGTCATCCCACTATCAACCCCTCTATCCTGTCATCCCACTATCTACCCCTCTATCCTGTCATCCCACTATCAACCCCTATATCCTCTCATTCCACTATCAACTCCTCTATCCTGTCATCCCACTATCAACCCCTCCATCCTGTCATCCCACTATCAACCCCTCTATCCTGTCATCCCACTATCAACCCCTCTATCCTGTCATCCCACTATCAACCCCTCTATCCTGTCATCCCACTATCTCCCCCTCTATCCTGTCATCCCACTATCAACCCCTCTATCCTGTCATCCCACTATCAACCCCTATATCCTCTCATTCCACTATCAACCCCTCTATCCTGTCATCCCACTATCTACCCCTCTATCCTGTCATCCCACTATCAACCCCTCTATCCTGTCATCCCACTATCAACCCCTCTATCCTGTCATCCCACTATCAACCCCTCTATCCTGTCATCCCACTATCAACCCCTATATCCTCTCATTCCACTATCAACCCCTCTATCCTGTCATCCCACTATCAACCCCTCTATCCTGTCATCCCACTATCAACCCCTCCATCCTGTCATCCCACTATCAACCCCTCTATCCTGTCATCCCACTATCAACCCCTCTATCCTGTCATCCCACTATCAACCCCTATATCCTCTCATTCCACTATCAACCTCTCTATCCTGTCATCCCACTATCAACCCCTATATCCTCTCATTCCACTATCAACCCCTCTATCCTGTCATCCCACTATCAACCCCTCTATCCTGTCATCCCACTATCAACCCCTCTATCCTGTCATCCCACTATCTTCCTCTCTATCCTGTCATCCCACTATCAACCCCTCTATCCTGTCATCCCACTATCAACCCCTATATCCTCTCATTCCACTATCTTCCCCTCTATCCTGTCATCCCACTATCTTCCCCTCTATCCTGTCATCCCACTATCAACCCCTCTATCCTGTCATCCCACTATCAACCCCTCCATCCTGTCATCCCACTATCAACCCCTCTATCCTGTCATCCCACTATCAACCCCTCTATCCTCTCATCCCACTATCAACCCCTCTATCCTGTCATCCCACTATCTACCCCTCTATCCTGTCATCCCACTATCAACCCCTCTATCCTGTCATCCAACTATCTACTCCTCTGTCCTGTTGTCCCCCTCTTTCATCTCATCCCAATCTCTTTTCTGTCTTCCCACTTTCTCCTCTTATCCTCATTTCATCAGTCTTTTCTCTGTCTCTCCTTCGATATCCTTCTTTCCTTTCCATGCCACTCACTCCATTCCTTTACGTTTCTACAAAAATATCACAACTCCAAGACATTCGCAAAAATCACCAGTTTAATATTTAATGTCCCTGGCAATTCAAATGTCATCATCCTTTGCTAAAGCTGACATTTTACATCATTAACATAATTGTGATCCATACTGGGATTACTTTACAATATTTATATATCACATCAATCAATCATACTTAATGATAAATCATACTTACAATAATAATATCGGCAACCAAAAACAAACTAGTAATTTCTTGATAACTAGGTAGTTTTTATCCTCTCAATAAAACATGGGTTCAAATCCCCCACGGAAATGGAACCAGGCTAACCGGTTCAATCTCCATGGGGACTCGGCACTAAAAAAGTAGAAAATGTATCCAGTCATTACAGTAAAAGTAACACCGGATTATAAAGTCTGATAAATTAGTAAACGTAAAAACTGAAACATTTACTGCTACTCGATCGTAGTGCAGTAGATAAAAGCAGTGTGATGTTTGAAACCGGAGCTCCTTCTGGAGAAGCGTAGCTAAAGAGTACCTCCATACGTAAACTCGCACGTGCTCATCGTCCTCTCATCGGAGATTAACGGAACATAGTGTATCATAAAACCCGTCTTCATTCATCCCCATGCTACAAAGGTGGAGAGTATTTACAGGCAGTCGTCCAAAATTGATCCCCTTTCCAATTCTCAGTCTTTCCACCCCTTCAAACACCCTCTCCACCTCACGGTCCCCGTCACTGTACCTCACCTTGGCCAGAGTGAGGTGGTAGCGTGGGTTATAGGAGTCTCTGTGCAGCCAGCCCTGCTCTCTGAAGGCCTCTTGCAGGCCAGTGTTCAGCTGCTGGAGGCACACCCCAGGCTGGGGGCTCAGGTAGAGGACCCTCCCGCCGAAGTGCTTCAGTTTCAGGGGGAAGGAGACGATCACCGGGGGGTTGCGGTCCAGGTAGGCAAAGCGCTGGAGCATCTCCTCAGCGGCAGTGACCTCGGCAGGGCCAGGGAGGACCAGGAGACAGAGGGTGACGTGTAGGGATGAGGCCGGCAGCCAGTGAGCGACGGATGAAGGGATGAGCCGGATGAGTTCCTCTCTTAGGTGCTGGTGGGAAGAGAGGACAGATGGGGTATCGGCCCGGAAGGTGATGAAGTGAGTGGGCTTCATCTTGGAGGGATGTCCTCTACCTCTCTGTCTTCCCCCTCTCTGTCCTCCCCCGCTCTGTCCTCCCCCTGTCTGTTCTCCCCCTCTCTGTCCTTCCACGCTTTGCCCTCCCCGCTCTGTCCTCCCCGCTCTGTCCTCCCCGCTCTGTCCTCCCCCTGTCTGTCCTCCCCCTGTCTGTTCTCCCCCTGTCTGTACTCCCCCTGTCTGTACTCCCCCTGTCTGTCCTCCCCCTCTCTGTCCTCCCCCGCTCTGTCCTCCCCCTCTCTGTCCTCCCCCTGTCTGTCCTCCCCCTCTCTGTCCTCCCCGCTCTGTCCTCCCCCTGTCTGTCCTCCCCGCTCTGTCCTCCCCCTGTCTGTCCTCCCCCTGTCTGTCCTCCCCGCTCTGTCCTCCCCCTGTCTGTCCTCCCCCTGTCTGTCCTCCCCCGCTCTGTCCTCCCCCTCTCTGTCCTCCCCCTCTCTGTCCTCCCCTGTCTGTCCTCCCCCGCTCTGTCCTCCCACGCTCTGTCCTCCCACGCTCTGTTCTCCCCCTGTCTGTCCTCCCCCTCTCTGTCCTCCCCCTTTCTGCTGCAGAGGCATAAACCAACAATGAGTATTCTGTCCATCACACCAATCCTTCCATTCTTCTGTCTCGCCTTCCGCTCCTCTGCTCTTTTGTTCTCTCTGGGAAAGAGAGATCTGGTCTGCTAAGACAACTAAATCAGAATCGTTTTCAATTCCATCCTTTGAATCTCTTCCTGCTTTCTGTTGATCAGCTGGAGAACTTTCTGCGCCACTTGTCTGTCTTTGTTTTCCTTCTGTCAGGACTGCATTTTCAGCATTCTGTTTTGTTAGGGAATGGTCACTCACTTCCCCCTCTGAGGTACTGACTTCTTGCTCTTGCTGTGCTTCATAGTGGTCAGCAAGTAGGTGTTGTTGTCCAACTTCTTGCGACACTGTTCCTGCAGCTAAAACAGAAAAACAAAGTCAAGTATAGCTTAGCATAGGTTAGATTAGATTGGCAAGTGAGATACTTTGATCCACATATTTGAGCTCTGCTATCACCCCGCCCTAACCCTCTTACCTTCCTCTAGCCCCTCTACCCCCTGTCCAAAGGGAGGTGCCGGACCTTGTCCAGTGGATCCAAACACTCTGTCAATCCTGCCGCTGCGGTCCCAGATTCTACTCCCATTGTAGATGAAGTACTGTATCCTGTGTCTGGGCAGAGCCAGCTCGGAGGAGAAGTCACAGTCGCACGGGTCCGTGTCCCAGTTAAACTCAGAGAACGGCCGCTCCAGCATCCCCAGGAAGCGATCCACGTAGCCCACCACAAAGTCTGCCGCCTCCACCGATTGGTCCCACAGGATCCGGGAAATGACGTCATCGGCTGTACGCATGCGAGGCTTCTTGGATGATCCTGTCGGGAGAAATAAACATTTCATGATCGTACGGTATTTACTGAAAACTCGACAAATTTTGTTGTTTCTTTTTCGTTAACGGAGGCTTCCAGGAGGGAAAATTTACCTTTTCCCATAATGTCTCCTGGTTTCATGTTTTTATTTCCTTTTCCTTTCTTCTTCTTTGGTTTTCCTTCATTTTCTTCATCCTTTCTGTTTAGCTGGTCCACAGCTTCTGGGTCTTCGAATGTAGGCGGGCTGACAGAGCGAGAGAGAAGAAAAGGAAACTGGATATTTGTCATTTTCATGAACAAGCTCCGCACGTGGCTTCCACATCACACCAAACTACAAAGGTTTCACCAAACCTCTTTGAATTGGAGAGGTCTGTTGGTGCCACGATGGGTGCTTGTGGTTTGAATTATGATGCATCATCTTTATCAGGAACATAGTTACCTGGGAACTACTTCATCTTGCCCGCTTAGGGATTCGATCTAGTAAAGTCTAGCTACAAGTCTGATGCACTAACCACTGGGATATGCACGACCAGCAGAGGGGAAAAAGAGAGATGGGATTTTATTCAACATCCTGGTCAATGTGACAGCTGATCAGTCTGTCTACCTCAATGTGAAAGCTGATCAGTCTGTCTACCTCAATGTGCCAGCTGATCAGTCTGTCTACCTCAATGTGACAGCTGATCAGTCTGTCTACCTCAATGTGACAGCTGATCAGTCTGTCTACCTCAATGTGCCAGCTGATCAGTCTGTCTACCTCAATGTGACAGCTGATCAGTCTGTCTACCTCAATGTGAAAGCTGATCAGTCTGTCTACCTCAATGTGACAGCTGATCAGTCTGTCTACCTCAATGTGACAGTTGATCAGTCTGTCTACCTCAATGTGACAGTTGATCAGTCTGTCTACCTCAATGTGAAAGCTGATCAGTCTGTCTACCTCAATGTGCCAGCTGATCAGTCTGTCTACCTCAATGTGACAGCTGATCAATCTGTCTACCTCAATGTAACAGCTGATCAGTCTGTCTACCTCAATGTGCCAGCTGATCAGTCTGTCTACCTCAATGTGAAAGCTGATCAGTCTGTCTACCTCAATGTGACAGCTGATCAATCTGTCTACCTCAATGTAACAGCTGATCAGTCTGTCTACCTCAATGTAACAGCTGATCAGTCTGTCATACGGAGAAGACGATGACCCTCGGGTGATATTTTCTCCAGACAGATCTGTTTTGCTTTCCAAATAATTCTTTATTACTTATCTTCGCTTCCTAAAACTAACTGTCAAACCATTTTTTTATACCGTGTCACGTGACCTGATTAGCACTTGGTCTTTGGTGAGTGGGCCAAGTGAGCCCATCAGTACATCAGCATACCAGTGATAAGCACTGGCTGTGTTTACAACTCCCTGCCTGGCTTCCCGTCAGGATGTACAGGAGTGCGGACACTCCTAACATAAAGGTACAGGAGTGCGGACACTCCTAACATAAAGGTACAGGAGTGAGGACACTCCGAACGTAAAGATACAGGAGTGTGGACACTCCTAACGTAAAGGTACAGGAGTGCGGACACTCCGAACGTAAAGATACAGGAGTGAGGACACTCCTAACATAAAGGTACAGGAGTGAGGACACTCCGAACGTAAAGATACAGGAGTGTGGACACTCCTAACGTAAAGGTACAGGAGTGCGGACACTCCTAACATAAAGGTACAGGAGTGCGGACACTCCTAACGTAAAGGTACAGGAGTGAGGACACTCCGAACGTAAAGATACAGGAGTGCGGACACTCCTAACATAAAGGTACAGTAAACAGCATTCTGCACTAGTCAGTGTAGTAAGCATGTTTAGAACACAGCATTGTGCGCCAATAAAAGTGAAGTAAGTCCAACTATTACTATGTTGTTCAATTGGCTTAAGGGTTTCTGGTAGGTCAAAGTGTGTTTTTTGGTCACATAATTAATACATGCTATAACAGTACTTCCAAAGTCTTGTCTTCAAAGATCTGCATTTGCTGCCTCTATGCTTTGAATCAAACTGTGTCTGTCAAATTTACAGAGGCAACACTTCAGGTTGCAAAGTGTTTGCTTGGAAAACACGTGGCCTAAAATGCCCTGAGTGCTAAGCAACGATTTGGAAAAACACATTGTGGCCAGAGTACGTCTGTCAAGAGAAGATTGAAAATGGCTGAATTTTGGCCCTGGCAGAGTATCACCAGGAATAATGCCCAGCCTCGTTTGGAGTCAATCGGGTGCAAACTTCAGGCAGTTATTAAATTATTTAAAACGTTTTTATTTATAAATGGTAAAACCAATATGCACACAAATTCCCAAAGATCTAAAAAAAAAAGCTGCAAATGTACTCTTTAACATAACAGTAATTCTTGGATTTCAAATGAAAAGTTTTGTAGTGTAGAGTCGAAGAAATGTATTCACTGTCTCAATACTCACAAATGGCACTTTTATCTGTGAAAGTACAAACCTGTGAGACAGCCGACACCCGTTTCCAAAGCGACACTTGCCAAGGAGAAAGAATGAACAAACATCCGCTCCCTTTTCCTGAGCAGGTACATCTGAGAGAGTGAGTTAGTCAGTCAGTAAGTGAGTCAGTCAGTGAGTGAGAGACAGAGGGAGTCAGTCAGTAAGTGAGTCAGTCAGGGAGTGAGAGACAGAGGGAGTGAGCAAGAAAGAAAAATTTAGTGAGAGAGAGAGCGAGGGATAAAAACAAACAAAGAAGCAGAACAGGAGGACATGGTTATTTAGTGGCATGTCTCACCGAAGGTTGGCTATTCTCTAGTCAAAGAGAAGGACATAACTCAATAGGATCTTGATGACACACAGCCAGAACAGCTAACCAGACCAGATGACTGAGCTGAGAGAGCTAAGAGACGTGGTGGTGGAAACCCAGATAGCAGCTCAGGACCAGTGTGTCAGACCAGAGCTGAACGCCAGAGTGACTGACGATGTCCAACATCAACATGAATCATCATCAAGCAACGTTGAGAATAATTGTAAGGGAAGAGCGGATTGATTGTCCAACCCAGTAACAGTAGAGGCAGGATATAGAAGTGTATAATCAGACATGTTTGTACTTTGATTGGCTTCATGTTCTGTCTATCAGCTATATTATGGACAAGAGTAAGCTATTATAAGGGCTGTATGTCTGTTTCTTGATTAAGGTGCATTCCCATTCTATTCATTTACTATCCAAACCCATTATAATCTGTCAGACTATCTGTCAGACTAGGACCCATGCCTCCTTTAGAATGTGTAGAGGAGTTGGTAGCTCAGTGTTAGAGGGCAGGCTTTGTATGTATGATGTGATGTCCTGGGTTCAATCACAAGCTTCTCCCCAGGTCGCTGTTGCAAATGAGAATTTGTTCACAATCCGTCTACCTGGTTAGACATTCTGTTGTTGTGTAACTTTTGATTGAGACAACCATGTATACATGTTTCTTTCTTATTTGTAATGTTTCTACATTACTGCAGATTTATTACATACTGTGTATACACAGTAGCTGACACACATCTGTTACTGCTGATGGACACATATTACGCCCATAAAGGAAACAGTTTACTGACACACAGCTGTTACTGCTGATGGGACACATATTACACCCATAAAGGAAACAGTTTACTGACACACAGCTGTTACTGCTGATGGGACACATATTACACCCATAAAGGAAACAGTTTACTGACACACAGCTGTTACTGCTGATGAGACACATATTACACCCATAAAGGAAACAGTTTACTGACACACAGCTGTTACTGCTGATGGGACACATATTACGCCCATAAAGGAAACAGTTTACTGACACACAGCTGTTACTGCTGATGGGACACATATTACACCTATAAAGGAAACAGTTTACTGACACACAGCTGTTACTGCTGATGGGACACATATTACACCCATAAAGGAAACAGTTTACTGACACACAGCTGTTACTGCTGATGGGACACATATTACACCCATAAAGGAAACAGTTTACTGACACACAGCTGTTACTGCTGATGGGACACATATTACGCCCATAAAGGAAACAGTTTACTGACACACAGCTGTTACTGCTGATGGGACACATATTACACCCATAAAGGAAACAGTTTACTGACACACAGCTGTTACTGCTGATGGGACACATATTACACCCATAAAGGAAACAGTTTACTGACACACAGCTGTTACTGCTGATGGGACACATATTACACCCATAAAGGAAACAGTTTACTGACACACAGCTGTTACTGCTGATGGGACACATATTACACCCATAAAAGAAACAGTTTACTGACACACAGCTGTTACTGCTGATGGACACATATTACGCCCATAAAGGAAAACTGTTACTGACACACAGCTGTTACTGCTGATGGGACACATATTACACCCATAAAGGAAACAGTTTACTGACACACAGCTGTTACTGCTGATGGGACACATATTACACCCATAAAGGAAACAGTTTACTGACACACAGCTGTTACTGCTGATGGGACACATATTACACCCATAAAGGAAACAGTTTACTGACACACAGCTGTTACTGCTGATGGGACACATATTACACCCATAAAGGAAACAGTTTACTGACACACAGCTGTTACTGCTGATGGGACACATATTACACCCATAAAGGAAACAGTTTACTGACACACAGCTGTTACTGCTGATGGGACACATATTACACCTATAAAGGAAAACTGTTACTGACACACAGCTGTTACTGCTGATGGACACATATTACACCCATAAAGGAAACAGTTTACTGACACACAGCTGTTACTGCTGATGGACACATATTACACCCATAAAGGAAGACTGTTACTGACACACAGCTGTTACTGCTGATGGGACACATATTACACCCATAAAGGAAACAGTTTACTGACACACAGCTGTTACTGCTGATGGGACACATATTACACCCATAAAGGAAACAGTTTACTGACACACAGCTGTTACTGCTGATGGGACACATATTACACCCATAAAGGAAACAGTTTACTGACACACAGCTGTTACTGCTGATGGGACACATATTACACCCATAAAGGAAGACTGTTACTGACACACAGCTGTTACTGCTGATGGGACACATATTACACCCATAAAGGAAACAGTTTACTGACACACAGCTGTTACTGCTGATGGGACACATATTACACCCATAAAGGAAACAGTTTACTGACACACAGCTGTTACTGCTGATGGGACACATATTACACCCATAAAGGAAACAGTTTACTGACACACAGCTGTTACTGCTGATGGGACACATATTACACCCATAAAGGAAAACTGTTACTGACACACAGCTGTTACTGCTGATGGACACATATTACACCTATAAAGGAAGACTGTTACTGACACACAGCTGTTACTGCTGATGGGACACATATTACACCCATAAAGGAAACAGTTTACTGACACACAGCTGTTACTGCTGATGGACACATTACACCTATAAAGGAAAACTGTTACTGACACACAGCTGTTACTGCTGATGGGACACATATTACACCTATAAAGGAAACAGTTTACTGACACACAGCTGTTACTGCTGATGGGACACATATTACACCCATAAAGGAAACAGTTTACTGACACACAGCTGTTACTGCTGATGGGACACATATTACACCCATAAAGGAAACAGTTTACTGACACACAGCTGTTACTGCTGATGGGACACATATTACACCCATAAAGGAAGACTGTTACTGACACACAGCTGTTACTGCTGATGGGACACATATTACACCCATAAAGGAAACAGTTTACTGACACACAGCTGTTACTGCTGATGGGACACATATTACACCCATAAAGGAAACAGTTTACTGACACACAGCTGTTACTGCTGATGGGACACATATTACACCCATAAAGGAAACAGTTTACTGACACACAGCTGTTACTGCTGATGGGACACATATTACACCCATAAAGGAAAACTGTTACTGACACACAGCTGTTACTGCTGATGGACACATATTACACCTATAAAGGAAGACTGTTACTGACACACAGCTGTTACTGCTGATGGGACACATATTACACCCATAAAGGAAACAGTTTACTGACACACAGCTGTTACTGCTGATGGACACATTACACCTATAAAGGAAAACTGTTACTGACACACAGCTGTTACTGCTGATGGGACACATATTACACCTATAAAGGAAACAGTTTACTGACACACAGCTGTTACTGCTGATGGGACACATATTACACCCATAAAGGAAACAGTTTACTGACACACAGCTGTTACTGCTGATGGGACACATATTACACCTATAAAGGAAAACTGTTACTGACACACAGCTGTTACTGCTGATGGGATGCATATTACACCCATAAAGGAAACAGTTTACTGACACACAGCTGTTAGTGCTGATGGGACACATATTACACCCATAAAGGAAACAGTTTACTGACACACAGCTGTTACTGCTGATGGGACACATATTACACCTATAAAGGAAAACTGTTACTGACACACAGCTGTTACTGCTGATGGGACACATATTACACCCATAAAGGAAACAGTTTACTGACACACAGCTGTTACTGCTGATGGGACACATATTACACCTATAAAGGAAAACTGTTACTGACACACAGCTGTTACTGCTGATGGGACACATATTACACCCATAAAGGAAACAGTTTACTGACACACAGCTGTTACTGCTGATGGGACACATATTACACCCATAAAGGAAACAGTTTACTGACACACAGCTGTTACTGCTGATGGGACACATATTACACCTATAAAGGAAAACTGTTACTGACACACAGCTGTTACTGCTGATGGGATGCATATTACACCCATAAAGGAAACAGTTTACTGACACACAGCTGTTACTGCTGATGGGAAACATATTACACCTATAAAGGAAAACTGTTACTGACACACAGCTGTTACTGCTGATGGGACACATATTAAACCCATAAAGGAAACAGTTCCCATAAGGAGTGTGATACTGCTTGGAACACTGCATGAGTAATGTCATCTGTTCTTGGCACCTACAACATTTGGACAATTCAGTCAGATGAAAGTACACAGAGTACGGAGACAGTTGGTTTGGCACTCTCGCAAACAAGTAAGGGAAAGAATGCGATTAAACGTGTATTTTCCCAGAATAAACAGTCATCCCAAACAACGACGGGAGGAGCAGGGATTCCAAATCTGTGACAAAACCATAATAGCAGTGGGATTCTACATGGCAATACAGGATCAAGTTTAGAGTCAAAATACAGATAACAGAGGTTAATGTATAAGTAAATCAGTTAAGTAGCATTGAAGTGTATCTAGCAGGTAGGTCATTAGTGTGCACAAAGTGTGTAAATGGTAAATCCGTGTGGTGTGTGTGTGGTGTGTGTGTGGCGTGTGGTGTGTGTGTGGTGGGAAAAAGAGCATTTGAGCATGCCTGAGCAAATAGAATAATTCAAAGAATATGTACAGGTATGACAGCAGTACAGGTGAAAATGACCCAATGTGCAAATGGGCCATGACAAAAAGTAAAAGGGGTGAGCTTGAAAAACAGATGACCGGACAAAAGTTCATACAGAAGTATTTTAAAGGCAATGGGAGGGACAAGGGTTTCAGATGAAAATTGGAAGGAACGGCGGTTGTACTTTATCATGGTAATTGTTTAGCAAATGAATAAAGTCTGGGGGTGGAATCTGGTAGAATAATACAATTATCCAGTTATGTTATAGGTATTTTTGATCATGAATGTCTGTTCATTTCGGGGTTCTTCCAAAAAAATTTTACCATTGCAAATTCAGCCACTATATTTTCTCATAAAACCTACACTGTTTTACCCCTACTAAAAATTTAAAGGTCGATTGCGAAAACAGTGTGGCACATAAGTGTGGCGTTGTCAGTTTCCAGAGTAATAAGCTGTGTATACACTATACATATAATATACACTGCTTTCTGCACATGGTCGACCTTCCAGAGAGTTCTGATCACGCCATCTGATGAATCAAAGTCTATCTTAAATTAGAAAGGATGAACCCCCAACTTCTTAGGTGACCTTCTCAATAACTCTAATGTTTACAGACTGAGTCGAGGATTAAAGCACGATGATCTTCTGAACAAAATGGAAGTGTTATAGGTGGTGATAGGACGTAATCTAGAAATTTCTGACAATTTATGCTCTTTAAAATAAATAATGAATTAACAAATATGTATTTGGTTATGTGCATTTATTTAATCATAAAGCATTTCTCTCTCTGCCTCTAAAGAGCTATGTAAGCTTTAGTTAGATGGGCTGAATTTTTATATGAATACATGTTCCATCAGCATAGACTACTAACTGAATTACATTATATTACCTTCTTTGACCTGAGGTCCATCTTGGCAGGAACTGGCTGGGACCTCTGTCTCTGGGACCTCTGTCTCTGGGACCTCTGTCTCTGGGACCTCTGTCTCTGGGACCTCTGTCTCTGGGACCTCTGTCTCCGGCCCCTTTCTGTCTGTTGGATGGGTAGATCTATGTCCCTGTACTTCCCAGTCCACAGGATTCTCAGATGAGTCTAAAGACACACCTGGAACATCTGACGCCATAGCCAACCTATGGAAGTGATTGGTAATATATATGAGTAAACTTGATCAAAATAGTAAAACATCAACATTTACTTATTACGGCCATACTTCAAGCAAATTTAGGTTATTTAGTTAAATAGCCAACTAATGAAAAAACGAGTAGTAGTTCTATTAGTCTTTTGATCCCTAGTGCTATATGTATTACTATTAAGTTGACAAATATCAGTAAAAATGTTTTCTAGGGTAATCATATGTATTAGGACTAGTTATGGTAAAACATAATTTGAATGTCAATTTTAAAAATATGAAATTGATTTGGTTGATTTACTAACAGAAAACTAAAATATATCACTTTTTCAACTGAAGTCAAAATTAAGGCCAGATTAGGTTTACGTTCAAAGAATCGCATTTATCGAAAAAAGATATGCTATTTCAAGTTCGTTCTCTGAGACCAAATCGGGAAATAGTCACTGCAGCATGACTACAGCCCACACCCAAGAATAAAAACACGGATGGAAAAACAATAACTAAATATGAATGTATATTGATGGTAAAATATCTATTAAATACGAACAGCTTAAATGGAATATTGTTCTTTTAACGTACCTGAATACCTACGCGTACCAACACCTTTAGGTTTCAGACAGTCTGGTATGATAATAAACTTTGAACTTGTTTAGTTTCTTCGGTTCAGCTTACGTTGCATTCTGGTAAATGTAGTTTTTCTGGGTGTAGGGGAACGGACTTTTTTCTCTCTTATGATTAGAATCCTAAAAACGAATTAAACAACAATTCATATTCCATATAACAGGCCATTTCTACATTCATGGTAGTATGTTATATTTTATTATCGATACTTGCAACTCGATACCGACTATATACGCGTCATCCGTTGGTTCCTGACTGCAAAGCGCGTGACAGGTCATATGACGTCATGCCAGCAACATCCCAACGTGACACGGACACAAGATTAACGTAAACAAAGGCTAAAACAGCAACAGTAATAGTTTTGAAATAGTTTTGTCATTTGAAAGGACATGTGACTGTCGTCGGGCATTTCGCGACTTATTTTCCGCGCTTTTATAAAGAAATGTAATATGATTTTGGCACATTTGTCCAGTTCAGTTCTATTTTAGGGTTTAGGGTGACAACAATGTCCGTTTGTGATTCACACTAGTCGACTGCAATGTGTTGCCTGGTTTGTTAACGCTACAGTAATCAAGGTAAGTGTGCTAAACTTAACTATAGTTATCAATTTAGCGAGATTAGCTGTATCCTTCAAAACAGCAATTAGCAAAAATGCTGTCAACGTTTATTTTTACCATTCAAGTATGTCAACTTTTGTTCAGTCAATCAATCAGTCATCCTTGTGTTTACACTAGTATCCTGACACAGAGCATTACAGAGACACACGCGTTTGGTCATGCACCTCTCTCTACCCCTACAGATGAATGCTCTGGTGGCTCTCTGTCATTTCTGTGAGCTCCACGGTCCCCGGACCCTGTTCTGCACTGAGGCTCTCCATCCCCCGTCCCCTACACCCTCCCAGGCAGGCGCCCCCATACCCGGGGAGAGGGAGTCAGACGGCGAGGGACTCACCATGAGGGCTAATAGCTCGGCTACCCAGAGTGGAGACATGTGCGAGGTGAGTGAAGGAGGTGTAATAGGAGACTGGCAAAGTAAGGCCTAGAAGCAGAGAGTGGAAACGTGCCTAATATTATTATTCATTCCGGCTACCTTTTCTTTCACCTTCGCTTTCCCTCGGTCTCTCTGTCAGGGCTGTCGGTCTCTCCCAGCTTCTCACCCAGGCTTCGTCAGCGTGGACAGTGAGACGGGCATTCGATTTCTTAGCCATCAACACCCCAGAGAACCCCAGCTCTTTAGTGTGGTACGCCAGGCTTGTGTACGCAGCCTCAGCTGTGAGGTAAACATCTATGTAAACATCTGCCTGTGTGTGCTGCCGTTCTCCATGCATTCAAGCTCACGGCTGTTGGTTAATTACTTCCTCTCCGCTGTCTCTCTGCCTCCCCGAATCTCCAGGTGTGTCCGGGCCGTGAGGGACCCATCTTCTTCGGGGACGAGCAGCATGGGTTTGTGTTTTCTCACACGTTCTTCATCAAAGACAGCCTGGCAAGGGGCTTCCAGCGCTGGTATAGTATTGTGATGGTAGCCATGGACAGGATCTACCTGATTAACTCGTGGCCCTTTCTGCTGCGCCACCTCAAACTCACTATTGAGAGTCTACAGAGCACAGCGCTGAAGGTAAGGGCGCACTAGCGTAGCATGCTCGGATCGCATTTAAACACATTTTTATCATTTGTTGGTTGGTTCCTCGGACGAAGGTTTGTTTCACGACTGACGGGCTACATTTCACCTGTGCTTTCTTATCCTAAACATACTCAACATTTCTTCCCCACAACGCCCTGCAGGTGTTTGACAGTGAACAGTGTGTTTGTCCTCAGCGGGCGGTGCGGATAAACAGTGCATTTTCCCCGGCTGTCTTCCCCCACCAGAGGAGTGGGAACGCGGCCCGCTCCCTGCCCTCACTCACCCAGCACACCAACCTCTGGGCCAGCCTACACTCCTCCTTCAGCTGGTAAGCAATGTGACGCGTGCTAGCGGACTACCTGGAATAGCTCCTTGTGTAAACCAGTGGAAAGACAGATACTGTATGTTAGTAGTTCTCAACAGGGTTGGCCTCGGGACACAACTTGAACCATGTTGTCTAATTCCCAACCCAATTATCGTATCACATGTATTTCTTTAAAATCAAAAGCATTGACAATAATTGTTTTGCAATATATCGATTAATAATTGTTTTCAAAACCTCTGATTAACTCGATGAGATTAGCATGATAAATCTACGAACCTCTAATAAAATCCCCACTATTCATGGATCATTGGGTTAGGCTGGATTCTTGAAGGAAGACCAAAGATCCCTCTGCAGAAGTTGGTGTTAAAGTAATACCAATGCGTAATTTACCAAATGGACAAAAAATACTATCCAAGTGCATTAGGCAGTGAGAACAGTTGGACTGACAGTTAGGAAATGTAAGCAGGCAAGCAAGTTTATTTATATAGCACAATTCATACATAGAAGCAATTCAATGTGCTTTACAGAGGAGGAAAATGATAATAAAATACATGAATAAAAACAAGTAAAAACAGAGGAAAATAATAATAAAATGATAAAATACATGCTTTTATCAGAATAAAAAATAAATAAATAAGCTGCTACAACACCTGAGAAGTGCCAAGAAAAGGCTGCTCCTCAAAACACTGAAACAAGTAGGCGAATTGTGAGAGAAGCCACAGAGACAACTTCTATGACTTTGAAGGAGTTACAGAGTTCATTGGGGCGGGTGTGGAATTATTGCACCAATCATATCAAGAGCTCTGCAGAAAACTGCACCTGTATTGGAATGTGGCAAGATAGAAGCAATTATTCAAAAATTGCAGGGAGAAATGGCAGGGAAATTAAGGAAGAATGTAGAAAAACACAGGGAAATATTGCAAGAGAACGTGCACAATGCCAATGCAACATTGAAGTAGCTCAAGAACAAATGTCCTAAAGTGTCCCACTCAATATCTTAAGAATGTTGGTGCAAATCTAATGGGCCAGAAAACCACAGACACTGTGTTAGGCTTCAGCTACAACTCTTGCTCTGACACATCAAAGTTGTTTCTTCCGTTGCTCCACAAAGGTTATGACTTTTGTGGGTTGGTGGTGTAGATGGGTCGTGGGTGGTTGGTGGTGTAGATGTGTCGTGTGTGGTTGGTGTCATTGTGTCCAGGGGACTGTTGGCTCTAGCCACACGTTGGGCGGTTTGACTGAAACTGTTCCACATACAATTATTGACTTTTAGGGTAGGTTTTTGAAAATAATATATCAAACTAAATGACATTTCAATTTGCCATTTTTTATTTGAGAGAAATGGTCAGGGCTTTTAATATTTTGCATGACACAGTATAGACACTTTATATAAATAGATAAATACCTGTCACCTGTTTTTAACCTTCACCGATCCAACACCACAGAACTACTACTATGTGTTGTACTACAATGGGTTGATTTTGCAGTCCTGGTCTGGACACTAGTCCACACAATGTTTAGTATTGGAATCGGTCCGATGCTTGCCAGAAACACCGGATCGGATATCGCCCCAAAATAATAATAATCGGATACGATCCATCAGCCTAAGATGTAAATGCATTGAGCGACATCAGAGAGGTGTGTCGTGAGACAAGCAACACGTGTCAGGTGAACATAGCAAGCTAGAACGTGAGATTAGATGGTTAGGTTAAGCAAAGGGCATCCAAACCAATGTATTATTAACAGCATAGTTGTTTAAAAAAGGGGAAAAGATGTTATTGGATTAGTATTGATATATCGGGACATTCTCACGGTTGCGGTATCCGTATCAAGCCATCCCCACTGGAAACACACAAACACTTATGTTTTCTCCTTTAACTTCAGGTTACTGAAGGCCTGTGGTAGTCGTCTGACAGAAAAGTTGCTGGAGGGAGCACCCACAGAGGACACACTGGTGCTCATAGAGAGACAGACAGGTAGGTCAACTGACAGACCAACAAGATAAGGGAAGATGTCTGTTTAATGTTATAGATACAGATGTACGACTAAGTACCTAGAATTGGATCAATTCAAAACATTTTAGAAGACATTTGAGATTTCATCTTCCTGTTTATGATTCAGAGCAAGAGGAGGAAATAAGTTGTTGGGAAGGAGCAGAAGGGGGCGTGTCCACTACCCAGCACCACCAATCAGATAGCGATCTTTACAGTGACTTCCTGTTCGACGAGGAGAAATCAGATGGGTATCCTGGTCCCAGATTCAGATCTCTTAGACATTTGAGACAGGTACACTTTGGTCTGCCTTTTAATCATGTTTTTATTACATTAAAAAGCATTAAGAACACTTTCATTACAGGACCACATGGTTTTTAATATAACAATTCTTTAGTGCGTTTCTCTATTTCCTAGTGATCCTGTCTGTTGTCTGGTTTCCCACAGGTGCTCGGCGCCACGGATTTCCGCCAGCTAGCGTGGCACGTGCTCATGGGAAATCAAGTCATTATAAGAGGGGCGGTCCCGGGACTTATCCAATCAGCTTTCAGTGTACTGAAGGTCAGCTACTCCGCATTTGAATTACTGTACTCCCACATCCTACCTGCATTGGTCACACACAACTTTGCGTACATGGAACCTCACGTGGCGATGCAACATGGTTGTGTATTGGTCCCACCTGGGATTGTTTTTGGAACAAAGATGTCTTTCCTTGTTGAGCTTCTCTTGTGGTAGTTTGGGCGCCTACAAGCCGGAGAAGCTCACAGACCTAAAGAGCTAGAGTCAAGTCTCAAATGCCTTTGAGCTAGAGGTCAAGTCTCAAGTTGTTGAGCTAGAGTCCAAGTCATGTTTCAAGTCGTTGAGCTAGAGTCCAAGTCAAGTCTCGAGTTTCTTGTGTTTATAATGAGCGTTGTGTCACCTGCTGTGTTCCATCTAAGCTGCATAGAATCTTGCATAGAATCTATATACAGAATTTAAAAAGTTAAAAGTGTATCTAGCAGGTAGGTCAAATTAGTGTGCACAAATTGTATGACCGTAGAATAGGGGTGCACGATATTGACAAAATGTGATATTGCGATATCGATCACGAATATTGCAATATCGATATTAATTTCGATATTCTTAAATAGGTTGGTTGTATTTCCTCTTGCCCGGTGTATCACCATACCGCAGGTTTTGCACAACAGATTGAGCGTCATTAGTTGGCTTAAACTTTTCTTTAGCTTCTCTAATTAGCTTTTTCTCTCTTTGTCGGACTGTCTTTATTTCTCTTTATTCACGTTGTCGGAGTTAACACATAAGTCATGCGTAATGTGGGTCTGTTCGTTTAGTGGACCCGTTCGCTCACACCTGCATGTGACAGGGCAACTGGCCAATGAAACATGATCATTATATATAGTTTTCAAGCGTGCGCTTAAATCGAACACAACTAAGCCACGAAGCCAACCGACGCGTCTCTCCACAAAATAAATGTATAAATAAATATCGCATTTCTTGCGACATTTTTGATATTGATATTGCGCAGCGTGATATCGCAATAAAGGTATTGAGTCGATATATCGTGCACCCCTACGCGTAGAACAGAATCATTTAAAAAATGTAAACAGGTATGAAAGCCAGATGACAGTTATCACGTAGAGTGATTATCGGACAAAAGTTCAGACAAGTTGTTTGCTAACGTTAGATGGCCAATGCTGAGCTAAACCTGTTTGCTAATGTTAGATGGCCAATGCTGAGCTAAAGCTGTTCGCTAACGTTAGATGGCCAATGCTGAGCTAAACCTGTTTGCTAACGTTAGATGGCCAATGCTGAGCTAAACCTGTTTGCTAACGTTAGATGGCCAATGCTGAGCTAAACCTGTTTGCTAACGTTAGATGGCCAATGCTGAGCTAAACCTGTTTGCTAACGTTTGATGGCCAATGCTGAGCTAAACCTGTTTGTTAACATTTAAAAATGGTATTTCAAAAAGGAAGCAGAATTAATTGGAAATGTGTGTACTGGCATGCACTAGGTTTCTGCAGTAAAGCAATGCCAGTAAGCAGGAAATGGTAAATGGGGTTACGTTTGCAGATTTAAATGACATGTACAATGCAATATTGTGTCTAAATGCTCAAATACAGGGCATGTAGCCAAACAATTGCAAGGGTCATCAAGGTGAAAAATCTATTTCATAGTTTACTGTAATTGCTTCAATCGGCCTACCTAGTTAAATAAATACAAAAATAATCACATTCTAAGCATGCCTCCGAGAGATTAGGATATGATGTGTGTGTATATTTATATATATATATATATATATATATATATATTAGAATAAAATAATTTGTACATGTGGACAATAAAAGCATCTACCTTATTATTGATTTTATTATTTATGATCTATAGAGTAGCTGGTTATAGCAGCTGAAGTGTTCATATTTCATATAACCTGATCACAACAAAGGAAACCCTATTGGTCCCTAACTAGATGGTTGGATGTGTCCCTCAGGCGCTGCTCCCGGTGGGCTGTGTTCGATCTGTACCGTACAGCGCCCAGTACGAGGAAGCATATCGATGTAACTTCCTGGGCCTCGGGTCTGATGTGCCCATTCCCACGCACGTCATTTCCTCAGGTACCCAGATTCGTTCACGTGCTTTAATATCAAACGTTCTGCTTCTAAACTTAAATTAAAAGCTATAGAAATATTATAACCCCATAATAAAATAATTATTATTCTAGTTATGTGATTGTGCTCATTCTGAATCCTTATAACTGATAGATTATCTGTAAAATATATTTGGGTCTTGATGTGTCCCGTTCCCAGAGTTTTCGGTGTTGGTTGAGGTGGTCAATGAGGATCGGGACACATCGTTCTCTTCTGCTTGTGACGAAGACATTCTCTCATTCTGCCAGTTCAACATCAGCAGTGCCAACACACAGCCCACAGACAAAGGTGAGAGTACCAAAGATGTCTTCACTACCATTTATCAGATGGTGTAAATCTGCAACTCGTGAGAGACCGGAGTCCTTGACTGTCTTCCTGGACTGTAGACTGTCCTCACCTCCTGTAGATTGTTTGTCGTCGAGGGTGCTTTAGTTGATGCACTTGTTATAGTGGGTGTTAATGCAGTCAGGGTGCTTTAGTTGATGCACTTGTTATAGTGGGTGTTAATGCAGTCAGGGTGCTTTAGTTGATGCACTTGTTATAGTGGGTGTTAATGCAGTCAGGGTGCTTTAGTTGATGCACTTGTTATAGTGGGTGTTAATGCAGTCAGGGTGCTTTAGTTGATGCACTTGTTATTGTGGGTGTTAATGCAGTCAGGGTGCTTTAGTTGATGCACTTGTTATTGTGGGTGTTAATGCAGTCAGGGTGCTTTAGTTGATGCACTTGTTATAGTGGGTGTTAATGCAGTCAGGGTGCTTTAGTTGATGCACTTGTTATTGTGGGTGTTAATGCAGTCAGGGTGCTTTAGTTGATGCACTTGTTATAGTGGGTGTTAATGCAGTCAGGGTGCTTTAGTTGATGCACTTGTTATAGTGGGTGTTAATGCAGCCAGGGTGCTTTAGTTGATGCACTTGTTATAGTGGGTGTTAATGTAGTCCGGATGCTTTAGTTGATGCCAGAGCTGTGCTCGAGACCACCTAAAGCGAGACCGAGACGAGACCGAGACCGAAGGGGGCCGAGACCGAGACGAGACCAAGACCGAAGGGGGCCGAGACCGAGACGAGACCGAGACCGAAGGGGGCCGAGACCGAGACGAGACCGATACCAAAGGGTGCCGAGACCGAGACCAGTCATATCAACACTAAATAACATTACATGTTTTTGGTCCAGTGACCAATGTAAAAAAACACTTGACCAACAGCATCAGATCATCTACTGTGTTGTCATCCTGAATGAAATGAATTTTATTTAAAGAGTATGTAGGCCTATTTATTGTCTTATGTAACCATAAAATACGAAAATAAAACCATGATTTTAAAATGCAGGCTATGATATTAAAATGTCTAAAAATCGAATAAATGAAAATTCATCAAACTGTATGACCTATGTTGATGTAGTAAATGCTAACACATTTTAGATCACAAGCGACTTGCAATCAAATGATTTGCGCATGATTGGCCGATAAACAAATCTATTTATAATTATTTATCCGTCCACAGGCACGCAGCTTCAGTTGTTTGTCTGCTTGAGCAGGACACGCAAACGAACCGGTTGCACTGCGCACAGTGTTCATTAGTCTTGTTACGAGTGCACATGAGACAGCAGCAGTGTTCATATAGATCAGACCGAAACCCGTCCAGTTTAATGAAGATCGGACCAAAACGGGTCCAGTTTGATATAGATCGGACCATAACCGGTCCAGTTTTATGCTCTTTCTGCCGTATGCCCCCCGGACTTATGTATGTCCCACGTCCTTCTGTGTGCATGAGTAATTTAATTTATCGCCCATTTGTAGTTAGCCTATTAATAATTATTGTTTATATTCGTTTAATTTCGATACAAAACAATATTTTGTTGAAGTCTCTTGTAGGCTATATGAATACACTGTGGTTCATTCGTTATTAATTATTGAGTACAATAGGCGCATGACACATGAATGGGGCTGTATGTATTTGGCGGAATTCGTCCTGTTTATTTAGTGAAACATATTTCTTTATAAACGTACCTCTTTTTTGTAGTTCAACCAAGCCAATCAGACTATTGTCTATATGTGTTCTCGTAGTATTTGTCTGTGTATCGCCCATTCAACCATTGCCATCATAGGCTCAGTGAAGTGTGATCGGTTTCTGGGTACCGCAATTAGGGTACCAACGCCCAGCGGCGTGGGATTTTGGCGACACGAAGGCAGTTTAGGTATCAAAAAACATGTAAATAGTAGTTTTATATATTGTTCGGTTTGTGATTTTGCAATTCTGAAAACGGGACAAGGTAAAATGCACGTATTTAGGAAAAGTCATGGAAGGACGTCGGCTGTAGCTTTTGAACATTATATATGTATTTTAATTACTAACCGCTGTGTGTTTTCGGACAAATTATTTATTTGTGCTCAATGTGCTGAATATAGGCAAAACGAATATAATGGCAGATTGTGCAGGATCGACCATATGTTTAAGATTGAAGTATTTACGTGAATGGGTGCACCCTCTAGCGACGCTGGGGGTGGGCTTTTCTTCAAAAGCAGATAGCCATTGGCGGGATAAGCCACATCAGAAAAAAACAGTCTGACTCTGGACGAAATACAGCCAATGGAAATACAGCCTCTACATGTCATACTTAAATATTTTGCTAGAAAAAATTGTGGGCGATAATTTCTACGCTGGTCTCGGCTGGTCTCGGAAGAATTTACGAGTCCTTACTGTCCGAGACCGAGTCGAGACCGAGTCCAAATGTAACCGAGACCGAGACGAGACCGAGACCTTAAAAAAGTGGTCTCGAGTACTACAGCTCTGGTTGATGCACTTGTTATATCGGGTGTTAATGCAGTCCGGGTGCTCATACTGCTGTATCCTTAACTTGTGAATCTGAGGACCTATGATTTTTATTCGTGTTGATAAGGCACAGCTGCTTAAAGACGCCTCTAGTTGAAAACTGAAGTTCTGAGAGATACCAGTATTGTTGGGGAAGCTTCTCTGAAAATATTATTTCACTGTCACAACATAGTTAAGCTACACTTTGGACAATATAAAGAACAACTGCCACCAAGCTACTGCAAACTGTAGTTAAATAACCACTACAACCGTGTGTAGTTCACCATTTCCCATCACCGGATACAAGATGCCATTGTAGACAGTGATGACTAACTAACGCAGATTATTTGCAGAAACGTTGTCTTTGATGGGGCGTGTGTGGTGTTGAATTCTTCATGTGAAGGCACTAATTTGATATTAGATAGTAGCTTTAGATGGAAATTAGTTACAGCGATTTAAAGCCTTCACTTAAATACGTTTTGCATGTTGTTTTTAAATAACGTAACACCTAATGGCACATGTGACTTTTTGCATGGACTTGTTAAACCACGAAACCCCAGATGTGTCTCTCCATTCTCATTTGCTAGCGTTTCCGGACGTTTATCACCCACTCATTCTCTCTATCTATTTTCTCTCCCCCCTAAAATTTTGTCAGGTCCCACGTTGTTGAATAAGATTGAAGTGGCGTTGTCCAATGAGAACCTGTCGGTGGACGTGGTCTCTCACTGTCTGCTGTGTCTGAAGGAGGAGTGGATGAAGTGAGTAGGCAGGCTTGATAAGAGGCAGAAAATTCCCCTAACCTTCAAAGTTTAACCTACATATCTCAACAAAAAAGAAATGTTTCTGTAGATGGTGAACCGTTAAGCGGTAAAAGAAAGTCCCCTCATGAAATCCCCCCAAAGCACAGCCTGGTTACATATGCTATGCACTGAAGCATTATTGAGTCCAGAATTATTGGGGAATTCCAATAACACTTTTCTCCCCGTCTGTCTCGTTCCCCACCTTCTATTTGTTTGCCTTATTTCCACCTCCCACCTGTCCCTCCATCTTCTCTGCATACCTTCTGCCATTTTGCCCCACCTGTCCCTCCATCTTCTCTGCTTACCTTCTGCCATTTTGCCCCACCTGTCCCTCCATCTTCTCTGCATACCTTCTGCCATTTTGCCCCACCTGTCCCTCCATCTTCTCTGCATACCTTCTGCCATTTTGCCCCACCTGTCCCTCCATCTTCTCTGCATACCTTCTGCCATTTTGCCCCACCTGTCCCTCCATCTTCTCTGCATACCTTCTGCCATTTTGCCCCACCTGTCCCTCCATCTTCTCTGCTTACCTTCTGCCATTTTGCCCCACCTGTCCCTCCATCTTCTCTGCTTACCTTCTGCCATTTTGCCCCACCTGTCCCTCCATCTTCTCTGCTTACCTTCTGCCATTTTGCCCCACCTGTCCCTCCATCTTCTCTGCATACCTTCTGCCATTTTGCCCCACCTGTCCCTGCATCTTCTCTGCATACCTTCTGCCATTTTGCCCCCTCCATCTTCTGTCCCTTCTGCCATTTTGCCCCATCTCTTTTCTGCATACCTTCTGCCATTTTGCCCCACCTGTCCCTCCATCTTCTCTGCTTACCTTCTGCCATTTTGCCCCACCTGTCCCTCCATCTTCTCTGCATACCTTCTGCCATTTTGCCCCACCTGTCCCTCCATCTTTTCTGCATACCTTCTGCCATTTTGCCCCACCTGTCCCTCCATCTTCTCTGCTTACCTTCTGCCATTTTGCCCCACCTGTCCCTCCATCTTCTCTGCCATTTTGCCCCACCTACCTTCTGCCATTTTGCCCCCATCCTGTCCCTCCATATCTTCTGCTTACCTTCTGCCATTTTGCCCCACCTGTCCCTCCATCTTTTCTGCTTACCTTCTGCCATTTTGCCCCACCTGTCCCTCCATCTTCATACCTGCCATTTTGCCCCACCTTCTGCCATTTTGCCCCACCTGTCCCTCCATATTTTCTGCTTACCTTCTGCCATTTTGCCCCACCTGTCCCTTCATCTTCTCTGCATACCTTCTGCCATTTTGCCCCACCTGTCCCTGCATCTTCTCTGCATACCTTCTGCCATTTTGCCCCACCTGTCCCTCCATCTTCTCTGCATACCTTCTGCCATTTTGCCCCACCTGTCCCTCCATATTTTCTGCATACCTTCTGCCATTTTGCCCCACCTGTCCCTGCATCTTCTCTGCATACCTTCTGCCATTTTGCCCCACCTGTCCCTGCATCTTCTCTGCTTACCTTCTGCCATTTTGCCCCACCTGTCCCTCCATATTTTCTGCATACCTTCTGCCATTTTGCCCCACCTGTCCCTGCATCTTCTCTGCATACCTTCTGCCATTTTGCCCCACCTGTCCCTCCATATTTTCTGCTTACCTTCTGCCATTTTGCCCCACCTGTCCCTCCATCTTTTCTGCATACCATCTGCCCTTTCATCTTCCCTCTGTCTTTTAGTAAAGTGAAAGTGCTGTTTAAGTTCTCCAAGGTGGACGGGCGAGGTAGGGAGGACACCCAGAAAGTGTTGGCCCTGCTAGGAGCCACGGGACCTGGGGAAGAGGACAATGTTAGGCTGCTAAAGTTCTGGATGACTGGACTCAGCAAGACCTACAAGAGCCATCTGATGACTGCTGTCAGAGGAGGAGAGCGGCCCCTGAGCCAGTGAGCACGCAAGGGAGAAAAAGGAGACGGCTTGATTGAAGTGTACTGTATTAAGACCGTTTAAAAAGGGAAAAGAATGAATGAGTGAATACGGAGACTGACTGAGGGACATGTTAGGGAAGAGGTAATGATTAATTCCATCCCTTTGCAATAAGTAACCGAAAGCCATTCGTGGCTTGGTTTTACAGGGATAATGTAAATGTGTCAACGTTCTGAAAACACACATCGTTGTATGAAGATTTTCCAATAAAACAACAGCTTGAGCTTAAACAGCAGTATTAGGTATGCAGACATTTTGTTTTGATTCCACTAGATAACTAAATATTTACATACATATTATAGTGACTTGCATTTTTTTTCCTTAACTTGCACGATGTTGTCGAGAAATTCTAAATCAAAGGATTAAGGGAGAGACAGGTATAGGTGAACACGGGTGTACTCTGTCAGCATAGCGTTCGTGCTTTTTCTCCAATGAGCGAGTTTCTGCCAAGATACCTCAAGTGTCGTAACCCAGCACTCCTGGGTTCCAGGAATAAAATAAACCCTTTAAAATGTATCGCTCTCTGTCTTAATGAATCATTTTGTTACCGTCTCGCAAATCAGCAGGGGCTTTCTCCAAAACAGGCAGCTCGCTCATTATTAGCACTAAATATCTGCATTACTGTTGTGTTTCTACAGTTTTTGACCCCTGTTCAGAATGCAAAATACTTTTTAAGAATCACCTCAGGCTCACCGTGTGGTTCAAATGTATGGTCCGTCTGTTCACTTTAAGTGCCTGTATGTGTAAGAGTTATACAAATAGCTGAATAATGTACAACTGAAAATTCCAACCTTTATAATCATTATATTTAATTAGGGTGTTGCCGACAGAGAACAAAGAACTACAGTTAGGAGCACTGTACAGTATTCACATAACATTGTAGTCCATATACCAGCTCATATAAGTATCACCATAACAACAGAGTAGGCACCAAAAATACAGAGGTAATAAAACATTATGTACCTGCACGGTTTTATAGTAGTGGTGAATGCATGATATCGTTACTCTGGTGAAATAAGAAACCGCTGGACACTAGTAACTCCCATCCTAATTTAAACAGACAAAACTAAATGTAAACCTGACCCAGAGAGGGATCTTCGTGATGACCAAGGTGCAAAGAGTAATAACTGATGGTGCCTCTGGGAGGCTGAAGAATGTTGGCTTCCTTTGCTCTTTGAGCCTCTGAACGTTCACTTTGTTTGTCTTGGCCCGTCTTGAGTACAAATCCATCACCGTAATGCCCTGTTCAGATCAGGAGTTGTCAAAAAGGTTTCGATGAAGATAACTAGTCCAGAATCCGTACGGGCAAGCAATAGGTTCATACGCTAACTGATACCAGGACGCCCGCTATGCAGATTGCTATCCAAAAGTGGAACTTTACGAAGAACATAGTCTTTAGCGTCTGCGAGTGTACCATTTATTTATATATATACCTTCCTTTTTCAAATACACTTCACAACTTTAGAGGGCAAATCAACGTCATTGTCATGGCTGTTATTGACTCTTCTACTGCACTTGCAGGTTACTACGTCAGGGTGTGGTTATGTTGCAATACTTTTGCACTGTATGACTCTTGCTTTATTTAATCCTCTCCTGCACTTCATGGTGACAACTGAAAATGCATGTTACTCACTGCTTCACTGGCGACCAGGAGAAGGATAGGGTGAAATTGGAAACATACGGCATGACTAAGCCTGCAGAGACCACGTTTGGATTTGACGGTGAACGGCGGGGGCAGGGAGAAAGGAGAGGGAGGGCTGGGGCAGGGAGAAAGGAGAGGGGGGGAGTGAGGGCAGGGAGAAAGGATAAGGGGAGAGAGGGCTGGGACAGGGAGAAAGGAGAGGGGGAGTGAGGGCTGGGGCAGGGAGAAAGGAGAGGGAGTGAGGGCTGGTGCAGGGAGAAAGGAGAGGGAGTGAGGGCAGGGACAGGGAGAAAGGATAGGGGGAGTGAGGGCAGGGAGAAAGGAGAGGAAGCGAGTGAGGGCTGGTGCAGGGAGAAAGGAGAAAAAATAGGGAGAGTGTTGGGGCAGTCAGTATTAATGTGAAATCATGTGTGGGAGGGGCTGACAGACTTAAAGGGAGCAGAAACACTTTCACTTTCAGGCTGGCTACCCTGTGTCAGAGTTCTCACAGACCTGCCCAGAGGGTGAGAGAGAGCTGGTCTGTTTCTCTTGCTCTGTCCATTAGCCAATTTAAGGGGAAGAAAACTGCGATTTAAATTAGAGGTCAGAAGTATCCTGGGTCAGCGGGGGAATTGAAAGAGAGAAAGTCAGGGAAAACGAAAGGCTCACAGGTTTTGGACTGGGAAGTGGGAAAATCCTGCACGAGGGCACTGCAGGATTACGAGAGAGGAAAGGGGGTTGAGGAGATCTGGAAAGTACCAAAGAGACAAAAGAAGGAATTCAAGAAGAGATGGTGAACAGAGCTGGTTACTGAGCTGTAGAGGAGCTATATAAAGACTAGAGATTGTGTCACATCACAGAAAACACAGGGGGGAAACATCGCCGTCTCAAACCAGAGGACTTAACTGATACGCATATTACATGCTTTCAACCACAGAAATGGAGAAGTGGCCCTACTTCGGAAGATAAAAGGATGTCACCGTCAGGTAAGAGTTTTTATGCTGTGCAATTCATAACTTGGGACTTGTACAGACTCATGTTCATGTCAATTAAGAAAAAAATGTAGAATTTATTTTACTATTTGATTGTCAGTTGCCGAACGAGTCTCATTAAAACACAACTAGTTCATGTAGTTGTTCTTTACTTCACCTTCGTGGTTAACTTACTAAAACCGACAAAGCGATAAGTAATGAATATAATTATGTAAGTAAAGATGTATCATTCATGGACGCTGTGACTTCCGTTATAAACGCCGAAGCTTAATCAGTGCAACCACATGAATTCAGAGGCCAAGTAGCATTATAAGAGAATCAGACAACCAGGGAATTGACACCTGCTTTGGCTCCAAACTCGGCACTAATGATTGATTCCAGCCGCCCTCGCTTTTAACACTTAACGCAATGACAGCCGCTAGCCAAATAACGTGCATCCAGTTATGGTTCCACAATTAGGTGAAGTCATTTTGTTTCTCAGTAGGCATCTGGCTGATAGCACATGGTTAGACCACACCTTAACGTGACCACAGACAGTTTCCATCCTTTAACCTGCCGCTTCTCCCCCCACAGTTCTACTGTTGTTATCAATACTGACAGTCCAAGGCAGGGGATGTGATAAGGAGGTCGTCAACAACCTTAAAATCGCCGTTGACCAATATCACGCTGGTTTTGTAAGTAAATTATTGTGACTAACCCTTTGACCTTGCACAAGACCCCGGGGATGATACTGGAATAAACCAATGTAATTTCGCTTCCTTGCGGTTAATTTAGTTTTTGAATAGTGGCGTAGTCTTGTGTGTTTGCTGTGATTCCTGAACTGTATTTTTTTTCTCCAAGCGTATGGTGTTCCCTAAAGACTATCGGATTTCCCATCACTACAGTGATAATCTGCTTTGCAACACTGGTCCGGTGAGCCACTATCTGTTGGTTAGATTAACATAATTCTAACAAAGTGTTTGTGTTCATGTGAAAATGTCCCACTTCTAGTAGGCAGAGCGCTTGTCTCTAACATACTACAAGTTAACATGCTGTAGTTAGACATGGTTTCCTTTCTCCTACTCTACCTGTGTCTCATGGCCAGCGTTACCTTTAGTAACCACCGCAGATTAGTGCTGTCTTTATCCAAACAATCACTTTGACCCCTGTATCTAAAATCCTATTCCTTTCTCGACTCTGTCCTCCAGTGCTGTGTTTACCAGGCTGCCGCCGTCCTCTCTGACTCGTGGGCTCAGCTCCGCAAACAGCTGTGGCCTGAAAACCATAACTTAAAGTTCATCACCGACCTCATGAAAGCTATGGTTTCAGTGGATGAAACAACAAAAGTATGTATATATGATGTTATAGTATTCACACAATCTAGTATTCTATAGGTAGCGCGTTGGATAGACGAGAGCAGGGCTGCAGGTGGTCAGTTAGATCCAGTAAACAAACAGGTGCTAGATTCAATGAGAAATGCCGTGAATCTTAATTGTTGTTATTGTAAAGGAGAACATGTTCGCAGTGATCTGTTTCCTCCGGTGCCCATGTACTGCTACAGCACGGCTCTATATCCATTCCACATCAATTCACCCGAATATACTCTCCTTTATAAAAAGGGTTGTATCAAATATATTTCATTGATTGATTTATCTGACACACTTTCCAGTCCAGTCCAGCAAAGTAAATCTTAGAATAAAACTAAAACAAAGCTTAATAAAAGTTTTAGAATGGAAAAGAGGAGTTGTGTAGGCTGGCATAGAAGGTGATGATGATATGAGACTGACACATCCTGGAGCATTTTGAACTAAATGGTGTAAATGTATTAACTCTCCTATAAATGCATCTAAACACTACGGAAATGTCTTGTTGTTATGGTCAAAAGAGTAAAATGATTTTTTTCTTCACCGTGTGTCCTAACTAGGCATTGTGCTGTAAATCGCTTAGGTTAACATACTAAACAATCTGCTATTAGTGAATGACAGACCAAATACAACGTGTTTGTGATTGTTTTACCACTGCTCTCATGCTCACCTTCCTTGTCACCGTCCCTCTCGCACAGATATTTGAAGAATGTGATGACTTCCTCAATCTTCCCTCCTTCTCCTCATCTCCAGAGACCTTGCTCAACTACACCTCATCTGTTTTCTCTCGATTGCTTGAAAGTTGCCCGACCCCAGTGGACAGTTGTTGCTTACCGACTCGGGAACCAGTTGGAAACCCGTTATTTTTTACCACACGAGCTGTTTACAAGCAAGTCGTTGAGAAAGAAGGGGAGACCGGGTTGATGAAACATTATACACAGCCACCAACCAGTGGTTGCTCGGCGCACACACAGCTCCTGGGTTTCATCGGGGGCCTCCTCTTTTCCCGTGGACTCATTTGGATACAACTGTAGAACGGTTGCCATGGTTACCGAAATGGATCTATTCAATGACGCACAAAAAAAATGCAAACAAAAAGAATAAAAGAAGCCATTCTTTTTATTTATATATATATAAATATACGCCCTTTTGGTTTTGCAATGTGTTTTCGAGCATCGGCCGTCTCTTTCCGCCGAGTCTGTCTGTCTTAGCTGTCCTAATGCAGTAAGCTTTGTTAAAGTGATTAACATGCACTTAAGTCATTGCACTGAATGTACCACTGCAGATTGAGATCGTTTATGGACTAACAATGGTAATGTGCTGAAGTCTCCCAGTATCATATTCATAAGACATTATACATTTAAAGCCATAGGACGCCGTGCATTTATTACATAGCATTGGAACAAAAGCTAAGAAAATAAACATTAACACATGTTTTACGTTGAGCAAGAGACAACACAAACTATTTATCGAACTTCCAGATTAAATTAAAAAAATCATGTTTACAATGTGGTGGAATGTGAATATGTTTTTTTTTCAATTATTGTTTTCTTCTGTAAACGTTTGTACATACTGCAACTTGTAAATAAAACATACAGCCATCTTATGTTATTTTCTAATTTGTGTCATGTTGTGTGGGCATTTCACAACTCAATCTAAGCCACTATCTCCTGTTTTTATTTATCATAGTTGATTCTATTAGAGGGTTTATGTTGAACTTCAATTTAACAGAAAAAATCTTCACAGGCATGTTAATTCATATTAACTCTGAATCAGACTGTAATTTCCGTTAATTACAATTCAGCCATTGTTTTAATGTTTTTAATAGGGTTAGTCAGGGCATTACATTCTGGTCAAAACAAAACTTAATTGATCGGCATGAGTCACAAGTAGACTGTTGCTAAAATTAAACCCAATACAACTACCTCAAGTACTTGATTTCCACCAGAACAATGTGTCATTCTCTGCTCTGCTAATTCCGGTGTTTATCACACGGATTGGACTGCCCCAGCTGCAGAGCTGAACAAGGGAGTGGTCTGGAATGACCTTTGGATGGAATGTAGCTTCACTAGATTCTGAATCAATCTTCGTTTTAAAAAACACACACACACATTACACACAACAGGTATACATAAGTGTGTTAACGTCAACATGTCCGTTCATGTCTGTCACACACACATATACATGTAGGTTTTTGCTATCAAAGTGAGAACCAACTTGTTACCATTGAAAAATAAAACCATCTAACCATCCTAACCTGAAGACGAATTCTCACCCTAAAACGATCAAATGCCCTGAGTTATATACAAATACTAACACAAACAGCTTTGACAACTTGACTTTCGATAACATTTACTACACTTTGAATACAAATAGAGAAATGTCCTTAATTCCTTTGTACCATTCATCAAACACCTTTCATTTAACTCAGCCCGGTGCATTCTTCACAAAAACGAACAAACAAAAAACCAACACAGTTACAAAACTCAGGCTAAGAGCAACAAAAACCCCACCACAGCATGACCCAGTAAAAGAATGCTGCAGAATGTGCATCTGCCATTTAGAGTAATATAATACGTCTCTTTGGTGTTTTTGTCTTGTAAAGATAGGTTTTAAAGAGAGACAGTAACGAAGACAAACAGAGATGGAAATGACATACAGTAATTACATGAAAAGTCACAGCCCAGAATGTTGCACAACATTAAATAAAGACAGTGAAAAAAGAAACCCCCCCGCCCCCACACACACACACTCAACCCCTACAATCTGTCCAGTGATCGTGGGTCAAATGTAGAAGCTACTGCAGGTTAGCTGGCCAACTGGCCCTGCATGACAAATATTCGTATTCTCGAAACCCTGCAAGATATTATTATTATTGAGTTAACTGAGACGACATATGTAAGGCTGACATTTTGTGAGATTGATAGAATTGGACCGTGGAGTTTTTTAACTGTCCTGGCATTCCACTGATAATACTCACACACCTCAGCAATGAGACTACCATGTACTACACGGTATATCAGTATGTTTTCACAGTCAGCTTTCCTGTATCGACCGTTTCCACGTTTTTTTTACGGTCTATTATTCAATAGCTTGATGTTTTTAGAATGAGTGGACTTTACTGGCAGTACAACGGGTCAAGCTTTAAATCAGGCAGCCTGCCAAAGAGGTCGGGGACAGAGGGGATCAGCTGGATTCCGGTAAATGAGAGCGAGAGGAAAACAAACGGAGAGAACCCGCTTACGGCCACGCCCACAGTCTAAACCACGTGACCAACAGAGGGAGAAGAACACGCTTTTACGCCACGCCCACAGTCTAGACCACGTGACCAAGACAACGTAAGTTAGCGACGTCTGGCCCCCTCTAAAAATGTCGGCGCCCGGAGAAGACACGTTTTCCAACGAAGATGAAGATGAAGAGGAGATGGAAGGTGGTGGCAGCGACGAAGAAGACATGGAAAAGGATGATGAAAGGGAGGGAGACGATGAGACTCAGGTCTATGTCCCCGGTGTTCAGCCTCTCCAGCCGGGAGAGCAGCTGGAGATGGATCGGTCTGCCTACCGCATGTACCACGAGTGCCAGACAGGTCGGTCCCAAAGTTAGCCAGGGTAGTTTACAAGCGAATCAATTGGGTTATTGTATCTCCCATCAAACAAATTAATTGTATTATATTTGAAATTGAGAATGTCAACTGCCTTGCATGTTTGCGACCGCAGTATATAGTTCAAAACACATAGGGACGGTTGTTAACTGCTTATGACAATAGTTTGGAAATAATCCAAGATGTATTTGGATGTTTGCTGATTGTCTTTGCGTTATCACCCATCTGACGTAATCACAGGTGCTCCCTGCCTGAGTTTCGACGTGTTAAGAGATGCAAATGGAGATGGCAGAGAACAGTATCCCCTGTCAATGCTGCTCTGTGCGGGCACACAGGCCGACACTGCACTGAGTAACAGGTAGTGCTTACACTACACCAACAGACCATGACAACGACACGCAGCACCCTTCAGACCCCATACCTATTGTAAGGCTAGTGTCAACGGGTTCCCAGATACATGCACACTTAACATCAAATACAAATACTCACCCTACAATACATTTTCTTCTTTCTTTCAGGCTGCTGGTCATGCGGATGCACAACCTCCACGGTACAGCAGAGAAGGAGAAAGAGGGGGATGAGAGCAGTGATGGAGAGAGTGATGATGATGATGATGATGACGACGAAGACAAGAAGCCACAGATGGAGCTGGCTATGATGCCTCATTATGGAGGGATCAACAGAGTCAGGGTGAGTGTTTTCAATGTTCTCCAGAGTGGCTCAATGTCTCGTTTTATATACCAGGGTCACTTTGAAATGTCCTGTTTTTTTTCTGTGAAAACATACATGTCACAAAGGAGTTTGAATAGGAATTAAAGCAAAATGAATAGGAAATGTAGTCATCGACAATGTTCTAATTAATGACTTTAAATGGAAATAATAATTGGCTCCAATGAAGCTTCTTCAAGATCCCTTTGACCCTGTACAAATCTGCCACTTTACCACCACCAAAGCACCCCCAGACCACCACATTGCCTCAGAGATGCTTGACAGATGGCGTAAATTACTCTTCAGGCGTGTTTTACAGATGTTATTTTAATCCAGTCACTTTAAACTTAGTTGTGTTAGTCTGTGCATAACCTTTTCCAATCTTCCTTTGTCCAGTGTTTGTGTTTTTGCTTAACTTTATCTTTTTTTTGGCCAATCTGAGATGTGGCTTTTTCTTTGTAAATCTGCCTAGAAAGCCAGCATCCAAGAGTTGCCTCTTTTGTGTTGAAATTGATACTGGTGTTGTGTGGGTACTATTTATTGGAGCTGCTGGATGTTAAAGTGTGAGGTGTCTGTTTTTCAAACTAGACACTAAAGTATTTCTCCTTGCTCAGTAGTATTGCATTGGGGCCTCCCACTCCTCTTTCTATTCTGGTTGGAGCCAGTTTACTCTGTTCTCTATGAAGGGAGCAGTACTCAGAGTTGTACAAGATTTCGGTTTCTTGCAAATTTCCTGCATGGAATAGCCTTCATCCCTTAAGAACAAGAATGTAGAAGTTCCATCAAATCAGCCATTTCTAGCTGCAATTGTCTAACTTCTAAACGATATTTCTTTATTTTAATGTACATTTGCTTTTATTTCAAAGACATTTCTTTCAATGACATTTCTCTGACTTTTCATCGGTAGTGTACACTGTGAAATGTTGGTTAACATAAACACTGTCCCAACCAGGTGACCCATTGGGGAGATCAGTCTTTGGCTGCAGTCTGGTCTGAGAAAGGTCAGGTGGAGATATTCGACCTCAAATCCCAGATGGAAGCCGTCCACAGTTCTGCAGCCATGTCAACCTTTGTCAAACAGCAGAAGGAAGCTACACCACTTTTCAGTTTCTCGGGTCACATGACAGAGGGCTTTGCCATTGATTGGTCTCCCAAAGTACCAGGTGAGACAGTTCATTGTCAAGTCTGACACTTTGGTAAAGTAGACTTTTTTTTTCACTGTATACTTTGTAGATACTATTATGTCAGGTAGTGTCTGACATTTACTTCATTCCTACCTGGAAATAAATGGACTGTTTATTGGCATGTTTTTCAATTTCAGTCAGACTCAGGCAGAAGTATTTCACAAATGTAGTCCAGATGAGGGTTAGGTCGGTTCACATTGATGATATTCCAGCATTACCTAACCTTGTGATGCATATCCAATGTATTTGCTGTGGGATGGCACTTATATATAGGCATATACCGTGAGCATCATCATTTATTGGACAGTGACCATTTTTTGGTTCTGTTGTTTCTGTGCTTGGGCACTTTGAACATAGTCCCCCACTGTTTAGTCCCCTGAGTGGCGTCATAACTGTGTCGTTCCACAGAGGCATGGACTTGACAAGACACCTGAAGGTGCTGTGAAGGTCCTGTCACCAGGCACCATGACATTCGCAGTGAATCTTTAAAGATGGAGGCCAGAGAAACTTGATTCCCTTATTATGTTCTTCAAATGTTTCCTGAACAATGTGTGGCAGGGTGCATTATCCTGCTGTAAGAGTCCACAGCCATAAGGCAATAACATTTCCATTACGGCTGGCCCGAATAATATTACATAGGCTTTGAATAGTCCTTAGTATTTCCGAATGAGTATTCAAATACTAGTTCTCAAAAACACCATTAAAACCCCTCGACGATTAATGTTTCATAATTAAACATAAAAGGTGACAACGCTTTATTAAAGAATGTCTAGCCTACCGGTGATTACGCAAATCAATCTCTTCGCCAGAGGCTTGCAAAACTACTTAAAGTGAACTAAGATGCTGTCCGAGCACAGGATTGAGTGCAAATTAACAGGAATTTCTTGCGCAATATTTTTAAAGATTAAATAACAACACCAGATATTTTAACTACCGTGGTTTTTACTATTCACAAATTAACAGAATAGTAGACCACGATTAACCAATAGTTATCGGTTTAAAAACATGATGTAGGCAAAAAATAATAAAAACAAGCCAAGACAAAGTACTGTCCAGTACTTTATCTTGGCTTGTTTTTATTATTTTTTGCCTACATCATGTCCATGTAGGTGTATCGGAAATAATGTTTGATTTGATTCAACAAACTAGTTGTGCCTCCATGGTGAACCAATTTTTGGTTGCATATCTGGCAATTAGCATTTCTTTATCTGATAATGTGAAATGTTTCCACGCCAGAGGTCTTTGCCAGCTCTCGCTTCTCGAGTCATCTGGAACGTTAAGTTAGATAAGGTATATATATTCTAAATATTAACAATATCAGCTCTATATTATAGGTGCACATTATGATACATTAAAACCAGTTAGATAAGGTATATATTCTAAATATTAACAATTTCAGCTCTATCTAATATCTATTTTAAAAGGCTTAAGTGGACGAAATGTATTGTAGTGTAGCCTACTATTGCAATGTTTAGTTTGCAAAAAAATACAAAAAGAGATTCCCGAACACTGAATTAAGATTTGAATACAAACTTCAAACAAATACGGTGTCTGCGTTTACGTCGCAGGGTGCGGTGGTTCTGCGGTTACGTAGCATGGTACAGTGGTTCTGCGGTTACGTTTCGATGCACGGTGGGTCTACAGTTACGTAGCGGGGTGCGGTGGTTCTGCAGTTACGTTACCAGGTGGTTCTATGGTTACGTAGCGGGGTGCAGTGGTGTTTTGTGACATATTCGTCTGTAACTATCATATCATTTTCTGTGACTTCTGCCACAGTAGACTTTCTGTTGGTTCTGACCAGACGGGTAGCTATCGATGAGCCTTTGGTGCCCAAAACCCTGTTGCTGGTTTTTGTTTTGTCTTTCCTTGAACCACCGTCGGTCGGTACTCACCCCTACTGACCTGCTGACCGGGAGCAGCCCATAAGACATGTCGCTTCAGAGATCATCTTGCCGTCGTCTGGTCATTACAATCTGGCTTGTCAAAGTTTCTCAGGTCTTCTCCTGGCCATTTTTCCTCCAACACTTGTTAGATGATCAACGTAATTCGCCTCATTAGTGAGAGGTCATAATGTTTTGTACACGTGTAAATGTAGCATAAAGAAACAAAAACAACTTTTATCCCCCTGTTAGGTCGGCTGGTCAGTGGCGACTGCAAAAAAAACATTCACGTTTGGGAACCACGGGAAGGAGGGTCATCCTGGCAGATCGACCAACGACCGTTCAGTTCTCACACCAAGTCAGTGGAGGACTTGCAGTGGTCCCCAACAGAAGCTACGGTATGAGAGCCTCTCAGGGTATCGAACAAGACCGCAGACTTAAGAAATGACACTAGATGCAGACGTGAACTTTGGTTGGTTGCAGAATCACAGCCGAAATGGCAATGTTGTCTAACATGGTTCTCCATCTCTACCTAGGTTTTTGCATCCTGTTCTGTGGATCAATCCATTCGTATTTGGGACACGCGAGCCCCACCCAACTCCATGCTCTGCGCCAATGAGGCGCACTCCTCGGATGTCAATGTCATCAGTTGGAACAGGAGTGAACCATTCCTTTTGTCTGGAGGAGACGACGGGCTCCTTAAAGTTTGGGACTTGAGGCAGTTCCAGGTAAAATAGGCATTAGGATTAAGTTTCTCATTCCTACAGAACCTAGAGCCTATTTGCACTTACAGTTCAGTGGCGTTTACTTGATATGTAAGTACAATGTCCTATTCACAGAAGCAATAAGGAGCCTGACCTGGAAGCAATATCAACTTAATGACTTCCTGCCGCTTACCTCGTAACGTGCTACTAACAAGTGCTGTTGCTGGTAATTTTTTCAGGTGCCAGTTGTAGATGTTTTTTAGTTCCTTTTTTAAATTCAGGCATCCCTATTGACAATCATATAAGTCTTTTTAATCTGACCCAATCATGTTTATGTAAAAGCAGTCATACATTTGTTGATGAGCTTTACAGACAGTTTTAAAAAGTCCTTTCATATGAACTTACAATAATAAAAATGAAAAAAATGACGTCAGAGGCTAAATTAGACCAACGCTGTAAAGAAGAGATGAATGTTCATCCCCATTAAGACCGATTGAGATCAAATGGTTGTTATGCATAGATGTTAAACCTTAAATTCATATTAATTTCCAAAATTAAGAATTGCAACAGACCACAATGAATTGCATTGGTGTGGTAAATGAATTAATGTTACGTGAAGCACATGTGCAGCGTTTGACTGCCCCTAGTCTGGCACTGGTACTGCAGCTTGACAGAAGGACACTGAATGACAATTACCATAGATCTGTGGTTCTCAAACTTATTGTCAGCGACCATTTTATGTATTTCATGCATTCCAAATCTATCACGCCTGATAGAATGTGTCAGTCAACAAGCCCAATCGATATACTTTCCACATTAGGCAGTTAAATTCCTAAGCCGGTGTAGAATATAGACAACGCTCATGTGTTGACTCTAGCCATCCTTTCTGCTTTCAGTCGGGCCGACCCGTGGCTAACTTCAAGCAGCACAGCGCTCCGGTGACGTCGGTAGAATGGAACCCGGTGGACTCCAGCGTGTTCGCGGCGTCTGGCGCGGACGACGTGGTCAGCCAATGGGATCTGTCTGTGGAGTCATCTGACGTGGGTGCCAGGGCGGAGGGGCTGAAGGATCTGCCGCCCCAGCTGCTGTTTCTGCACCAGGGTCAAACGGACGTGAAGGAGATTCACTGGCATCCACAGTTACCTGGGGTGATGGTGTCTACTGCTCTGTCCGGCTTCAATGTGTTCAGAACCATCTCTGTGTAGACACGGCCGTGTTCGGGTCCATGGAAGTTATGCTTGGTGTGTGCGCGCGTGTGTTCCCCTCACCCCGTGTGACATGCATGGACAGTATAAGTGCTAACGGCATGTCGTCACTGTTTATCCTTTCTGGTCCCTCGTTGAGCTCCTCTGTAATAGTGTATAAATCATGTAGAATACCGTTTTTTTCCATTCTTGGCCTTCACATTTGTATTAAAATATCCAAAATGAAACACATTTCCAGTTTGTGGTGTCATGTATTTTTCCTCAACCTAACGATCTTATTGCATTGGTGCTTGATGTTGAACAGTATTTGTTAGTATCTCTATCATAATTTCCGTGCATGTTAATTAGCAGATTGACACTTAATACAAGGCACTGCTGAAACGTTAGGCAGTAAAGAACAACATTTATTACACCAGCATATCATAAGGGACTTATCATGAGGTCAAAGTCTAGAGGCTTTACTTCCTAGACACCCCTTCCTTTTACAGCATTTTCTTGCACAATTTGTGTTCAATAGAAGGGGTTGTGGTATTACAAGTGAATACATTGACAATAATAAAGCTAAACAGCATCAATAATGTACAATGATTCTAAATTCAAGTGATGCTGCAGAAGTTGTGTGTATTCATAATCCAACTATGGTTAAAGACCATCCTGAAAGTTTGAGTCCCAGAGAGTCTGTTCTCAATTTATTCCAAGGAAAGGAGAAACTTGTTAAGGGAAACGTCCACTTGTCAGAAGTAACCTTTCCCGTCGACTCAGTCGAGCAGTCATTTATCGTGTCATGTAAGACAATACCAACGTGCCATACTCTCGTGTCAAACTTATTTGTAAGTGTAATAAAATTGGTAACAGAATAGTGGAAACAGACCTGATTTCATACAAACATTTTTATAAAGGCCAGATATTGGAAAAAGGTTAATGTACCTGCAGAAATAGTCATACTGCATTAAATACCCAGACACCTCATTCTTACTACCGTTTATCACATAATGTTTATTCTTTGGATAACTTTATCCATAACCATAGATTAAACAGCGCTACAGTAATTATGCCCTTGGCATGTATGTTTCTCATTCAGTGGTTTTTACATTTTAGCCCTCCCTCCCTAAAAAACAAAAAACCAATTGCTTTTGTAATTTGATGACAAGCTAAATGCATCAGAATAAAACACATTTGATGTAAATTAGGTCAGTAAAACTCAAAAGAACTAAAATATTGGAATGTGGAAAGTTCACAGTTCAAAATAGGATTGACACAACATTTGAATCATATTGTGATATAAATGTCACAGCACACATTCTAAAGGGATTATACATTTGTTTTCTTTCCCTGTATGCAGTCTATAAACAAGTTGACAGCAACCATGTTGTTTAGTCTTAAATTGCTGCAGATTTACGGGAAATACATACTTGTTAACAATATACAGTATATAAAGAGACCAAAGTACCAGCTGTTACACCATGAAATGTGTTCAGTAGGTGTATTTAACTGGATATGTCAGACACTATAAAGATACATTTGTATAATAGTAAGAACTAGTAAAATAAAGGCATATTTCTTGTATGAATTACATTAAAATAAGAGTAATGATGGCATAATTGTTTCATTTAAATTATTATCATTTCAACATGTAATACAACTCACCAAATGAATAGCATAACATAATGGTTCCAGGTACTGTTTGGCAGGTCTATATAGATTTAGAAAATAGAACCATATTTCTAAAGCAAACATTATCAGTCAGATCTAGCAAAAGAAAATCATTAGTTTAACAATGTAAGTTACAGAACAGTAAATACATGTCTTCACCATTGATTTAAAAAACCTCAATAAAATACAAAGCTTTCCTCAGATCAGAGGTCTCAATGTTGACCTTAGGCAAAAATAAATCATCTAAAGTGTTCAAATAATATCCAATCTGCATCTTTCAGTGAGTTAACAGTTTATGGTAGTGACCAGGGTGATACTAATATGGTTTGTCTAAATGTCCAAAGGGCCATATGGTGTAACTGACAAATCAGATCAGTTGACAATATTTTAAGGAGTTTGATTTTGCGATAAATTTGGATTTTAGGCTACATTATGATTGTAAACATGTTTAATCTTTAAGTTTGTAATATCTTAATTGAAATGTTTGCATAATATGTTCAAATCCTCTATAAGCCAATGCTGAGCTTCACAGTCAAATTTCAATACTTTCAGTTCATTTGAACAGAATGCCAAAAGTGCCTAAAACCAGCAAAAAAGACAAATGCAATCATGAATAACATTGGAAACGGTGCCAAAGAGTAAAATAAAAGTATACCGTTTCATATACTGACATACAGTAAAGACACCCAATGTCGGTAATTATTCTAAAGCTCCCAATAAGCATTTTGTATGTCCTGAGAAGACTGGTTCATTTAGTTAAGTTGTATATTGGTGTTTAGAAAAGGCACAATGGTCAACAGAGCAGTTCGCTCAAAGATAAAATAAAAAATACAAAAAGAGGAAAGCATGGCAAAACTGAAATAAAACACAATAAACATATAAACAACAACTTCTTGTGGGGGTTTGACGAAACATACAAATCTTTCTGTATTATATGAACTTTTTCATGTTTTGTTCAAGACAGAAATAAAACTTTGAACTGGAAAAACTGAAATATCTTTGTAATATGGTCATTTACCAACTGTCATCTCTCTAGTATGCATTGATTCAACAGTAAAGCTTCCAGTCTTTTAAAATGAATGAAAGTGCTGATATATACTCACGCAAATATATTTTAACCTAAAGGATATTTTTTTCATTTGTGAACAAAGCAATCAAACATAATAATTTGAATACCAGGGGCCCGTTTCAGAAAGGAGGTTTAGTGAAAACTCTGAGTTTGTTTACCCTGTGATGAGGGAAACTTTGTTTTCTGTTTCAGAAAGGGAGGTAACTTAACCTCACAGTCAGTTACTATGGTAACTCAGTCTGTGAACCTAACCTTGTCGGAAGCAGTTTTTCTTCAATAACCCTGGAGTTTCCCTCAGTCTCCTTCCTCTGAAGCAGCGCTCTGGCATTTCATTTTTAATTAATTCAGTCTGTATCAGGTGCATTTTAGCGCAGTGTTGTCATCTGCATGAATAAAATAGGATTGTTTTATTAACTAACTTAGGTGACGTTTTTTTCTCGAACATGACATGTCCTTTTGTTACACGATCCTGCCGATGAAGAAGCTGTATTACTTCACAGGGAGTTAAACATACGTCGGGATATGATATTGAGGAAACCCGACTAGACGTATTTTAATTGCCAGAACTTCCTATCTGAGCGGTAGTTTTTCTTTACAGTCTATCAGATGTAGCTACATAACCTTATCCATCCTCATATCACTAATGTAACCCATCGTGGACATGCTCTTACATCCGAGCAGATTATTTGTGTCGCATTAAGTTTTTTGCAAACGTAAGTATTAGTACAGCCACTGTATGCAGAGCCGTTATATTAAACGTGCTGTCGTGTTCACTGGACACAAACCAGTGAGAGACATTAAAGAAGAGTTCAACAGCATTGCAGGTGAATAATGCAAAACCCCATACAATAAATAGTTATTAATTATAATTCGGTTACATTGTGCTGCAAGATCAGACTGGTATAAATTATTTTAATATATTTTAGGATTTCCTAATGCGATTGGCTACAAATGTGTTTTTCACCCGCAGGATTGCACCTAAATGAAATAGATTATAGCGTCAATACCATTCTACCAGTTTTTACCAGGAATAACACTTGGGATTAAATATGCGCATGGGTGTGCATTTCAGGCATCTGTGTAGTTTCTTCTAAGTGTCAAAAAAATAATTTTCCAACTGGGAATTAATAAAAATTATAAATTAAAATTATTGTGTAAATTAAAAATCAAATGAAAACACTATATTGGAACTTACGCGTTGACCCGAGCAGCAATTTTTTTCTAAATACGTGTTCATAGTCGCTGTAAGCCTGCATCAGTATTTCAAGCTCTATTGGGGTGACGTATGCGGTAGTAATGCTGGTTGCCATGGTGAATCGTAGAATCGCGGCTCCATTCATGCTGCCTTTTTATAGCGGCGGTGCACGCGTGTAACTCTGAGCGAACCTACACTGGGTTGATTGAACCACCTCAATTCAGCTGTTCTGAAACCGAAAACTCAGAGTTTTCCATCTTAGGGTAAATCAACTCCGAGGTCAGGGTTAGATTTAGAGTTTGTTAAACCTCCTTCTTGAAACGGACCCCAGGTGTCTGTCTTATAAACATAAAAATGCTTAATAGAAAATGAGATTTGCATTTGTAACCAGGAACTAACAACCACAAGGACTGGTTTTCAAAGGACGTTGGCCATTAGTGAAGATTAAGCCTAAATGCTAAGACACAATGAATAAAATATGATCAATTAATTCTATTACTCTACATTTAAATCCATCTAGTTGCTGAAATACAGATTCTGATAAACTTGACCAAAATAAGCAATTGCTCCTTAAAACATTTTGAGAGACATTTCTTTCTTATTTTTCTGTATCTTTGGTTCAACCTCCGCTTTAAATGATCAGTTGAATGATTGTAGGTGATGAATGTAAGGAGTTGACATCCAATGAGGAACGTTCTCCTCTGATTGGTTGTTGTAAGATGCCATGTTGTACTTCTATAAGCCAATTTCATCATCAAACTCATCCTCAAACGTGTAGCCCCGTCCGCTATCCCCTCCCTCTTCCTCCTCCTCCTCCTCCTCCTCAGTATCAGTCCCAGAGTGATCGTAGTCAACCCTCCTCCTGTCCAATGGGGTGACACCTTCATACTCTGAGCTGTGAGAGGAGGCGGGACTGGGAGGTAAATCCATCTTGTGATTCGTGGGCTGTACCTCAACTCCTGCGATTGGCACACTGATGAAGTTCCCTCTCTCTCGATCACCTTCATTTGGAGTTACACACTCCTCCTCGACCTCTAACCCTTGAACTTCTTCCTCTGACGATTGCCGAATTATCTCCTCTCGTTTGTCACTGAATCGCACTTTTGGCTTCAGACTTTTGGCCTGAATTCTCCCATTGCCCTCCTGTATCCGACCATTTCCCATCGCATCTGCTTCCATCCCTACAAGCTTCTCATTCAGCTCGTTCCTCGCAGTGACCGCTTCAACCTCGGCCACCGTTTTGAATTTCTCCAACTCAAACACTCCACTTTTGCTGGGACTGAAGACGTCATCCTCATTACCACAGGTCCCAGTCAAGTCCGAGTCCAGCCCCAGTCCATCCATGACCCCCAGCACGTCACCCATGATAGACGGGCCCAGGTCAAAATCCATATCAAGTGTGAACGACGACACTGACCCAGAATGACCAAGCTCACAATTCAGCGGGCTATCTAAGCTCTCCGCCGTGATGTCATCGGAGCGGAGTGGCGCGTCGGAATCGACGGGTGATTTGTGGTCGTTCGTCGGCGTGGCACCGGGAGACCCGGGGTCGGGGCTCGGGCCGACAGTGGCCAGGAAGGACGTGTCACCGAAAGCATCTCCGCCTCTCCCGATGTGCATCGTGTGGCGGAAGTCCCCCAGCGGGGCTGAGATCATGGTGGGGTCCAGGCGGGCTGCCTTGTGTGATGACTTGTGGAGTGGCATGATGGCTGTGAGGAGACAGAACGATTAAGAGAGGGGCCAGAACAGAGATATAAAGGGGGCATGATGGCTGTGAGGAGACAGAACGATTAAGAGAGGGGCCAGAACAGAGATATATAGGGGGCATGATGGCTGTGAGGAGACAGAACGATTAAGAGAGGGGCCAGAACAGAGATATATAGGGGGACGGGGGCAAGAGTTGCACAGGGGGAAAAATAGTTTGCATTGTGAGTCACAGAAAAAAAGAGTGACAAGAAGGAATGGCCATAAATAGGGGTGGAGAGGGAGCCGTTGGGATGAGACAACACATGGAGCAAGCTGGAACGTGAATTTCTATGACATTAGAATTAAAACAAACAACACACCACCCTGATCGTTTTACCTCAACGTAAAATATCCACCGGCTACGGTAGAGATAGAAGTTCACGGTAGCGACAACCACCCAATTGATATCGACAGTGCCGTTTGGTTGCCACGAATGTCCCTATCTATTAGTTGGGTCCACTCCGAGAGCGGCAAAAACAGCGCTTCGAAACACAGCGCGGCTGTGATTGTTGAGGTTACACATAGAATGGGATTCACGAATAACCTCAAGGTTTGGGACCATTTAACGCTGAACAGTTTTGCAATAGCAGAACTCTCATGGCGAGACAGTAACGCGCTGCAGCCAGGTCCAGTGTATTCATGGCTTAATGCCGGAGCATTTAAACGTAGCCTTGATAACAGAAGATGAAGACGACACAGCACAGCTAAATGAGACAATACAAATGCGTCATTCATGTTATTTTGTATTCATGGAGTTATGTTTTTAAATGCGAAATAGTTCATCTTGATTGCATGGCTGAGTTAATGTTAACGTTAAGTATTTCACCACCAAACCGGTAATCTAGGCCTACTTGAGCATGTTGAGTTGGTGTATAGCTAATCAGCTCCAGCTAGCAAGGCATTCATGATGAATCATCCCAAAAACACAAAAAATACAAAAAAACTTTGAAATCATAATAAATAAAAGACTGGGACACCAGCCATGTATGCAGACCAATTTGATGCACTGTGCAGCATATAGCCTGAGCACTGACAGGGTGACCCCCCCCCACCCCCACCCCATCAATCTCCTCAACAATGCTAGCAGCACTCATACGTCTATTTCCCAAAGACAACCTCTGGATATGGCGCTGAGCACGTGCACTCTGTTCTGAGTGGAGCCTGTTCTGTTAAACCGCTGTATGGTTTAGGGGTGTACTCACTTTGGTTGCCATCAGTTCAGACATTAATGGCTGTGTGTTGAGTTATTTTGAAGGGACAGCAAATGTACAATGTTATACACACTGCACACTCACAACTTAACATTGTAGCAAAGTGTAATTTCTTCAGTGTTGTCACATGAAAAGATAGAATCAAATATTTACAAAAATGTGAGGGGTGTACTCACTTTTGTGAGATACTGTATATAATATAAAGTGCCTCCAGCTACAGCAATGGCCCAAATCCAAGCTATCTCTGGAAGAACTTTTATTGAGCAATTTACTGAGCAAAAGCCTATACCAACTACAGACTTATATTATGGAAGCATAAATTGGACTAAATTCAAATAAAAACGCAATCCCAAATAGTATTCACATGTTTAAACAAAGCCCTGCTTTTTAGTGGACAATGTGATAACCTCAAATAGCATTTTAATTTTCAAATAAAAACACATGTATTAGTGGACATTCAAATGTTAATGCAAATGTAAAAAGGGATAAACAGCGACACACTTTGCAATTGTATTCCCATGCTCTAACGCAGTTTTAAGGGAACATGAAAATGCTATCTGGGATTATCATGTTCTACCGACCTGTCAGTCATTGTCAGAAGGCGGGACTATAACGAGCCAACCCGTGCAATCATCCAATCAGAATTAAAATAAGTATAGAAAATGTAGATTAATTCTTTGTGATAAATAATAATGACATTGACCCGTTAGTGTTGGCAAATTTAAGAGAAGCTGTTTCCAGACTCTCACGCCAGTCTCCACAGGGGAAGACCAAAACATAAAAAATAATAATTTTAAGTCATATAGTCAGAATTAATACGTGGCTTCTTCTTTATTGATTTTGTTCGATATGATCATAAAAATGCAATTTTTAAACAGCATTTTCAATTGAATCAAGTCCACTGAAAAAAAAACAGGGAATTATTTAAAAAAAAAATGTAAATGCTATTTGGGATTACATTTGAATGTAGTCCACTATATGCTTGACATATTATATGAAGTCACCTGCCTTGACAAATCAGAATGAAGCATCCCTGTGTGTTGTGCAAGCGTTTGAGAAACTGATCCCTCTACCAAGGCCGTGCTGGGACTTGCAAGTAAAACCCAGCCTGCTCAGGTCACATAGTTCTGCCTGCAAAACATCCCTCAGGTGTCAGAGACATTTAACCCATAAACAAACACATGCCCCCTTCGAATGAATCATAGCAAACGCCTTTGACTTGATGCCACAAATCAATCCATCAAGTAGGTGTTTCTATATCAGACAATTTATCAAAGCCAATAAATATGTGTAGGATTCAGAATATCAGCGTAAATTCATTGGGCTCAATAAGATGTTATTGTATTTCAAACTAAGTAGACAGCATTTGAAACATTGTTTGTGCGGGACAACATCATATTGACCCTATTGGGTTTGTATCAGAGGATAAAACAGGAAGATGTTGAATATTAAATCAGTCCCTTTCTGCGTAAGTCACCTAGTCCAATATACGCAAGAGAAAATCAATAGTTCAATAATGTCCAACTTAACCAACAACTACTTTTTAAATAAATAATCGTTTTACACAGGCTGTATTTGAGCCAATGCATTGCCAGCAAGGCCACAGCTCGGGACATAACTTTGCACTCTCCACCAAATCCAACAATCCTGCCAGGATCTCAAATCTGCACGTATCTCAAATCTGCAAACCCATATAAAGTAAATAGTTCAGCCTGAGATCAACATATGGAAGACCATATAGGCTACTTGATTGAGTGCAATGGGGAGGTGTGGGAAAGGGACACAAGTTGCGCTACGCCGATCAGCTTTCAGAGTGGTGTGTTTCCAAAGGCGAAAAAGTATGTAAAACTTACTTTGATATATATATACGCTCGTGTATCGGTTCCTCCCTCCTTACTATCGCACTTTTCATCTGCCTTTCCTTGTTTATCTTCAGTTTCGGCACTTTCTCGCTCTTTCTCGGCGTCGCTTGCCCCTTTTTTTATGTGTCTTTTTTCCTTCCTAAGGGATGGGCGAGGAAGTGACGCGGTTACATATTTAGGGAGTGTTTTGTGGGAGAGATGGTGGCCCTGTGGTCCACATGGGAATCGATATCATGTGGACATGGGTTTAACTATTTTCATACTTTTACTTTTGTTCTTTGGACACTTTTTTTACGTATTTTGCGTTTATCAATGCTGGACCGCAAACAGTTTCTAGTTTTCGGTATTGAATTCAATCATTAGGCTACTGGTTAAATGGAAAGCATTTTGGGTATTATAGTTTTTTACAATTAAGTGTATTGAAGCTATTGACAATTGTGGTTTCTCCCTAAATTAATATATTGAAGATATGAAGAAACTCAGTTAATTAGACATCTTTAAGTAGAGTTTCCCTCTTACTAGAGTTTGTCTCTATGAACTTAGAGACAAGGTTAGGTTTTCAACAATAGTTTGTACCCAAATACATTGGCATTGAGTCTAGTATAAAAGTACTGATTTAAGTAATGATTTTACAAAGTACCAGATGATGTAACATACAGATGTCTTTTCAATGTAAAAACATTAACGTATAATATTAACACAGAAAGTATGAATTAATGTGTGGTTTTTAGCCCACAGTAAATTATATATTCTCAACTTGTGTCATCATGAAATCAAGAAAATACCGTAGTAAATAAAAAAAGACAATTTAAGAAAGTGTAGATGATTTGATTGTCTACATGCCTGTCTGGCGACTGGGAATCTTCTCCTCGTGGTCAGTAGAAATGACTTCCTGATGTTTCAGATTTTTGCATACAGTGGTCTTTCTGTCTGTCTATCCGTATCTGCTCTCACCCTGAGAGCCTGAAGGAGAGGTTGATGTCATTTCTGTACATCCGAGAAAATCTTAGATATTACTATTGGTGTAAGAAACTATTTATCTTTTTTTGGAATGTTGTCAGGCAAGTAAGATCAAACTCCTAACCACTGAAGCGTATTCCCTCATTTTAACATACTTCTTGACAGGGGACTTTAAGGAAATCTTGAACGTACGAGAATACTGTGTGCTGTTGAAGGAACCCTTACTGTGGCTGTGGAAGGAACACCTCATCTTGCTTCCTCTCCATTTAGTACCAACTCAGTACTTCAGGGAATCACACAATGGTGAGGCATCGAAGCGGCTCATTGTTTGTGGGATATCGTCATTCAAGGTCCACACAGCGTTGCTAGAAGGTGCCCAAATGATTATTTGAACAGGAAGGAAAAGGGCCATTCTTTTTTTGAGAAAATCTGACAGAATTGAAGAGCTCTATGCGCAACACCTGGATAAACCAGTAGATCAACATGCCAGACGATACCAGTGCCAGCGAACAGTAGAATCTGTGCTTAGCCCACAAGGGCGTTCCTGAATAAAAATGTAGAGAGAGCGAAAGGGAGAAAGACGGTGGAAAGAGAGGATGAGGAGAAAGACAGTGGAGAGAGAATGAGGAGAAAGACAGTGGAAAGAGAGAAAGACAGTGGAGAGAAAGAAAGTGAGAAAGACAGAGGAGAGAGAATGAGGAGAAAGACAGTGGAAAGTGTGAAAGACAGTGGAGAGAAAGGGAGAAAGACTACATGTCATTAGGAGGGGTCTGCAACATGTCCTTAGGAGGGGTCTGCTACATGTCATTAGAAAAAGGGTTTGCTACATGTCACTAGGAGGGGTCAGCTACATGTCATTAGGAGGAGTCTGCTACATGTAATTAGGAGGAGTCTGCTACATGTCATTAGGAGGAGGGGTCTGCTACATGTCATTAGGAGGAGTCAGCTACATGTCATTAGGAGGGGTTTGCTACATGTCATTAGGAGGGGTCTGCTACATGTCATAAGGAGGAGTCAGCTACATGTCATTAGGAGGAGTCAGCTACATGTCATTAGGAGGGGTCTGCTACATGTCATTAGGAGGGGTCTGCTACATGTCATTAGGAGGGGTCTGCTACATGTCATTAGGAGGGGTCTGCTACATGTCATTAGGAGGAGTCTGCTACATGTAATTAGGAGGAGTCTGCTACATGTCATTAGGAGGAGGGGTCTGCTACATGTCATTAGGAGGAGGGGTCTGCTACATGTCATTAGGAGGGGTCTGCTACATGTCATTAGGAGGGGTCTGCTACATGTCATTAGGAGGGGACTGCAACATGTCATTAGGAGGGGTCTGCTACATGTCATTAGGAGGGGTCTGCTACATGTCATTAGGAGGGGTCTGCTACATGTCATTAGGAGGGGTCTGCTACATGTCATTAGGAGGGGTCTGCTACATGTCATTAGGAGGGGTCTGCTACATGTCATTAGCGCCGGTCTGTCTTCCATTTCCACCTTTTTCACAGTTTGTTTTGTTATAGATTTAATCACAAAGCAAAATCCTGTATTCTGAAATGTGGGCTTTGAGTATTCTTGGATATACCTCTACCAGCTTTGCACACTTGGTTTAGGCGGTTTCTCTCATGTGACCTTGCAGATCCTCTTGGGCTGTCAGATTGAGATTGGATGGGGACATAGGTCTACAATCTTTGGATTTGCATAGGTTTACATACAACTTAGCCAAATACATTTAAACTCAGTTGTTCACAATTCCTGACATTTAATCTTAGTAAATATTCCCTGTCTTATGTCAGTTAGGATCAACAGTTCTATTTCTTGTATCACATTCCCAGTGGGTAGCCTTCCATAAGCTCCCCACATTAAGTTGGGTGAATCTTGGCCCGTTCCTCCTGACAGAACTGGTGTAACTGGGTCCGATTTGTAGGCCTCCTTGCTAGCACACACTTTTTTAGTTCTGGCCAGAAATGTTGTTTAGGATTGAGGTCAGTGCTTTGTGGTGGACGCTACAATTGACTTTGTTGTCCTTAAGCAATTATGCCACAACTGTGGAAGCATGCTTGGCGTCATTGTCAATTTGGATGACCGATTTGCCACCAAACTTCAACTTCCTGACTGATGTCTTGAGATGTTGTTTCAATATATACAATATACACACTATTTTTCTTCCTCATGATGCCATCTTGCAGCAATGCACGCCCACAGCATGATGCTGCCACCCCCGTGCTTTATGGTTGAGATGGTGTTCTTCAACTTGCAAGTCTCCCCCTTTTTCCTTCAAATATAATGATGGTCATTATACAGTCAGACATTACTAAAAATAAGACCTTTTAAATGGCTGTTTTGGAGCAGTGGCTCCTTCCTTCGCTGAACAACAATATTAGACTTGTTTTACTGTGGATATCAATACATATTGTACCTGCATTTTCACAGGGTTCTCGACGATTGTTCTGGGATTGATTTTCAGTTTATGCAGCAAAGTATATTCATCTCTAGGAGACAGAATGTGTCTCCTTCCTGAGCAGTATGACGGCTGCATGGTCCTGTGGTGTTTGTATTTGCTTACTGTTGTTTGAACAGAGGAAGTGGTACCTTCAGGCCAGACCTTTTATGAGATCTGGGCTGATTTCTTTGGATTTTCCATGATGTCAAGCAAAGTGGCACTACATTTGAAGGTTGGCCTTGAAATGGATCCACAGGTAGACTCAATCAATGTAATGTTTGTTTGTTGCGCTTGTTTGTTGCTCTTGTTTGTTGGGGTTTTGCCAATAAGAGTGAACTCTTGAAAAGCTCTGCATCTGTGTCCTCTTTCTAGCACCAACCCCATAATGACATCTATAAACAATTGTTAGAAGAATTACTTGTGTCATGCACAAAGTAGATGTCCTAAACGACATGCCAAAATGTTAGTTTGCTTACATGAAATATGTGGGGTGTTTTTTATAATTTCAACCTTAGTTTATGTAAACCACCAACCTCAGCTGTTTAATAAATACTAACCTGTCGATAAATGTGTGTATGTGTATTTTGTGTTGCAATAACAAGTCAGAAATCCTTCCTTGTTTCTTGTAAACGGACATGGCAAATAAAACTCATTCTGATTCTGATTACTATAGTAGAAAACGGTTGGTGTTAATATGAATATCAAACAATTTAAAAAAAAATGTTCTACTATAATTCATTACATATCAATTATGTGAAAGTTGTCTTAAATTACCTAGCTTTGGGCAAATAGATTTTCTAACTGTGTTATTGGATTAAAGATTGACATAAAAAAACATGCCTGCAGTTCAGCTCAGTGCCAGCCGAGGGAGCTATATGTTAAGCTTTTATTGTGCTTGATTGCTCTGACTGGTTTCTATATATTTTACTGTGAATTATCAGTTAAGGATTAAGAATGGATGTATTTGGGACACTTAAATAGTATATGTAAACTTTTTATCAAACCAAACACAGTTTCTATGCTAATAGAAATTAATAGATGTAATTCATAATTCCATCTGTGCTAAAATGAGTCTAAAATTTCCAACTATGCGTCTACTATTTTGCAATGGAGACTTCAAACCATAAGTGAGTCATTCGATCAAATCGGTTGCGGAAGGTCTCTGTTGAAAGAAACAGAAAACATTTGTCTGAATTGGATTCCGCATGTTTAGGCTTTCTCTTCTCTCGATACAACAAATGTCTTGATTCAATCACGTCCTCACTTTGTCTCACCTATTACTGCTACGCAGGTGACCCTTAACAATTTTTCACCTTACCCCCTTCTGACACCCAGTTGTCGACATTGATGTTTGTGTGTTTGCCACACAACTTTTATTGGATCAAGCTTGACCTCAACAAGACAGAGCTGCTCTTCCTCCGGGGGTAAAGTCTGTTTGCTCCAAAATCTCACCAATTTAGGTCGCCAACAGCACAGTATCCCAGTCCCATCTTGAAAAGACTAGCTAGGAAGCTCCTGAGAATCTGTCAAAACTAGTTACACTACTGTATTAAAAAGTACACCAAAGTTGAGACAAGTCTTATTCTACCTGTCACTATAGTGGGATCATGCAATCGGCAACTTCGCCACAATCATTGCTACAAAGATGACTCAATTTTGAGATCGATAACTTTGTGTTCAATTAAAATATATAGCTATATATGTTTGTGGTACATACTTAGGCCTGAAACACCGGATATCACTATATTGAAATTGAAAAACACCCTAAAATGTTAACTTGATGCTCGATGCTCTATTATGTCATTTGACAGGACGTTAAATGTTTTTACTGAAACAACAGTTGGTAAAATCCAAACCTGTGCACCGAAGGCCGCCACAAGTTATAGGGGGCAATATAAGTGTTCACTGTAATAGCATAAATGCAGAGACATCTGCAGTTATTGTTTTAAGTTTCAAATAATATTTTTCTAAATAAATATGAACCATATCTAATGTAACTGCCTACGTCACTGCCTGTCGTTGGCTTCATGTTTCAGCCATATCTAATGCAACTGCCATTTTGTTTTTCAGTTGGAAGTTCCTGTTCATTCACAGTTGGATGTTTTTGAGAGAATATGCATTATTCGACGTGAACCGATGACTTTGAATTGTGTTTTCTTTAAATTAGAATAGTGACGTGTTTAGACGGTTTGGTAAAAACTGAAGGGCACACATTCCTTGTACATTTTGATGTGATTGTTCTTGTTTACTCTTGATTCTCCAGGCGGACGTATTTCCAACGTTATTACAGTGACGTTAACACGACTGTAGCACGGTAACGTTAGCTAGCAAACAGTGCTAATTAGCTTGCTTGCTTTCTCAGTGGCAAAATGGCGGCGAATACGACTCAAACAGCTCCGTCTGCTAACTGGTGAGTAATAACATTACAATGAGCGAGTTGGTCATTCTACCAAGCTGTGGATAGGTTTTAACTTAGTTAATACGTGTAAAACACATATTATAATTTATAGCTAGTCGTCACTACTGTACAGGCAGGTAGTTAACGTTAGGAGAAGAGTCGCCTGTGTTGTCACTTGTTCACGTAGCTACCTAGATGAAGTCAGTAATATATGGCATTGTTAACTTACTTATTTATTGTAAATTATGTTCAAGAAACGTAGTTTGCTCATCGGATCCCAGTTCGTTTAGGTGATTTTCGTTGTTTGACTTTACTCACTATACAAGTGTTGAGTAAGGTTTCTGCATGAGGCCGGATCCTAACCAGTTGTAGTACAGGGTGGGCCAAAGCTGGAGTTTCAAAAAGGTTTTCCTATGAACCGTTCCTCTCCAACCCGCAATATGTCTATTATAATGTTAGAATATATCATATTTCAGACTCACCTGTGTCTATAATATAGTGAAATATATGCATGTTGTGGGCTGAGGTTGGACTTCGTGAGGAACCAATACCTTTATTTTAATAACAATGGCATTTCTAATTTGTAACGACCCACATGTTATTGGATGAGTAAAGTTTAGAACAGTGGTAACCAACCAGGGAAACTAGGACCTGACTGGGGCCTTGAGAACACCATGGGCTTCTTGGTCTATTTCACACTAAGGGTATTCAGGGGCCCTCAGAGTAGGACAATATTCTGTCTGTCAGTGGTACATTAACAAAAAATATAGCAGCATTCATAATACAGTCCGTCATCATCAGCTACAGGTTAGTTGCAGGGTATTTCTGGATCAAAAAGTGCTTAGGTGGCAGGCGCGGCCAGAAACGTGATATCAGCCCCATCACCCGATGGAATGTACACATTTTAGAAGCCCTTCCTAATAGACAGTGAACTTGACAGAATTGTGACAACTTTGTTGTTGGTAACATAGATGTAAACTTATGAAGAATAAATCAGGTGTGTGTTCAGGAGGAGAGGATTATGTTTCTTTATGAATAGGAAGGTTTTCAATCAATCACATATATTTTATAAAGCCTTTTTTACAACGAAGTTGTCACAAAGTGCTTTTACAAACACCTAGGCGAAATACGACAAAGCACACTTCAACAACTTGATACACAGCAGCTAGGAAAAACTCCCTGATAAGTTGAATTTAGGATGAAATCTAGAGGAACCATGCTCAGAGGGGTCGCCAGTCCTCATCTGGCTGTGCTGGGTGAACTTATGATAGTTTAGTTTAATAATTATTAAATCCAACTATTCTTATGAAGTAGAATTATCCAGGTCAAATTAGGGGTGGGCGATATGGGAAAAATATATCACGATTTTTTTCAGGAAAAATCACGATTTTATCACGATTCTTTTTCATGTTGCTTTTTAAGACTATTTTGCAAATTACTGAGCCGCAATACAAGCAAATTATATCTCCATTTAAAAAATATAGCCATACAAGGTAACAAAACATAAAAGGGGAAAAAAATGTTAAAGTAGCATATTTTAATCACGTGTATATTTAATGGAAGTGCAATTGTGCAAAGAAGCACCCATTCTCATCCGCAGCTTCACCATCCATTCACTGTGTAACCTGCCATCCATCTACAGCATCAGATGATCTACTGTGTTATCATCCTGAATTAAATGAATTGTGAATTATGCAGTAAAACATTTTACTAAAATAGTATGTAGCCTATTTATTGTCTTATGTAACCATACAATACAAAATTAAAACCATGATTTTAAAATGCACAGGCTATGATATTTAAATTTCTAAAGATCGAATAAATTAAAATCCATCAAACTGTATGTCCTATTTTGATGTAATAAATGCTAAAACATTTTAGATCACAAGCGACGCACAATCAAATGATTTGCGCATGATTGGCCGTATATATTGCAACACAGACTCTTGAAATACAAACATTAGGCTACAGTGTATAATTCGATCATTTACATTTGTAAAATGTATTAGCCTATAGTAATTACAGTCCAGTAACTAAGGCACTGTAGACAATGAAACACGTATTTTACAGTTTGTATATTGGTCACGGTCGGGTATATTCTGCTGTTACCCGGTAGATACATTAATCAATTTTGTCTGCCTGAGCAGGACACGCATACTAACCGGTTGCATTGCGCTCAGTGTTCATTTGTGTTGTTATGAGTGCACATGAGACCGCAGCAAATTAATCCGTTACATATATCCAGTTTCATATAGATCGGACCAAAACGCGTCCATTTTCATGTAGACTAGACCAAAACGCGTCCAGTTTTAAACAGACCAGACCAAAACGGATCCAGTTTCATATAGACCAGACCAAAACGAGTCCAATATAGATCAGACCAAAACGAGATCAGACCAAAATGCGTCCAGTTTCTGAAAACGGGACAAGGTAAAATGCACGTATTTAGGAAAAGTCATGGAAGGACGAGGCTGTAGCTTTTCAACATTATATATTTATTTTAATTACTAACTGCAACGCATGGGCATGGGCTGTTAGCGCTTCTAGTGTTAACACGCTGACATCTAGCGCACCGCGCATTGCATGTTGTTACGTGGCTGAAAAAACGCCATAGATCTGCATCTAATAGAATGTGCACTGGAGCGCGATTCTACGATATTTCTGAAAAAGTGAATCGTGGAGACATTTTAATAGTCCACGATTAAATATCGTCATATCGCACACCCCTAGGTCAAATACAGTTTTGATTCTTTCAAGCAGACTTTAACAACAAGAGATACGATGGCCTTAGTAAGATAGGTTTTACAATGATGTGCTCTGTCACAGGGAAGAGTGTGCTATATTTTTGCACTGCTGCTGTTCCAGTTTAGTTTTGGTTTCAGGTCAACAGATTTGATAACCATACTTTGCTATAGTAGTTCACGGATAATGGCATTTGTATTTTGGCCCTCACTTGTATTTGCTGTTACCTTCTGAACATATTTTTATTATGAAAAACACGTTGAAGAGGTCAATCTGGAGAACATTGGTCTTGAGCTTTTTAGTCTCTTTTTTTAGTCAATGAGTTTTTCCAATGTATTTAAGATGGGTCACAGCAATAGCCTAGTTAAATGTATTAAGAAACATTTCAATAAATAATCAATTTTTAAAGAGCAAATGTGCAGTGAATATTGTTGGTGCTAGTCCATACTTATAACATGTCAGTGTGTCTATAGGCCTCTGATTTGGTGGATGGCTGTATTGTCTAGTAATGCATACTTATCTCACTTAGGGAGAGTGAAGCTTACCGGTCTTATGGTGCAGCAGCAGGTCTAGAGGGCCAGGCTGTGCATGAGAACCCAGAGTGGGAGAAGGCCAGACAGGCTCTGGCTTCCATCAGTAAGACCCAGAGTGCCACCAAGACTGCTCAGGCCAACCGGACTACAGCACAGGTGTGTGTTATGTTGTGTCCATTATTTGTCCGTTGTGTGTGTCTTATCTGTTCTCATTTACCCTACAGGTTATACTGCAACATTTCTTGGTGATAAGTGAAATCTAGCATAGAAACGTCTCTGTTGGCTGTTTGTTGTGGCTTTTAAATCAGACTAATTTGAGCCATTTCTGTTCCACAAATCCTGGGGTTGCCAACACATCAAATGACTCACAGAGAAAATGTTTGGTGTTTATCTTCAGATCTGTAATATATCTTTTTAATCGAGCATTCTCATGAATTGGTTTTGCCTGTGTTTATTTTTCCAGGCTGGTCAGTTTCAACCTGCAGTAACTGAATCCACAACCATACAACAGCAGCAGTACTACCAACAGTACTATCAACAGCAGCAGTACCCTTACAGCTACCCTTATAATTATTACTACCCCCCTGTGGTTCCAGGCCCTGTGAGTCTGTCATTAAGTGTTCATATTGCCAACCCAGTGATGCTGGCTTTCTGTACTGTATTGTTTTATAAGAATTTCAGTGTCTTGCATTTTTCAAAAATTAACCTTTCTCACATGATACAGAGACAGGACGAACTATGTAAATGTATTAATGCTAAGTCTGTGCATTTTTTTATTGTATTTTCTCTGTAATTATTTAGTATGGTGGTGGCTATCCTCCTCAGGGCCAGTATGGGGTACCTCCTGGACCGTTCCCTACTCCCACCACCCCAACTGGACAGGTAATGTTTATCTTGACTTTACCACAGACCATTCTAGTCCTAAAAGCATTTGTTAGCATGGGCACCAGCAATATGGACTTTCAGTTAGGGCTGGCTTTATCAGGATTTGTCCCCTGTCTCTTTCTCATTCCACATCTTACTGTACACCATCATACAAATATACACTGTAGAGTTTGGGCGATAAGTAGTCAGATTTATGAAGTAATCAGAGAAGCAACAATGGCTATACAGCATTATACAGATGACTTATCCAAAGCTTATAGACATCTGTAATGTTCCAGAAAGCTAAAATGCCATGTTTACTTATTACTTCAGCCACTTGCTTTATTAACTGTTATGATACACCAAATAAACATGTGATGTGAGTAATATGACTGACTTTACTGTTCTGGGGCAACTATCAAATGACCAATCTTATGTGTGTTTAAAATATCTGATATCTGTACAGCTTTCTTCCCATTAACACTGTCTGTTCTTCCCATTTTGTTCTTGTTCCTGCCCTCCCAGACTTCATCCATGCCCATGATGGATGACCAGTCTGCTAGCTATCCCTCTCAGCCCCAACCCCCTCCCCCTGCCACTCCTCAACCTCCCCCCCAGAGTCCCACCAACTGTGAGCAGCCTCCTCCCCCTCCTCCACCAGCCTCCACTCCCAACTCCCAGTACCCTCTTTCCCCAGGGCAGAACTCCTACAACTCTATGGCCTACCCCAATAATGACCCCAACCAGATGAGAGGTTACAACCAGGGCAGGGCAAATTATGGGCAGAGCTACCAGACCCAGAACTCATACCAGCTCCAACAGAATAACAACCAGCAACAAGGACAGGGACAGTATGGGACAGGAGCTGGTAGAGGAGAGGGCAACAAAAACAAGAACCAGAAACAACAACAACAACAGCAGCAGCAACAACAACAGCAACAACAAGGAGGACAAGGACAGCAACTCTGGCACAGAATGAAACGTATGTTTGTGGGGAGTTTTTCTCCAAGTCATCTCAAGCAATTTTTTCTTTCCGCTTATCTTTGTTTGTTTGCCTTAACCTGCATGTGCTGAATTGCCGCTTTGTTTTCCGCAGAGGCACCTGGAGCAGCTGCAGTGAAGTTCAACATTCCTAAGCGAACATATGTCAATCAGAGCTTCCCACCTGGGGAACAACCCACTGGACTGGCAGCTACACCTTCATCCCCTGCTGCTGATCCTGCTCCGGGTGGTGCTCAGACACGGTAAGGAGGCAGCTAGCGGTGTCACATTTCTACCAGGCCTACTAGCTACCAGGGACAATGACACACCCCTCATGTAACTGCCTGCACATGAATGACCATGGATCAGAATATGAGGATGGTCTCATGTTTGAAATATACTGCTAACACTTAATGCTACCCCCAGGCCTCAGGACTGGCCCCAGGCCATGAAGGAGTACGTGCAGCGCTGCTTCACAGCCTGTGAGAATGAAGAGGATAAGGACCGCACAGAGAAGGGTCTGAAGGAGGTGCTACAGAAGAGGCTTCAGGATGGGTCCGCCTACACCATTGATTGGGACCGTGAGCCTCTGCCTGAGTGAGTAGAGGCGTTCTTAAAAATAGACCGATTTTTATGTATCGAAGATTTTTAAAAGCCTGAATCCCTTTTTCTAGACAGACTTTTACATATCCAGTCCTCTGTAGCTCAGTAGGTAGGGTTGACCTACATAAACATCCTAAACCTGGCCTAGTTATCCTAACCCTGTGTTTTTTCTCCTTTTCCAGACTGAAGGCCAAGCAGTCTCGTTGGGAGGCTGTACCCTCCCACAGGACCCTGGAGAGCTCTGTTGGTCGAGGTGGTGGTACAGGCGGGGGTGCGCGGGGCAGGGGGGGTGGCTCAAGGCTGGGGCACTACAGGAATGTATTTTCCCAGAGAAGCCCCTCATCCAGTTCTTCTGGCTCCTCCTCCCGCTCGCCCTCCCCCTCCCACAGCAGACACAGGGACCGCAGTGGCCAGAGACACAGGCACAGGTGAGGCACTGGGGCGCGGGTGATGCACTGAGACACAGGCTGGTTTGGGCTGGATGGTTGTTATCATTTTTATCGGATTGGTATTTCTTACCCAAACAACTTTATTTTACGTCAGATAATACCCCCTCTAACAGGCATAAACCATTGTTCAATGTTTCTTTTTGCCTTGAATGTGGGAACTCCGTTCTGGCCATTTTATTATTATAAATGCTGCTTTGGGTTAAATGTTATTCATGTTCTCACTACGAAGGAGTGTAGGTGCTGAGTTGTACCTGTTGTTGTAATTTTCTGTTCTCTTTATTTTAAAGTGACTCAGAGTCCCAGTCAGACAGCAGCATGTCTAGTGACCTCCGAACCCAGATTCCTCGGCGCAACCAGAAAGGAGGTCGCGGTCGTGGGGGGAACAGAGACCGGGGAAGAGGAGGTGGAGAGAGGGGGCGAGGAAGAGGAGGACGAGGCAACAGAGGCCAGAGGTATGTATGCCCAATTTTACCTGGTGGATGGCATTTGTTTATGTTGTCATTGACCTATCGAAACTAAACCACTATCACATTTCAGAAGATTTCTTTTTTTTTTTTTTTGTGCTGATGACATTTCTGCTTCTCCACAGAAACATGGATGATGCTAACACCACCGCACTGGGCAAGAAGAGGAAAGGTGGGAACGCCGGCCTGGACTTCCATGACCCAAACCGAGAGGCCAAGAAGCAGAGCCGGGCAGCCCGTTTCCACAACACAAAGATGCGCTCTGAGCCCCTGGTGCTCTCCATCAACAACATGGACCTGCCCAAGGAGGACCTGAGCTGGGAGGACTGTCCCATTGTGGGCACCTGTCAGGAGATCACCAAGATCTACCTGAGACTCACCTGTGCTCCCGACCCTGCCACTGTGCGCCCTGTGTCTGTGAGTGTTGCCTGTCACCTACAATTTAACAAAACTTATTTCAGACCTGCTTTCACATGTGGTCATTCTGATATCATGTTTCTGCTCAGGTGTTGAGGAAGTCCCTGTTGGCCGTGAAAGCCCACTGGAAGAACCACCAGGACTACCCATATGCCTGTGAACAGATGAAGTCCATACGACAGGACCTCACAGTCAGTTTAAATGTCTTTTTTGTACTCCTTTTGGTATATAAACTATTGTATGTGTGTGTGAAAACAGGATGTGTGTGTATAAAGGATATTTGTCTTTCCCTTCAGGTCCAAGGAGTTCGTACAGAGTTCACAGTGGAGGTATACGAGTGTCATGCACGTATTGCTCTGGAAAAGGTGAGGTCCTACATGCGTTGTGGACAAAGATAAGGAAAGGATACATCAGACATTGGATTGTTATTTTTCTGCCAACTTGTCCCGTAGTGTGCAATGCATGATAATGGCTTTAACGCGTGATAAGAATCCCAGCGGGCTCGGGAGAGTAGAAGATTCAGACAAGTCTTTTAAGTACTTCCTGTCAAACTGTTTGCTTGAGTAGGAAGTTAGCATCCTACTTGGAGAAGTGTCAGACTAACGCTCAGTATTTTGATTTTTCGTCATGAAATGTGGTTACCAGGGAGACCATGCGGAGTTCAACCAGTGCCAGACACAGTTGAAGGCTTTGTACAAGGACCACCCGTCAGAGAACCTCGGCGAGTTTACAGCTTACAGAATACTCTACTACATATTCACCAAAAACTCCGGAGGTACCAGATTCTCTTAATCTCCTTCATCCAGATCTCTAAATAATATTTCTACATAAGGTTTTATACTGGTTGTTTTTCCTCCATAGACATCACGACGGAGCTGGTTTACCTGACCTCGGCGTTGCGGGCGGATGAGTGTGTTTCTCATGCTCTCTCCCTCCGTGCCGCCTGGGCTCTGGGCAACTTCCATCGATTTTTCCAGCTCTATCGGAAAGCGCCGCGTATGGCCTCATATTTAATCGATAAGTTTGTGGAGAGGGAGAGGGTGATAGCTCTCAAGGCTTTGTTGAAAACGTAAGTGAAGGGTTACCGAACAAATGGTACAGGACAATTTTGTGAACATAATTTCATTTCAAATTGCAGCAGAGAAATGAACCAATGTTTTCATCCCGTCTCTCCTCTGTTTTTACCCAGATTCAGACCAGACTTGCCTGTGGAATATGTCCAATCCAGTCTGGGCTTCCTTTGTTTAGACACTTGCCTGGCCTTCCTTACTGGCCTGGGGGTCACCTTCCTACCCTCTGACTCCAGCAAGATTGAATGCAAAATCAGCTCAGCCTGTCTGGCAGCCTCTTGAGGGGGTGGGGGAATAACCAGGGAGGGGGTATGCTCATTATAGGGAGATAGTTTGTAATCCACTGTATTCCAGACCTGTCCAGTCAGTTCAGAGGGAAGCTAGTGGCTACAACTACTGTAAAGTCCTGTAAAAAGAGATTAGCATTTGGACCCACTACAACACCTGAGGGTAGAATGCCGTGAGGATCTCATACAGATGTACTGCACTCACAGATAGAGACTGTGTATAAATGAGGGAGATGACTTACTACATGCTGCACATTAGATACATGTAGCGTAGCTCAGTCCTGCACATCTCAGATTAACTCAAGCTATTTATGCACTTGAAATGTTTTAGTGACCCCGACGGATGTTACAGGATTAGTTCAGTTTTTAACATTTACCTCAGAAGGATCAGGGAAGAGTAGCTTCAAGGTCTCCCATCCATTATCACTCTCAGAGGTTTTACGCTAACAGTGTTCTGTTATGTTTTTCCTTCCCTCAAGTCAACAGCGGCAAACTAAAGCGGAGACAAGTCTCAATAACCCAACAAGAAGAATTTAAGGTCTTCCTTAAGTCCTCATCTATCGGGCTCCTCGTCGACTCCAAAACCAAATCAACAACTAACGGAGAGAGCTGTATCTGCTCAGGTGTTCCAATATAGAGACTGTGCTCGCTCCTAGCTGCTGTCAAGATGCGTCTGACGATCCAGGGACCGACCTGGGAAAGAAAGAGATGGTGGTTTGTATGTCCTTTAGTGAACCCCCTCCCCCCCAACCCAAGCTGCCTACGACTAGCCGTCGAATGAAGAAAGTATCTTCCGCTTCCTGTTCATGCGTTGCATTGCACACTTGGCCCTCGTGAGATCTATTGACTGAGAAATGTTGGTTGGTCCATGACCTGTTTGGCCACAAACAGCCTTGTGTGAGTTTTCAACTACTCACAGTTCTTTACTTCAAGCTACAGAAGTCGTCATCTAGAGTTTGCCAAAGTCTTAACTTCAAAATTAACATTCCAGTTATATCTGATCTCGCAATATTGTAGGTCAGTAAGCCTGGGGGTTTTTCCCTTCTCTGGTACGCATTGACTTGTAAAGTGTAATGGTGGATGCACTCCCATATTCTTAACCAAGATGGCCTTTGCAATCGTCCGGTTTGTATCAAGGAGATATACAACTAGGGCCTATCTATCCCAAGCCTAGGTCTGGAGACATTCACCCAACCTATAGTCTGGACAAGCCCAATGTGGTTTCTGAGTCACCTGATCAACAGCTTAATGGAGTAGCAGTTGTCAAGCATGCTCACTCACCATCTACCATGAGCACGGAAAAGTGATGACAGGCAGCAAGTATTCGACACCAGCAGGATGGCCGTGAAGTCTACACCATAAAGTATAGTGGCTGAGCTCTTCTGCCACATAACAGATGATATTGATGTCTGTGCAGACGGCGGCTACGTTTGGGTTTGTATGTCACAGTCTCTGTTCAAGGCTGAGTATATATGTACAGCTGGTAAGAAAACAGGACTTGTGCTGGAATGAGGTGGATGACAACACTGGAAAAGTCAGCTTGTATTGACTCGGTCACAAACCCTAAGATTAGTGGTGTTAAAAAGGATGATATCAACTCTATGGTAATTGCTCGACTTCCATCCACAGGAACTGATAGGGTCATTAAAATAACTGTTAAATGAAGGCCCCTAGTATTCACCCATGAGGAACAGCTAATTGGAATGAGAATTTAACAGCCAGATACCTTTTTACTGTGAATTTGTGGCAATGTAGTTAATTGAACAAGAACTTACTCGTCAGTTTACAATTAATCTGGTAGCAAGAACCATCACCACAGGATCATTTGAGAAACCGATTTGCAGACATTCATTCTCAGTATGGACAAGGGAAGGATAATTTATAAGTAATGTGTTGAAGTGTTAAACCTCCTAAATTGTCAGAGATGGAGCCCATAAATGGACCATGAACTGGTCATTTCAGTTATCGGCATACACACAATTATTTTTGTTGTATTTAGTGCATGATCTGGTATTAACTTCATTCAGTGCCATTGCACAGACAGGAATGTAATTTCCGGATGTACAGAAGTCGGTGTGTTGTGTAAATGGATTTGTCGGTATATAATGTGTGGATTTAGTTGACTTTTTATTGCAGTGTTTAGTCATTTATGTTCACCAGGGTAAGTGTAATGCTGACACGTGGTAATTGAAAAGCGGGAAAATAATGTGCTATTGGTCATGGGCAATGCATTTTAAACGGATGTTAAGTTAAATTATTATGAATCCAATACGCTGTAGATTCAGATAGTCAGTGCATTTTCCAGTACAAGAAGGTGTCCTTTCTGACAGGTTATTCAATAAATGCAAGAGAACATTTATATTAGATTTTTTACAGGAATTCAAATTAAATGTGCTGTTCAAATCAAAACTTTTTCTTGCCAAATTTCACTCAAACATGTGAACTTTGGTAAAATATATTTTTCCAACAAATATTTTCTTTGAGTTATTTTATTTTTGCCCTATTGCTGTGGCTTCTCAAACCTATTTGCTATCTGCACACCTAAACCCCTTGTATATCGTAATTTACTAAAATGACCACATTTGAATGGCAAGAAGAAGGTTTGGTCTAACACGCTGCCCTCACATCAGCCAAGAATGTGTGTATGTGTGCGTGCATGTGCGAGTTTGGTTGGGCGATTTGTGTTTGTAACGTCTCCAGTTTGTCAATTTCTTTGGGAGTGGTTTAATATTGGGCAAACACCGTTTCAGCTTAGCTGGTTTTTGGCTGGTGTGAGTCAGTGTATTTAAAACCTGTCGTGTATTTAAACTTAATGGCTACAGGGAGCTTGTGATTGAGTGTGTGTGTGTGTGTATATTTATATACAGAACTGGTCAAAAGTTAGGAGACACTTACACATGGGTGTCCAAACCTTTGACGTACTGTGTATCATCCCACAAACAAATCGCTAGGGATTGAATATTTAAATATGAATGTCTGGATGTGTAATCTTACCAACCTATCTATTTATAGATATGTCTGTGTCATCTGACTGGCAGCATTGTTTGTTATTTGCCCTTGACTTGGTCACGTTATCAGCAAATGATTAATTTCAGCAGTTGTGCTCTTAACTCAACATGTCCATGTCTTCTCCATCCTGCTATTCTCTGTTCCTCTTTACCTATCCCGACTTTCATCACCAGGCCTTCTCTCTGATTTTTCTTCCTGCAGTACTGCATTGCAGGAGCATAAGGAGTGTGCAGGTGAAAAGAGAGCACCTCCTCACCAGTCCCCTCCAGAAGCAAGCTGGAGAGAGGGAAAAGTGAGAGAAATGCAAGACGTAATACTGGCAGCTCAAGTTCAAGCTGTTTGATCAATGACCTGAAATGTTGCAGTATCCTGTATGTGGGAGTCTGACTTAAATTGTATTGTTGTTTTGTTTCGGGATACACAGTTTATACACATTTTTATTTGACAATATTTATCTAAATCAAGAAGAAACATGCATTCAACAATATTTCTCACTTCGGTTTATGTAGGTTGACATTCGTTTTTGAATACTGTTGCGGTTTCTCTAGTCATACACATAGTGTTAAGACAGCAAATGAGTTAATGTATACTGTTTGTCCAGAAGCATTTGTTTTATGTGAACAATATGTTTGTTGGAAAATGTTTTGTCCATTTGATAAAATTTTAAGTGCTGCTTTGCTAATGCATTTTTAGTCAGACCTCTCTGTATCACCGGGTTCTGCACTGCCTTGTCTATCGTACATTTCTACACAAATTGTATAACCAACATCAAAACTGCCAGTTAAAGCTTATTTTATTTTCTAGCCGGTACACAACCATTTTGGTGGGAATTTAAAATGGATCTGGACATACAGCATACAATTCTCATTATATCAAAGATAATCCACTATTATTTATTTATAAACACTAGTTTGTTTTTTCTTCATGTCTGCTTATTTAGAAATATTCCTGTCCTGTAGAAGTTGGCTCCCATATCTGAATATTGTTTTATTGAAAATGTCTTAACAGGGTTCTTGATATTCTCTACTTATACATTAGATTAATTATGGTCAAGTTCATGTAAGCTGATATCACCTTATCTCGTTGGATTAACATTGCAGAACTTGTCATCTCAAATGGATTGATGCTTTAATTCTGATTGTTTTTGTTTCAGTTTCCAGCTATATATTTACAGATAACTAACAATGCTTCTCTAAGACAATGTGCTCCTTGTTCAACTCTCACCACTGTTCCTCCTGCCACGTGTGGGTTTATACTTGTGTTTTTTTCTCCTCTAAGTCCATATATGTAACTCCTGCCTCCATTTTGTCTTTTGACTCCACTTGAATAATTCCTATTTCTTACTTCAGCGTTATGCTGCTGTTGATATTTCATCTTTTCACTGTTTAAAGTGAATTTGCTCCTTTCATGTCTCTTCTCACCCATCTGCCCTGCATGCATCCCGCTTTCTTCCTTCATGTTGAGGATCTGTTTGCAAGTGACTGATGTATTTTTGCTAAGTGCAACTGACCATTCTCGGTAGTAAGTATTGCTTCTACGTTGGTGGTTTCTGTTGCAATTAACTGAAACTAATGGATATGTCTTCAAAATATCCTCCATCCTCCCCTTTTCTCTGGATTGTATTTGATTTGAATGTAAATATTGCCGTTTTGTATATACTGTATGTACATGTATTTCCTTTTTGAAGATCCTAATAAAAATAAAGTTTAGAAGTATGTCTTCTGAAATTATAAGTTACATGTACACATTATTAAGTGTTGTGTTAAGGAAAGTGGCCGGAGACCACCAGATCGTCTTCAGATTGGTCTATATATCCTGCCAAAATAAATACTTGTAGAATACTCTAACACTGTTTTCTGACGTAGGATCAATGCTTCATGCAAACCCATACAGCCACTGATGTAGGTAGCTCATATTGGCCGACCATAACTTTCCCAGTCGGCATAAGATAGTCTTATATTTCTCAGAGCAGGTGACAAATATGTCACCTGCAGCGCTACACATCGTTTGTGTAATTTTGTACATTGCTTCCAAGAAGGTGTGTCTAAATTTGTAAACTGACAACTGGAACCAAGAACAGGACAAGAGAAACAGACGATTGACAAATGTACATTTATTTAAAATACTCAAAGATCAGAAATGAAACAAACAATGGAGAGACGGCAATAACAAGTGCTTGAGAGATGAACAGTAATGATGAGGGTACATGTTCAATGCAAGCATCACATTAATCAATGTCATCGCTTTTCACAGTTTCCTTCACTTTTTATTTTTTTCCTCAATATTGTCACATTACAAGCAGCAATATGAACACTAACTCAACAAAATAAATGACAGTTTAGGGGCTGAATGAGTCAACAAAAACACCTCAAGCTGACCAGCAAGCAATTGGAAAAAGCATGCAGGATATGCAAGAAATGGGAAAACGTCCAAAGCGATGGAGTAGTTATGAAGTTAACAGGTTAAAAAGCAATACCGTCACCTTCCTAAAATAATGGCCTAAGTCATGAACGTGAAACAATGACATAGGCCATTATTTTAGGAAGTTGACGATAAGCAACAGGTGACAGAATAGAGATTTAAATCTAGGTCTGTTAAAACTACAAGATAAACTACTGAAGAGATTACATTTCAGCCTGCAGATGTAGGAAAGTAAGTTTTGTTTTGTACTTGCCAATATTTAAAGCATCTCTAAATAAGGTGACAGAAACGTAATTTCAAAGAAGGGACTACAGATAAAGAAAGTTATAACAGAAGGCCAATAGGCAGAAAACATAAGGAAAAAAACAGAGGACAAAGGAGCGATATAAGGAAACTAGAAGCTGATTAACATTTTTAGAGTAGAGACAGAAACAGGAAAGCATTCAGAACAGTGAAATGTAAAAGGGAAAGCACAGAATTACAGATGAAGAAATTAAAACAAAGCCTTTTTATTGACGAAATGGAGAAATAATGAAATACAAATTTTGTTTGATGTTTTTCTGAAATAAATTATTGTAAACGCCATTGCACCCTTGTGGTTTGAACGGCTAACAACCGCTTTCAATGAAGAACAAAGTTCAGTGGTCAGAAATGGAGTAATGGTGCCCCAGTCAACCATGTATAGCACTGCATTGTATTAGAGAGTAGTAAAAATATGCTGTTATTCAAAAAGTAGCCCGCAAAAGGTATGTCTGGAAAGTTTGACCCAGTGTGAGAAAAGGTGGTCAGATGAGACCAAGATCGAGATTTCCAGTCAAACTCAGTGGACTATGTACATTAAATTAATTAATGGCAGTGTTTCTCATCAACACGGGCTGAGCGTCTAAAATTGAAAGTATGATCAATTGAGCTCAATACAGAGAAACATTTGTAGATAACTTACTTCCGTCAACAATCACTGGCGTTTAAAATCACTGGCACTATTAGCTCTCCATAGGTGTTATTTAACCAACCGGAATAACCTGGAACAAATCTGCAAAGACTGAGACAGAAACTCCTGGACGAAGCTAGCGAATATTTACCCCAAAAGACGCCTTACCCACATGGATTGACCAAATATGAATATGTATAGGGATTGTTACAGAAGAAATGTGTCACAACACACAGAGACAGACTGGACAGAGAGCCCATAATGACCCCTTGTCCACGGTTGGAAGTGCCTACTATGGGAACGTGAGCCTCGTAACTGGACCTTGGTGCGGTAGAAGGCCTGTTTTCTTTTACATCATGTGTACAGCTGTGCTCATGTGCCCCATTAACCTGGGGAGTGGTGACACAAGGAGGCACAATGGGAAGATAACAAGACCGTTCAAGAACAGTCAGGAACATGATGTTCAGGGTGTTGTCCTTGCCTCCAAATTTATTTAGAATTCATGAAAAGAAAAAAAGAGAATGAAAGAAAAGAAAGAAGACAGCAAGTAAGAAGAAAAAGTAAGAAAAAAAGTAGGCAATAGGAAGAGAAAAATGTGAACGGTGCACGTATAGAAAAACACGATAGGATAGAAAATCAAGATGGGATAGAAAATCAAAGAGACAAATCAGAGAAAGAAAATTAAAACAATAGAGTTCAAGGTGACAGAAAAGGTGAATGAAGTCAAGATGACAGAAGGTGAAACAAATTGAGCGAGGATTTGATAGTCATGCATAAAATATACAAAAGTAGATAAAATAAGAAATAAAGAATGAGAACTGAATTAGACTACAAGAAAATGATTAAAAAGAAAAAGTAGATTAAAAATAAATAATGAGAAATGAATTAGACTACAATAAAGAAAATGATTAAAAAGAAAAAGGTAGATTAAAAAGAAATAAAGAATGAGAAATGAATTAGACTACAAAAAAGAAAATGATTAAAATGAAAAAAGTAGATTAAAAAGAAAGAAATAATGAAAAATGAATTAGACTACAAGAAAGAAAATGAATTAGACTACAAGAAAGCTACAAAAGCAATGAAGCTATTTTACATAGATGGCCACACATGCAAAGTGCATCATATTTTTTTCTGGTGTTAAAATACCCCGATGAAGGTATCCCACAATTAATATATTGTTTTAAATCAAGTGTAGTTGTTCTTTTCCGAAATAGAAGTTGTCGGCATGTTTTTGACCCAAATAATAATTGTACAGACATGCCGTTAAAAGTTTGAACAAGAACAAGCATAGAAAGAGAGGTATGCTCCCGGGATATGAAGCAAGAAAGAAAAGTGAGCGTAAAGAAGAACAAATGTTTTAGCACAAAGACCTCTGATTAAAAGCAAAGCATGCAGTGCTACACTGAAGCCCGACTAAAGTAACACGTACCACATCTGCGGTCATCTGAAAGCTACTAAACTAAACCAGTTGCATAAACATAAGAAATAGTGCATTTGGAACCTTGCCCTGGTAAAAAGCACGTTTCAAAGCATGAAAGAAAGAGTCAAAATCTCAGTTGGAACGAAAGAACGAAGGACAGAAGCTAGTTATAGAAAAAAGAGAAATGACAGGACTCAAAGAGAGGAGGGGAAAGTTAACAGAAGAAAAAAGTTTTTATTGAGAGGAAAACAGCAAACAGACAACATTGACTTTAGGGTAGAGGGGGATTTTACAGTTGCTCCAATTATAGATAAAAGAACACAGATTCTCAAACAGAATGGAGAAATGCAAGCAAGAGAATAGGAAGAGAAAATTGGACACAACATAATTGCTTTTGCTAGGACAGAGGAAATGAGGGAGTGCCCAATAGCAGTAACGGAGACTTGTTTAAATTTAAGCCAGCGTGAGGTTGCCATAGAAAAGAATCAGGTTGCTTTAGGGACCTTTGGTGTATAGCTCATATTTAACATTTAGGGTGAAGCAGAGGAAACATTATAGCTAAAGCATGAAAAAGACAACGATGTTGTTACAGTTCATTTGCTGAAAATGAATGGCTCATAAATACTCTCATGACTGGAGCGCATTTCTTAAGAACCAGAGGTAGATTTTTTGGAAAATCAAAAACAGCCATTGTTATGCATATTTGTTTATATCAATCTAGAAGCAGTTTGAAAAATTTGATTTTGCACATTAGCGATATCAGTGCCATTGCGGTCTCTCATAGCTTGTGCATTATTAACTGGGTATTGATGTCTATACTATTATAAACCCCCCCACACACACACACACACACACACACACACACACACACACATGTTGTCACACACAAGCACACACACTGTCAAACAGTGCGCTACATCATTGGCAAAACCAGTGTCATAGAAAACGATTCCGATAACTGTATAAAATGTAAGTAGATTTGACAATTTGACTCTTCAAACGTCAGTGGGGACACCAGTATAGTTGTACCTCTTGCGTTGTAGGACTGCATTATGGTAATCGGGTATTGAAACCGAAAATCTTTCACACCATATTAAACTGACTCTTCAAATAGTAAATGACTATCGTATCTCTACAGGGACAGTTAGAACGGAATGTATCTTCCGTTCTTCATCCCTGGAACACATTTGTGACACAAAATAAAAGTACAATTTGTAAAATTAAGGTAATTAAATAATTGTCTATATTTAGATCAAACTCTTTGTACTAACATCATAAATAGGTTACGGCTCTGACATTATTTACAGGTTCAGTCTGTTGGGTATGAGTCTCCCAGGGTCGGAGAAAGGTCAGACCGGAAGTGAGTTCGGTAATGTCATGACCTGTCTCGCGTGGGTTGTTCTTCCCCAGGGCTGTCACAGAATGGCGTCCAGGCTCACACTGGGCAGCTCAGTAAGGGGTGAAACGGTTGTATCCTCCTCTGTACAAACTGGCCTAGATATAAGCAGAAGGTCTTAAAGGATTGCGGGTGAGTGCACTGATTCCTATTGAGTAGACGGTTCAGGTTGTGGTCAGAGACAGTGATTTGTTGGGTTTCTAGAACAGTAATATCTGAAGTGGCTCACCATTGTCCCGACTCCGTACGTTGTTGTCGGTCCCACTGAGTGATGGTAGGGATCTGTGGCCGCAGCGTAAACTCTCCCATATCTGACAGAGACAAGAAATACTAAATAAGATAACTGGTGCATGTTCTAAAGTTAGAACCAAATGGAAAGCCATTTATCTCGCTATGTTAGAGTAACCCGTGGTCAGCAACTGTCAACCGTGGTCAGCCAGTCAACCGCGGTCAGCAACTGTCAACCGCGGTCAGCAACTGTCAACCGTGGTCAGCAACTGTCAACCGCGGTCAGCAACAGTCAACTGTGGTCAGCAACAGTCAACCGTGGTCAGCAACAGTCAACCGTGGTCAGCAACAGTCAACCGTGATCAGCCATTGGTCACTAGTGCTCACCCATCACTGTATGTTGCTGTGGCAGCTGATGCTGATGGTGCAACTCTATACGCAGCAGGATAGCCTCCCTGACAGGACAGAATCAGAGTGATGTGTTAGACACTAAACACAATGCAGAGAGCCTGAAACAAATAACTAACTGGAGAAAGGGTTTCACTTACATAGACTTCAGCTCCATACAGTCCATCTTGATACACCAAACTAAAAGGAGACAATCTATCATTCACACATTAACAACAATGATAAGAAAATCACGTACTTGCACTTATTATGGGGATATTTATGAATTTTAGGAGATGTTTAGAAACTAGAAACTCATACCCAGGGTAGGCTGGCATCGCAGTGGGTGTGGCGGCGGCGGCTGAGCGAATTGTATTGTAGACAGCCCGGCCCCGCCCACGCAGTGGTGAGCCCCGATAGGCCAAGGTGGGAGTGGCTACGGGGTAAGGGAAGCTGGCAACTGAAGAAGGAAAAGAAGTTACAGGACTAGCATCTCCTATCATCCTTTAACCATTAGACCATAACAATTGCAGCTACTGGAGGCTCATCACTGGAACCTGTCCTGCAATCAGTTACTCTGAATAAGTTTGGTTGGGATGCTGTGAAGTCAAAACCAGAACTGAACTCACCCGAGAACTCACATTGAAACTCACCGGTGTAGAGTTCAGGTGCATACATCGCTCCCATAACAGGGTTGATCTTCCACCCAGAGGCTACAAAGACAAAGAGATCAAAAAATCTATTGAAAGTGTGATGTAAGGTATTCGGATATAGACCTAACACACACAGTTCAAACCGCACCCACAACAAATTGAGAAATGTGCCCAAATGAATGTTAGGCGTCTTACTTGGAACCTCACCATTCACAAGAGGTGTCTGGGGCTTCTTGGTGACCACCCTGGCTGTAGCATTGTTGACCTACACAGGCAGAACAGGAGCAAAAAGGCCATATGTTAAAGATTGAGGTATACGTTCAGATAGATGTGTAGATCGATACATGTGTGAGCAGAAGCGTCGGCGGATATATGCGTAGATATATTCTCACCTCAATCTTCCTCCCCTCAACGATTGTGCTGTTCAGTTTTTCCCTTGCTCTGTCTGCCTCCATCGCACTCTCAAAGGTCACGAACCCAAAGCCCTGGGAGACAGAAGCAAATACATCTGTGATTGTTCAGCTTGTTTTCATCATAGATCACAACAGACAAGGGGATTAGGCAATTAAAATGTGTTTTCATTTGGTTGTTGATATTGAGTGGTCTCTCACCTTTGACCCTCTCTCATTGAAGATGATCTCGACATCCAGGATTTTGCCAAATTGCTAAAAGACAAAACCAGTACAAGAACAGTAGATCAGTGTCTTGGCCTAAAACATCTGTCTGAGCACTATAGTAGATCAGTGACTCATCCCAAACATCTGTCTGAGCACTATAGTAGATCAGTGACTCATCCCAAACATCTGTCTGGGCACTATAGTAGATCAGTGACTCACACCAAACATCTGTCTGGGCACTATAGTAGATCAGTGACTCACCCCAAACATCTGTCTGAGTACTATAGTAGATTAGTGACTCACTCCAAACATCTGTCTGAGAACTATAGTAGATTAGTGACTCACTCCAAACATCTGTCTGTGAACTATAGTAGATTAGTGACTCACTCCAAACATCTGTCTGAGAACTATAGTAGATCAGTGACTCACCCCAAACATCTGTCTAAGGTCTGGGTCTCTGAAGCGGAACGGGATGTTGGAGACATGGAGACGCTTTGGCTGGGCCTTGCCTGACCCCTCCTCATCACTCCCACTTCCTGGTCCGCCTCCTGATGACACGGACACGCTCAGAGCCTGGGAGTCTGTCACTGGAACCAGGGAATCATCCTGGGAAACACAGAGGGAAAATAGGAGGAAAAAGAGAAGATAGAAGAATAGAGAAATGCAGATGAAGCGAAGGATAGGGAAAAAGGAGAGGACAGAATGTTGCAATGGAGGAAGATTAAGAGAATAAAAAGAGGAAGAGCCGAAGTAAAGGGGATGAGAGGAAGAGGATAGAAAAAGTAAGAGAATATAGAAAATGTTTCAAGGGAACAATAGAAAAAACAGATTGTAATTTCAAAGGAGACTAAGAAAATTTTCCTTATTGGTCAACGCATTTGTAAACCTCTGAATAGCCAATTTAGGACCTTGAGAACAACGTATTCTTTCTTTCCGACCAAATTCTGTCTAACTACAGACACATCACATTGCTCTATGAATATTTGAATAGCTTTCCTTGAATCAAGTGATAGAATCTAAAATGAGCATTGAGCACCCAGTGATCCTTCTCAGGCAGGAGTGAGGAGGCGTGAACGGAAATGAAATTTTAGTTAGGCGTCTAGGTACATGCCTGTTAGAAAGTCTCAAGGTATGTACACGTAACAATTAGGCTAACTATACAGATTGATTCAATAATAAACATACAATATAGAAAGTAACAGCTGCCTCAACTTACAAATAGAAAATCACAATTACTAGGTAGTTCAGGTGACAGATTATGTAGATACAGAACCTGTAGGCCTACAAGAATACATTGAAATTGTACAATGAAAATTAATTACTTAAATGTCCCCCATGCAAAACCATACAGGATACTAATGTGCGTCAAACCAAAACATTCACTATCCCACAATGCACCACGATGCCAGTGTCTGTGTGTTTGTCAACCTAACGCCACAAAATGGTTACATCCTCCAAAAACCAAGGGATTATACAAACAAGAAAATTAAGATGAAAGAAATTACACAAAAAACTGTGACAAGTAGTAGAAAGTAGAGAAAATGGGGTGCAATGGAAAAGAATAAAGAAAAGAAAACTAAAATGGCAAAGAAAAAAACAGCAAAAGATATATGAAAAATATATTCACATAGAAAATCCGAGTGAATTCAGGCTTGAAATAAATATTAATGCAATTCAAAATACAGGTCTGTAATATGCAGTAAAAATGCAGGTATTAGCATTATAATATCAAAAGACAAATAGAGTGCACACGATCTTCAGAGCAGCAATAAAAAAAAAGTGGACAAGGCAAGAAGTTGCGCAAAAAGCTTTGTTGGGATAGGGTGGGAGTTGGGAGGCATAGGGCCGGCGGGGTCAAAGTTCAACGTTCTACAGGTCAGTTTGGGGTCACGGTGCTGCTTTTATTTCTGCCAATGGTTAAAGATCACTGCCCAAGATTCTGAGGGGCATGTATTAATAAGTGGGGTGGAAACAGTAGGAGAGAAAGATACACTCACACAGAGAGAGACACACATACAGTACACACACACAAACTACAACATGGTTCACACAAACAATGACAGCGTCCCATTACACACACACACACACACACACACACATCCAGCAGACACAGGCTTCGTGAAAGAGGGGCAGGGCAGAGGGGAGTGAAAGAAAAGGGGTGAGGTGTTGGGTTGGGGGGTGGTGTCATGTCACGATGCAAAATGGATTTCTGAACCTGGGTGATATTTCGGAGGGGGAGGGGTCATCTGGTCAGCCTCCCCCTTTGACCCCCACCTCCATGACGTGTGGCGGCGTCTCAACTTTCCCCCGAAAATCAGGACGGACCTTGTTATTCAGGGGCTCTAGTAATGGAATATAAAGGTGGCCGTAAAACACCTTTAGTCAGTTATGAGAGGAGAGAGAGCTGCTGATGCATGATGGGAAATGTAGTGCACAATAACAGTGTGCATTGACCTTCATTCACCACTGTCTCTTTAAAGCCTGCTATCATAGTAGACATTGATACACATGTTTTCTGGAGTGTTAAATCAGAAACCAAGCATTGTTCTTAATGAACACACAGAAAGTCTCCATCAAATACACGTCATGTTGGGCTGTAGGCTTTATGAGAATAAAATATTACATTGAACTCTAATAGCTTGACAACTTGTACTCTAAAATATACTGAAAGCAATTACTATGTACAGTGCGCTGTTTTTGCATTGCAAATCTACACATTTCCACAGAAAACAACTATTTTGCCTATTTTTTTTAACGTCCTTACTCCAAAACCCTGCTAGTAATACTATATTTTGCAGTCATTCTACACATTGACGACTTTGGTATTACAAGATCTATTTACAGGGAAATGATGCAGAGAGAAATAGACACAAATACAGACAAATAGAGTTGTGGGAATCACTTCCTGGAAAAAAACAATTTTCCCTCAGCTGCTCTGTATGGTGTCAGATTTGCTCTCAGCTGCCCCTGTCTGCTCTGTATGGTGTCAGATTTCCTCTCAGCTGCCCATATCTGCTCTGTATGGTGTCACCCCCTAGATGGACAGAGGGGTAGATCTGGGATGCTAAATATAGACGTACCACTGAATGTGTGCGTGGATGTTACTGTCAGGTCATCTACTCACTTTCAATACTTGTGGAAGTTGATTAACATAACGCCCTCCTAGGAATCTGTTACGAACAACATGAGATTCCCGCGGTACACTTGTAGCTATCTCAATAACAGTGTTCATTTCCTGGACACTACTTGTCCACCAACACACCCCGTCAATCATGTTGTTCTTACCGTGCTATTGGATGATAGAGTGTCCACCCCTTGGTGTTGCGGGCCCTGATAGACTCTGACCTGGTGGTGCTCTGGGTACTCTGAGTTGGGCTGTGCTGAAGTAAAGTCTAGAGAAGGAAGTCTGCCTGCAGATGTGGGAGGGGCTTGTCCTTGTTGAAGGTATGAAGGAGGCTGTGCGTAGACCTGGGGGAGGGTGGGGTCACCACTGCCCGGGCCGGCCTCCTGGGCAGGACCTCCCTGTGATTGGACAGAGAGGAATTCATTAATCAATAATACATTATGATAAAATGTATCATGCGTTCATAGCTATTTGTCCATTTGTAAATACCAAGACACAACAGTTAGTTTAATAAATCAACAAAAAATGTAACTTGTTTTTATAACAATGTGTTTTTATGAGCAAGAAGCAGTATTTCCACTTTTAGCTTATTCTTGATGCAGCTCCCATTAGCCAATTCGTTTTGTCAACCATTTGAAGGATAAGAATGCGCTCCACACAATGCTCACAGAAGTAGTACTTCCAGTGTCCCTGTATATATATGTGTGACACTTTTTATAAACAGTAGAATTTTTTCACAGATTTTCAGTAACATATCAGCTGGGACTTATTGTTGAATGGTATCTGTAGCATGGATGTCTACAAATGACACAAAAAAATCAAAAGACCTAAATACAAATGCACCTACTCGCATACCTGGGCAGCTTATTGTGTGACTTCTACCAGTTGTATTCATTCAGTACTCAGCATCCTTTGTAAAAAGCCAACACTTTACCACTTAAACAAAAGCAGTGCACCAACAAACACTGGAAATGCTAGATCAAAGCAGAACAAAACAAACACCAGACAAAAAACATCACTAATCACAATAATCTACCAAATCCAGTCTTCTGTCAGAAAAAGAAAGAAAAGTTCACACAGAGAAGTGAACATTTTGAAAAGTGACAAACACACATTTGAAGAACAGATTGATTGTCTTACCCCAGTACTGGATTCCTGATTCTCTGGTACATTGTCCCACAACTGCAGCATGTTTTAATGCCACACTTCCTCCGCCCACTAGACCATAAGTTCTAATCATCCACCAATCACAACACAGGACTGCCAGGGAAAGGGGGATATGGGGGGCAATGCCAGCTGCAGTCATTTGTACCCATCAATCACACCCCTCCTCCAGCCTCACGCACGTCTAACAGACGTTTAAATGGGAACAACAAAGTAAATTGATTGCCCTTAAAATCCTATTTTACAAACCCCAACGTGCGCTCTAACCTCAACCTAGACTCGAATTAACAGGTTTTAATTTTATTGACAGTTCAAATTGTAGGAAGACGTGTGAAGAAGAGACATAGTGACGAAGGCTATTGATGGGTATTGAACCCTGATCTCTGGCTGTGAGCAGCGTATGTCCATGGATCAAGATGTTTGTGGCTCCACACACCGGAACCAGAAGTTTAACCAGAACCCTTAATGTCAGACTTCACGCTGAAGTGTAAAAAAATGCCTTTTTCAGAATGGGGACAGGAAAAATTGAGACATTAGTTTTTTTTCTAATTTAACCCCAGCATGGGTTGTTAGTGTACTTATTTATAGTAAAGCTTTACAGACTCACATATGTCTACATACCACACAGAGATTTAGGACAGCATTCCATGTCCTCTCTGTATTTAAATAATTTTAATAAGTTCTTGTTGACCCCATTGGAGTTTTTGTCATAGATCAGATAGAGGCACATTGTAACACAGTAATGAGCCTGTGTCTTAATACACTGGTATAGTGAGTTTCACATGGTCAAAAGGCCTGTAGATCATTTAATACAGATGCATTATATCCAATTTTACCTTCTCATTAAAATCTTAACAAAATCATCAATCTGCCTCTCAATCAGCTTTTACAATATGGTGGGGTGAGTAATGACAGTACTGGTGGAGAAACTGAAGAAGGCCAAGTGAGGAGATATTTTGAAAGCTTACACGCTTACTGACATGATACGATCGATTTGAAATATCTAGCTAATCCGTCGACTGAATTACATTGAGCCTAATGAAACAGAGAAGGCATATTCTTATCCTAAGATATATGATACTATGTAATAAATAATAAACTTGACTATAAAGAGAACCTGTCTGGGTCTCGGATTCTTCCTATCAAACATCAGAGATTCAGTACAATGACATGATTTATCGCCACAGACCATACAGGTTTTTTGCTCTTTCAACTGAATTATTATGTTGTAGTTTCCACCGGTGGGTGTTAAGGATTGAGACTTTGGTAGCCAATGGGTAGCCAAACAGTTAAAGGCGAGCCAGCAATGATGTCTATATTATTACACTTTTGGCCAGGTGTTCTGAAAGTAGCACTTAATAATAATGTCGACGAACAATTGCCCCGTTGTCACATCCAGTCCAAAGCAGATGTTTAAAAAACAATTAAAATCCTGGTAAAGGTTTCCAAAATAACAGGTCTGTTTTCTGTCTAGAGATTTTTGAAGGCGTTAGTGATAGATTTCTGGGTTTACTCCAGGGCTAATTAACGGTATCATATAGTCCACGCTACTTTTAGCTTTCACATTTCAGGCCCATGTATCATGTTGTAATCAGTAGAATAGGCTTAACCAGAACATTAGACAGGACATGCCTGTGTCTTCTTGATTGTTGTGCCCCCTTGTCCTTCCTCTCCCTCTTCAGCTGTCAGGTTAAAGAGTCAAAGGTCAAAGGCTCTGAGACAGGTGGTTGCTGGGACAACTGCTAGAAGATTTATACTCAGACGACAAGAACTGCAGATGTGCCATTAAAATAATATATTTTTGCCTGGTACAGAAACACACCACAAACACACAGGCATACACACCCCACAGCATATTATATTAAGTTTGTATTTATATATAAATCAATGTACAGGGAGAGAATTGGTCTTGTGATCACAAACACAGATCATCAGACAGTTGGCCAGTAGGTTTTGTTCATGGGACTCTTCATGCCTCATCCGAAACTGAATAATTACAAGATTAGAAATTCACCAATGAGCTAAATTGGAAAATTTGCAAATATATTTAACATTATATATATAACTGTTGTGGTAGCAATTAGTAATGTGTTTCATATTATCAAAGTTCATTTTAACAATATATTTATAACAGTTTCCAAAACTTTACTTTCCCAATTTAGATTGCGTAAAATGTGTTTACAGTTTACATTCAATTAGACCTAATGTATTTTGTGTATGTATGTATTTAAATAATTGAAGCATTAATACATTTAGAACTCATTCCAATTTAGATAACTGAACTAAATATTCATTTTTAAATGGTCCTTAGGATATCACTGTAAAACTTATCTAAAGACCAAATGAGAGACGAGCCGTCTCTTTCTCTCTGATAATCTACTCTTAAAGGAACAGGCTAAAAATATAAGTGCTGTGACACAGAGACAAGGAAGACAGATTCCAGACACACATTATATCTGGGCTGGCATTCAGCAGCAGATTATCAGGGACGCTCTCACAACCCACATATACTACATACACACAACCAGTTGGCATTTGTTAACACCACTGAGACCTGAAGAATTAATATACCTCCCAGTGTGTCTTTGTGTCGGTTCAGGACACCATAATACGACATTATAAAATTGCAGTTTCTTAGCAGAATCTAAAGTGCCTTGCTCCAGGGCAGCCGGGCTTCCGCAACAGCAGAATTGTTTTAGCTGTTTGTAAAGGATTGTGTGTTTCGGATTTTAACCTGTAACCGTATTGTGAACTGGCCCAATGCTGGCATCCATTTGGTTATCCACCACAAAATAAGCAGGCAAGTTTGTAACCAAGGCTGAACTACTACTACTAATTTGATTCACCATAGTGACTGAGTCAGATTTGTTTCTGTTGCATAATATTGTGCAATATGAAATATCCGATATTCTCTGATATTCTCCACCTGTTGTTTGAGTCATGCTGACATGTTATTCGGCTGGGTCCCACAGCCAATGATTCGTCTCAGTCAGGGCCTTTAAAGCAAACCAAATGAATGGCTCCGGGTTTACTGAACGAGTATCACACTGAGGGAGAGAAGGGAAACACACAGGGGCTTCATAGAGACAGTATTACCTGTACTAAGCTGGGGTAACCCTGTGGATAGACGGGCAGTCCGTAAGGCTGAAGAATCACAGTAGGAGAGGAGAGCATGGTGCATAGCCTGAGGTCAACCAGGAGAGATGGAGCGATGGGGAGAGGGGAGGTGGAAAAAACTGGCTGAAGGAGGAAAGGTAGAGGATGGAATGATCAGAGAAGATATAAGAAAAGCAGGAAAACCAGGGGTATAATCCAAGTGTAGGAAAACACAGGAGATCCGTGTGCGTAAACAAATGACAGAAGTCACAGGCAGAAGGAAAACCACCAGCAATCTTGGCTCTGTAAAAATAAAAACAAACTCCCTGAAGTAAAAAAAAACCAGTCAGCCTGTCTAGGTAGTAATGAAGGTTCTGGCAAAGAAGTAAGAAAGAGCACTCTGTGTGTCAGCCAGCCTGTCAGTTGGTGGGCCTGACAGGCAGAAACACATGTAAAGGGTCCCGTTTCAGGGCGTTATTAATAGTCCCTCTCTTCTCTCTGCCTATCACCTTTCAACTCGTATCTCTCACTTTGACAACTTGCCTTCTGCTGGGCACCAGTATACACACTGTTCTCTTCCCAAAGTTTGATTACCGATGCCGGTGTACCCAATCTCATGAAGCATTAGCTACACTTACGAAAATGTTTCGTCAGTCAATTTCTTCTTTCTGACTCCTAGTAAGCTGAATGAAATCAGCCGCAGTAATTAAATGTAGTTCAGTAGTGGTTCACAACTGGTTATTTTGTAGCCTGCTAGGTTATTTTGACAACTTTGTTGCCTGCTAGGTTATTTTGTTAACTTTGTTGCCTGCTAGGTTTTGTTGAAAAACAGGAATGATGGTTGCTGATAAATGGCCTCTGTACGCCTCTGTAGAAAGGTAATCGAAGATCAGACATTTCCAGCTACAACATTCTTTCACCACAATAACAATGTCTACACTGTTTTCCTAGTCAATTTGACGATGTTTTAAAGGTCAACATTTTTCTACAGTTATGCATGCAAATAAATAAAAGCACATACATGCATGACGGATCACAACACACAATTTATCCACTGTATCCTGAGCTCATTCCGTTCATTCCGTGGTTTTAGTGAGAAATATGTTTGTAATAATAAACTATGTATACAATATTTGTATTTGGGGAAATGTGTACCGGTACTTTAACGTTGACCGAGAGAAGGTTACCAGCGGCTACGTGTCGTCACATGTGCATTATGGGAAATGTAGTTCGTGAGATTCTTATAAAAGACGGGAAGTGTCTCTGGACTTCCTCTTTACTGCTGTAGCCTGTGGGATACAGGTAATGTCAGCGGCTGTCATTTATATTTCAGTATTTTACCTATAAGGAGAGTAGTACTGTTGAGAAAGCGAAATGCAGTGCGTTTGTTAATGTCAATTAGATTCAAATGAGCATATTTATTTGTGGTTTCTTCACAATTAATCTGTTTTGCGCACTGAGCACAACGTGGTTAGCAGCTACAGTAGCTAGTGAGTCACATGGCGCCTCTGAGGCCTACAGTACTGTGGTTGTTAAAGCATTTCACTAATGTGCTACAGTTTACTAACGTACATAAGGCTTATTAGTTGAGTTTCTCCCCTTTGATAGTTTATTAACGTGCCCGTTTCTGTGTAGTTAGGTAACTAGTTAACATCATCTCAATGCTGACTTAAAGGCTACGAAATTGCGCTTTGTAGTTACCGCTCGATTGTAATAAAGGTATTTTATAGGAATTTGTTAGGTAGTAGTTGTTCAAATGTTGCAATCTGGATCATACACATGTATATTGACTTTATTTTATTTCCATCAGGCACTTTGACTCGCCATGCCCGTCGCCAGGAGCTGGGTTTGTCGCAAGACTTATGTTACTCCCCGTCGCCCTTTTGAGAAGTCACGTCTCGACCAGGAGCTTAAACTTATTGGTATGTATATGCAAATTAGATTGCAATTACTAGAGATTAGAATAACGTATTAAACATGTATTTAATAAGTGAATTCTTCTTTCAGGGGAGTATGGTCTGAGGAACAAGCGTGAGGTGTGGAGGGTAAAATTCACTCTCGCCAAGATCCGCAAGGCTGCCAGAGAGCTGCTCACTCTGGATGAGAAGGACCCCAAGCGTCTCTTTGAAGGTATGTGAGGGCTTGTTCTTGGTGTCCCTTAATCACAATGGCCAATGATTAAATTATGATATTCAGATTATCTGTGGTGTCAAGAATTCCTCGTGAATGAGGCCAATAATGAGATTTCAATTACGCAATGATCAAGGGTCATTTAAGTCAAGTCCCTACAATGTCTGTTGTCAATGGTCTTGTATTACCTGGCTTTTTGGGCTCTACTATAAGTAATAAAAATGTATATAAACAGTGGAACAGGGTTTTGGATACATTGGTGTGTAAATATGGCTGCTTTCTGTTGTCAAGGTAACGCCTTACTCAGGCGTCTGGTGAGGATCGGTGTGCTGGATGAAGGCAAGATGAAACTCGATTACATCCTGGGCCTGAAGGTGGAGGATTTCTTGGAGAGGAGGCTACAGACTCAAGTGTTCAAACTGGGCCTTGCGAAGAGTATCCACCATGCCCGCGTCCTTATCCGCCAGAGGCACATCCGGTAAGCCGATGGGTCCTGCCAGGACACTCAAATGTCGAGGCGTCACACTAGCCTGTTAAACATCTTGCAGACAATTATTGTAATGCTTAAACTTTCCTTTGCTGCATGAATAGTAATTTCAGGTTAAACTGCTACACTCATGAGCCTTTCTCAATCCTTAGTTGGCCTCCCAAACACGCTCCGCTCTGTGTGGTGTAACATATCAGCGAGGTCAATTCGGTTTCAAACCGTATACCTTGTCATGACTGCCTAGGGCCAATTCTCCCAATCAACTGGGCATAAAGGTTCAGCAAGGTCAATGCAGTTTATCTGTATACCTTGTCTATGGGACTGCCCAAAGCCAAACACAATGGGCCTGACGATACTGTGGCTTGGCTAACAGGTAATGTATGGGGGATTAAAGCATGGTCTACAGTCTTGAGCCAATGTAGTGTTCAGTTTGTTTCATCATACAGGCCAATGATTAATATAACATTTCAGACTTCCTGTGGTGTCAAGAATTCCTCGTGAATGAGGCCTGTTAGAGAAGCAAGCTTTCAGCCCTGTCTACATAGTGACTCTATCTGGATATTAAATGCTGTTTCTGTCCTTCCAGTGTGCGCAAGCAGGTGGTCAACATCCCCTCGTTTGTGGTGCGCCTGGACAGCCAGAAGCACATTGACTTCTCCCTGCGTTCTCCATACGGTGGCGGACGCCCCGGCCGTGTCAAGAGAAAGAACGCCAAGAAGGGCCAGGGTGGAGCTGGAGGGGCTGATGAAGAAGAGGAGGATTAAGATGGAGGCTTTGTAGGGGTGTTGGTGTTGACCCAAGCAGATGTCTTCAGTTTTCAATAAAATGTTGGTTTGACCAGATATGCTGTCTGTCTTGCTTCATGTACTGAAACTAGCCTTAAATGGTCTGTCTTTGATCTGGTTAAAATATTAAACAAGTTTAATTGTGTATATTGGGTCAAATCTGCTTTGTCGAATGTCGTTGCTGTAATTGTTTCGGTTAACTGCTTTCTGAATGTTATGCATAAGTTTATAGGATTAATAAATCTAGATCAGGTGGGTAATTAGACATTGAGCACAGAATTCTGGATGCAGCCTAAATGCAACTCAGAATAGTCTGTTCTGAATGTAACGGTTCAAAGAACAAAATTGTCGACATCTCTAAAATTGCCAGAATTCGTTGTGCTTCGATGGATTTGTTAGTTATTAATTAGCGGTGTAGCCCTGTCTGTATCCTCTGAGACAAGCGGGTTGTCCCGTTTTGTTAAAGGATTCACCGAAATTGTATAACGCCACTTTCCTGTTAATTCTGTCAAAAGTTAACGTTTAGTATATAAAGAATATTATTTAAACGCTGTTAGTCAAGATTCTGCACTCAAACTGCATGTACTTACATTTAAATTGGTCAGTTCATTACTGTAACTGTAGTTAACTATCGGTCTGCTGGAGATTACTGCTCTATGTACAGACACAATGGCTGCATTACATTGAGCCCTGTAATGGCTGGACGTAGAGCCGTCTGACATGCCTGCAATACTGAAGTTATGTGAGGAATAGCACAGCATTCAGGTGCTTTACTGTACTACACCATGAGCTTGCGTCACTTCCGAGTCATTGTGGTCCAAATACCTCTGCCTAAGACTGAGGCAAAAATGTTCAGAGATTAACAAAAGAATGGAAGTACATAGTTTACATTAAAGCGAATATCTAATATTAACAAATCCGTGAAATTCACTAGCGGGTACAATTCAAACTGGAGGGCGGGGTTTTGTGAATGAGCGTGCTCGTTTTTCACTGCCGGTGCACGGGTTAGTTAACATCTCTGCTCATTCATGTAGTCCTTAGTAGAACTGCATCTGCTCAGTGCACCGATTCATACAAAACAATTTGACTCGACATCATTACGGAAGTAAGGTAAAGCCACAATACTGCTGAGATACTTATCTTACTGTGAATTTAATCTTTATTGAATGTCGTCCTCGACGACCAGCTTTTAAACGTGAGTATATAACTGTATTAGACATTTCTGTTTCATTATGCATTTAATTTCAGGTCACTGTAACGTTACCTTGTTCCCCTGCCAGCATCTTGTATCTCTTTACTGTTATTACTAATATTTACATGAAGAAATGTATTTATGTCGTGGCTAAAGTCAGTATTAGGTTTGAAAATCTACTACAGAAAAGCTTTGACTGGGTTGTGTGGTCGCAGCACTCCGAGTACGGGTGGGACAGTCACATCCTGAGGTGGAAAAGCCTAGATATTGTTTTTGGAGATGTTGGTTTTGGTCACAGCCTGAAGGTTGGGATGGGCAGTGCACACTATCTGATTCGTAACCAGCCTCTTGGTCTTGTAGTAGGTGCAAGCTTTAATTGGAAGCCAGTGGAGTTGGTGCATGTTGACCTGGTCTCAATCAGGGAAGTAACAGTGAGTTGCATTAGTCCACACCTAAACTCACCTACATTAGGGCCTGTGTCTCATCATGTGTATGATCAGGTCATTGTATGGGAATGTTGTGGAGAATGAATTGCTGGAGCATGTTGTAACCTACCAACCGTGTCCAACTTGTTGCAGAGGTCTTAGAGTAGAGGCCTCCCACACAGAAGAGCGGCTTTGTCTTGTCTAACTTGAACTGGAGGTGGTGTGTTGAAATAACAGCAGATGTGTCGGGCTGGCAGAAATAACCTAGGTGTTGAAAGAGAGCAAGGAGAAATGTAGTTATGTTTTATCTGCCTAGCAATGAGTAAAGAGACCATGTCAGTTTATGACACAGCCAAGTGATTTGGTGTGTAGGGCAAAGAGACAAGACCTTAGCGACAAAAGTAGAGCCCCTTGAAACAGACACAGGACTTCTCCATGTCACCCGGTAGCAGTCTGCCAGGTCAGATACAGTCCAAGGAGGTGCAGATCGAGACACCCAGCTCTGTGAGGGTGGAGAGGAGGATCAGATGGTTTGCAGTTTAAAGGTTGAAACCAAACCCTAAAGACGGATAAGGGATGACTGTCTAAATACTGAATATAGAGGTTACAGTGACAGCAGGAAATTCAAAAATTTGGAAATGAGGAAAATCTTGGCTTTGCGACAATGACGAGACCTGTGCCACCATCACCTCATCATCATATGCACTGACATGTACTGACATGTACTGACACCAGATCGTCGCCCCCCCCCCCAAAATGCTGTTGGACACTAGGTTGTGGGCAAGATTCTATTCATTATATTGAAAAATCAATAGAATCAATCATATTTAGGTTTACTTATTCCATTATGTGCACAGTCACTGCAAGCTTGTATAGTAGACTGAACGCTTTAAGATTAAAATAGCTGCAAAATGAACTCTGTGCTGCAGTATGGCACAGGTATGTGACATCACTGTAACTCTTCTGCTCTCCTAGAGGGTGAGAGAGAGTAGCACTGCTCACAGTGACAGTTTAGCACTTAACATATTCACAGAATTTGCAATGTTGCTGTTGGCATTAATATTGCTTGGCTCATATACTTCTTTAATGCTGTAGAACCATGGAAAATAAAGTTCTCCTTTAATACGTGTCTTTCGCCGTGCAATAGTCACTGATGAAAAGGGGAAACGCAGTTGTTACCCAATAATCTTCTGATTACCAGACACCTTGGCCAATTTACTCAGACTCTAGGTCAATGCCTGGTTATAGCCTCAGCTCTCACTGTCAATGCCTGGTTATAGCCTCAGCTCTCACTGTCAATGCCTGGTTATAGCCTCAGCTCTAACTGTCAATGCCTGGTTATAGCCTCAGCTCTCACTGTCAATGCCTGGTTATAGCCTCAGCTCTCACTGTCAATGCCTGGTTATAGCCTCAGCTCTAACTGTCAATGCCTGGTTATAGCCTCAGCTCTAACTGTCAATGCCTGGTTATAGCCTCAGCTCTAACTGTCAATGCCTGGTTATAGCCTCAGCTCTAACTGTCAATGCCTGGTTATAGCCTCAGCTCTAACTGTCAATGCCTGGTTATAGCCTCAGCTCTAACTGTCAATGCCTGGTTATAGCCTCAGCTCTAACTGTCAATGCCTGGTTATAGCCTCAGCTCTAACTGTCAATGCCTGGTTATAGCCTCAGCTCTAACTGTCAATGCCTGGTTATAGCCTCAGCTCTCACTGTCAATGCCTGGTTATAGCCTCAGCTCTCACTGTCAATGCCTGGTTATAGCCTCAGCTCTAACTTTCAATGCCTGGTTATAGCCTCAGCTCTCACTGTCAATGCCTGGTTATAGCCTCAGCTCTCACTGTCAATGCCTGGTTATAGCCTCAGCTCTAACTTTCAATGCCTTGTTATAGCCTCAGCTCTAACTGTCAATGCCTGGTTATAGCCTCAGCTCTAACTGTCAATGCCTGGTTATAGCCTCAGCTCTAACTGTCAGTTTGACAGGGATGTGTGACATAACCGTTGGTTGATGCGTGCAATATAGTGAAGCTCTTGGTTAACACACGCAGTGGCTCAGCTATTGACACATTATCTTGGTTTATGCGCTGTGCCGAACAGCCAATGTTTCTTAACAAGTTCCAAGTGAAGATCTAAACTGTCTGTGTGTGCAGAGAGATGTCTCCTGATGAGCTGGTCTACTTGGGAGTTCTCGCAGCCTCCATTCCAATTGGGTTTCTCTTCCGCTACCTGAGTGAGTATTTTACCAAGGCCATCAGCATTTAACCTATGCTTTATCCAAGAATAGATCTTAACTGAAACGTTGAACAAGTCCTCATACATGCACTAGACCAGACACGTTCCATGTGCAAGTATTGCAAAATAAATTCACACATACTTGCTTTTTGTCATAATAACGAAACTGTTCGCAGCATCAATGAGCATATGTTTTTTCCAGACAAAACTGTTAGATTTGAGGCGATTCACAAGTCTCCACCTCTATCTTCCTCTTATTGGTCTACACAAGAATTGTATGCCCATGTCGGTCATAGGGCTGTGAGAATTATTTCATAATTACCAGATTGTTTTAACTCCAAAATCATAGGTTTCCAATCTGAATAAAGTAATTTGATGCCAATGTTACAATCATCTCAACAAATACCATGCATTTAGGACGTCTAGCACAGGGGTGCTAATGAGATAATTTACTCAAAGTAATTTGCTTATTAGTTTCATTATGTTTACACCGGGTTTCGTTGCGTAATTTTACAACAACATTATTCAATATATCAGTGGTTCCCAATCTTTTTCCAAGCTTTGCGTCGTAGCAGAAGGGCTCGGAAAGGGCTACACGCAAGTCCAGTTCTAAGGACCGTCACCTCCTCCTGTTTTTTACATATTGGTGGAGAATGAAAGTTAACATCCATAGGTCATGGGGAAAGGCAGAAAAACACAAATGGCTTGGTGGTTTGGAGATGATGGAGTATTCGATTGCTGCAGCCTGACGGGCGGAGTTACAAGCTCCGCCCAACAGTTGTCATCACCCAGTTGATCTTTCTCCAAGTCATGCGTTTGAAAGAAGTCATACTCATTTCGGAGCTCGTTCAAAAAGGACAGGACCTTCCCCATGACAACCAACACACGTTGTGTGTAACAGCAACCTTCGATGTTCAGCCCTCTTCATACATGACGGCAAAATACATAAAATGACTAAATCCCTTTTACAATCTACTCGGTGGAGTAGAGGAAAACCAAAAAACAGGCAGTGTTCATATCTAGGTCTACTGTAAATGTTGGCAGCAGTGAACTGATACAAGGTTTTTGATGTTTCATGCATGTTTCAACCTGTCCTTAAATTCATGTAGTTGGTTCACATTTCATTTTGGTATTTAGTCTGTGTGTCATGATTGTGTCTCATCGAGGAACAATTGCCATTTTATTTTATGTAGTGAACATGTACAAAACAAAGGTACAATACTATTATCTCTAGGAAAGCCCTTTTCCACAATTGTTAAGTTTACCCATATTTTGTCCCTGAACACAACGTGGACAACAAAACTGTAATGCTTCCAGTGTGTTTTCCAAATCTAGCCCTCCCCCCTCAGTACTTTGCACCCCGCCCGTCCCCCCCACACACTGTTGCAAGTTGTCGGAGCGCTTTGATTTTCTGATTTAATTGTTGCTGTAGGTCCTCCAGTGAAGCAGGTGTCAGCATTGCTTTTGGGCCTCTCCATCACCATAGCAACGTGTCACATCCATGCCCTCCACTCTCTGGTGACCGTACTGGGGACATGGGTTATCATTAAGAGCAACTGGAGGTCAGGGGCATTATTCAAATATAAACACAATCGGAACAACATTCGAATACTAGTGTTCAGTCAATCGCCTCGCTCTGTCTCATTCTCTGCCGCGTTTTCCGTTTGTCAGGCGTGCCTCAGCCATCACTCTGGGCTGGACCTTCCTCTACCTTCTGTTCTTTCGACTGGTCACATGGTTCGGTCTGCCGGCGCCAACACCTTTTGCCAACGCCATTCAACTGCTCCTCACTTTGAAGGTACATCTACTGGAACAGTTTCAGTGCCATCTAATGGTACTGCGTAAATCAGGACATTTACAGTAACCAACCAATTCTGGTTCTTCTTCAGATGGTAAGTCTGGCCAATGAGGTGCAGAGTTTTCACCTGGAGAAGAAAAAGGAAGTGAGCTCATTTTCTAAGTCACCTGTGGTTGGGGGGCTGTCTGAAGAGCCCACCCTCTATGGAGTTCTGGCGTATAGCTACTGCTATGTGGGTGTAATGACAGGTATGGTTGTCTTGCACAGGACCCTAATTTGTACGTTTCTATCATACATTCATATTGTTCACCCGTGTCTCTGAATGACTTCTATGTGAGTAGTGTAATTAACCATGTGTTTAGTATGATTTGCCATTGATTTGCTTTCGGGCTCATTTTAACTCCTCTCTCTCTTTCTGTTTTTCTGTCTTCAACTAGTTCAATATTGTGTAAGTCTGCTTATGTTTTTTTAACAACACAACCTTCCGGCAACTCTCCGTTCTTTTTTGTTCATCGTTATTGTCCATCACCCATTCAAACGTCTCTTCCTTGCAATCAACCCCTTTTATCTTTTTGTATCTTTTGTACCTTTCCCTCCATGTCCTCTTCATCCCTTCACTTTATCCTTGCATCTCCCTGAAAGGTCCATTCTTCCGGTTCCAAACCTATGTGGACTGGCTGAGGCAACCCAGTCCCCTGGACCTGCCTGGCTGGTCTCCCTGTCTGATGAGGCTCAGGTGGGTGCCTGTCTACGGGGCCTTGTTCCTAACCGCCAACTCCTACTTCCCTCTGGACTATGTTCGCACCGAAGACTTCTTGGAACATCACCTGTTCTTCAGGTAGCTATTCAACATGAAAAAAAATGTTTTTTTTTCCCCATCGATTTATTTCCAGTTGGCATGACAGAGATGTGATTGGCAGAGAGCTATGGCGTATAAATTAGAAGCTGAATAGATAATTTGCATTACTAATGTTTCCTTTCAGTGGCACTTATGCATTGATGAGCTCCTTATGTTCTCTACAGGTTGTTCTACATGACCGTGGTGTTCTTTGTGTTCCGAATGCGGTTCTATGCTGCATGGTGTGGGGCAGAGGCTGGCTGTATCAGTGCAGGACTAGGCTGCTACCCAGAGGGGGCGCTCTCCAAGCCGGGAGGGGGTCCCACTGTCATCTACAGGTACATCTCAAACAGGATATCTAATCGAATTGTTGAAAACATCAAATTGCTTTTCATTCAGATTTTCTTTTAGAATAATTAGTTTAATCATGTCTCGGATCGTTCTCTCTCTCCAGCCATGACCCTGACAGTCCAGTCGTCTATGACTTCAGAACTATCCAGAACATCGACCCGTACAACACTGACTTCTCTGTGAAGGTCCGCCATGCAATGCGCTACTGGAACATGACCGTCCAGTGGTGGTTGCATCACTACATCTACCCGAACTCGCCCTTCAAGGCCTACGCACTAAAGTAAGGTCCCTCTGCACTAAAGTAAGGTCCCTCTGCACTAAAGTAAGGTCCCTCTGCACTAAAGTAAGGTCCCTCTGCACTAAAGTAAGGTCCCTCTGCACTAAAGTAAGGTCCCTCTGCACTAAAGTAAGGGCCCTCTGCACTAAAGTAAGGTCCCTCTGCACTAAAGTAAGGTCCCTCTGCACTAAAGTAAGGTCCCTCTGCACTAAAGTAAGGTCCCTCTGCACTAAAGTAAGGGCCCTCTGCACTAAAGTAAGGGCCCTCTGCACTAAAGTAAGGGCCCTATGCACTAAAGTAAGGGCACTCTGCACTAAAGTAAGGGCCCTCTGCACTAAAGTAAGGTCCCTCTGCACTAAAGTAAGGGCCCTGGTTCCTATATGTAGCGTGTGCATTGTGTTGTAAAGCATCTCCTAGCGCATATTTAACAACCGTTTATTTGTATGACGTCCCCTGAGTGTGGTTTGATGCGTGTGTTTCTCCGCTCCATTTCTCAGGGCTGGATGGACCATGTTCATCAGCGCCTACTGGCACGGCCTTCACGCCGGCTACTACCTGTCCTTTCTCACCATCCCGCTTTGCATCGCGGCCGAGTCAGCCATGGAGACGGCGGTCAGGGCCAAACTAGGGCCCCGAGGCCAGAGTGCCTTTGATTGGGTCCACTGGTTTCTGAAGATGAGGGCCTTTGACTACATGTGCATGGGCTTTGTCTTGCTGAAGGCCGGCGACACCGTGAACTACTGGCGCTCCATCTATTTCATCATCCATGTCATCGCTGTGGCCTGCATACTGTTAGGTATGATGTCCAGAGGAAAGAGGGAGGAGAAGAAGGCTGGGAAGGAGGCGAATCCGGATGGTGTGAAGCAAGAGGACGTGAGAGAGAAGATTGAGTGATTATTGATCGATTATTGGGGATTTGAGGATGTTTAAGGAGCGTTATGTTTACTATATTTCTCACTATGACCTGTCTGCCATAGACCTGTTTGGGTCATTTTCCGTTGATGTCTTCCCTGTCCGCTCTTAAACTGACAGCTGTGCCAGCCTACTGGGGTTTGATTTGGAGTCACGGTCGATTGCGGGTTAGGATTTCCAGGGACATGAGGCATTATTGGACTGACTGGATACTTTTATATTGTTGTAACCTGATAACCTGATTTATAGTTGTGTACATACAGGTATTATTTGTTGGGAGAATGTGTGTTGCAAAAAACGATTCCTGGGAACAACTTTCTACTACGATTACAATCTATTAATAACCAAAGTAATCAATAAAGATGGTTCCAGTTAGTTTGTTAGGTTCGTTTAAGTAATTATATCACAGGAATGTCTAAAGCCTGATTTTGATTTAATTAGGTACTGATATATTGGAGAAGTATTGATTTTTGAAATGTATTTGTAATTGAAAAAAATAGATAGGTCTATATTTGGGTCTGAGGAGTTCCTGAGTATATGAAAGGGGTCACGTTTCAAAGCACAGTTCTATACAAAATATATTTCACCAGGCAAGACTGTGTCAATCGAGTTATATGGTTTTATCTTCCTGTTCCCCCTCGACAGTAATCTGCATGCCTTTGCAGAATCCGCCCTCCCTGCTGTAAGGCAAAAATTATGAAAGATTTCAACATCCCATAAATAAAGTGTGATTACCGTAGAACCAGCCCTCTGTTGTAGGATGTCGATGACTCTGAGTGTGAATAATAACATCACCAAAAAAAACTATTGCAAGTGGAAAGTTATGAATTAATTAATTTCTCCTTTAATTTGGTTAATAAAATGAAAGCTTATAAATGGATTATTGCATCTAAACCACAGATGTCTGTGGTCCTGTGTGTTTCTGAACCTGGCTTTAGTACATGACAGAGTCCCATATTTCAGAGTGCCGGGTGGAGGAGAGCATGTCGCACTTTCCCCTTTCCAAAGGTCCACTGAAGTTACCTCAAATGATCTCTGCATTTTCCTTTAGGGTGTTCTCTCTTGACACTACTTACTTCTATGCTTTGGTTGCGCTGGTTTAATGTTGTACTATCTTCAGGGTATCTATGGCAACCTTGTTCTTATTTTATATAAATGCACCTGCATGGGTTGTCATTGCTTGGTTCTCCATGGCCTTTTGTTTGTTGTTTCTAAGGGTTTTGGTCATTTGAATGTCTTGCCTGTTGTGTCAGCTGTGCCTGTTTTGTCTGCTGTGCCTCCTGTGCCTGTTTTGTCTGCTGTGCCTCCTGTGCCTGTTTTGTCTAATGTGCCTTTTGTGTCTAATGTGCCTGTTGTGTATGTTGTGTCTACTGTGTCAGCTGTGCCTGTTGTGTCTAATGTGCCTGTTGTGTCTGCTGTGCCTGTTGTGTCTAATGTGCCTGCTGTGCCTGTTGTGTCTAATGTGCCTGTTGTGTCTAATGTGCCTGTTGTGTCTAATGTGTCTGCTGTGTATGTTGTGTCTGCTGTGCCTGTTGTGTCTAATGTGCCTGTTGTGTCTAATGTGTCTGCTGTGTATGTTGTGTCTAATGTGCCTGTTGTTTCTGCTGTGTATGTTGTGTCTACTGTGTCAGCTGTGCCTGTTGTGTCTAATGTGCCTGCTGTGCCTGTTGTGTCTAATGTGCCTGTTGTGTCTAATGTGTCTGCTGTGTATGTTGTGTCTGCTGTGCATGTTGTGTCTAATGTGTCTGCTGTGTATGTTGTGTCTGCTGTGCCTCCTGTGCTTTGGACATTATTTTTGCATGAAAATTCAGTAGGAAAATGTTACAAGGCTGTTAGGGATGAATTTTAAAACACAAAGTCCCATGTACAAAAGTACTCAAATGACCATGTAGGAGACATTTTCATTTTCTAAGGCTTTAGGTTAAAAGAAGTCCCTACTTTTGCCTAATTTTCCAATCACTGAGATAAACACAATATACTCCAAGTTGAAAATGCATTACGGTCGTATCTGCTGATAAGAGCAATATTGCATTCCAATTCCCGGGCAAGAAAAATGTGTGCTTCAGATTTCCATCTAAAACCAAGATTAGTACCATTAGTACAAACTGAGTTATTGTTTAGTAAATTTAGTTTACCTGAGTTTTGTAAAAAGGAAAAGCTGACAAAAAAGGAAGTAATGCTGACAACGTCAGGCATTTATTTAATTGGTTTGATTCAAATTGTTATTTTCAAACTATCATTTTGGGTAATCCGTGATGTTTTTATTTTACTATAATTGAGTCTTTTGTTCTTGTGGAACATGTTAGCATCTCTTCTGCAATCCTACTTCTAGCTACAGATGCAATTCAGCTGTATGGCGTCGTATGTTTTCCCCTAGTGTCAATGTCTGTGTGTCACTGTGCTACGGTTCATATTACACACAGGATTATGTTGTAAAGTTACCTGGATTTGGTCAGACCCGTGCTGATAGTATGAAGGAACGAGTCAATACCCAAGACAGACAGTTGTCGAAGTGATTGAGACGTGATATGAATACCCAGATGAATCTGTCCCACTTAGTCCTCCGTCATGGGAAACCATTATGTAGTAACATTCAAAGAGAACGTGTGGTCATGTTGTGCCAGTGAAAGTATTCTGTTCCAGTGAAAGTATTTTGTTCCTGCTCACCTGCCTTATTTAACTTCCTATTGTGTGGTCGGTCATTGTTTTGGTTTTAGTTGCCATGTTCATGCTGCGTACGTGTCCTGCCTCCTTTAAACAGTTAATGTTTAACTTTCATAGAGTTGATAGCTCAGTGGTAGAGTGCAGGCTTTGTGTGTATGACGTCCTGGGTTCAATCCACAGCTTCTTACTCACTTCTTACTCGATTACCCGATCGAATGAGAAATTGTTCTTAATTGGCCTACCTGGTTAAATTAAAAACAAATTGCTGACAGAATGGAAGCAAATTACATAATATTTTTAAGTCATTTGGTCATTTTGGTTTCTGTGAAGGTCCGTTCCGAGACTTTTCTTCTTGGTTGATCACAGTTTTGATGTATTTTTGCAGTTCACAGGATAAAACAACAGGCATTTATCTCCTTCCCTTTCCCATCTACAGGACCAGTAAATGTGTGTAAACAATCCCAAATTGAGGTATGAATAGGCTTTTGTACAGGACTTCTAAAACCCGGAAATTATATTCCCTTACCCACACACACAGATACACTCACAGCCTCTCACTGCGTCTATGGTTACCAAACAACATGTTGCCTCAGGACATAGTCATGCTAATGAACAGAATAATAAAAGCAAATAATACATACACCCATTAGGTCCTGGGTGTTCCCTCTAACCGGTTATTACAAGCGACATGAAGGTAACAACCCAGCTTCATCACCCAACTTCCACATTAAGTGCATTGGACTCTCCAAGTCTGACCGGCATGAATGGGTTAAACAGACAAGGAAGTACCTGAATAACAGACGGTCATTTGTGTGAGAACAAAGTCTGAGCTGGATATCCCTGGTTGGGATTCACTTCCTGATAATACAGCCTGCCCTGTATGTTGGATGAACGATGTCCTAGTGCTGGAACCAGCAGAGATATACAAGACCCACTAGTGTTTCTGAAGTGTTGCGATCCTTGGACTGCCTTATGGAGTTGTGTGAGCTACAAAGACAGGGCTCGGCTGGAGGTAAGCGTAGCAACCTTTCTAATTTGTGGTGTTGTGTTGGGTTTCATCTGTACAGGTGCATGTTTATGTTCAGTGATTAGCTTCCTGTTCCCCCAAGCTTACTAGTTTAGCAATTTACTAAATATATCATTGCTTGGTCAAAGGAGATTTGGCACAAGCCGTCTAATGTATCAACAAATGTATACGACTCAATACATATGAGTTAGCGTTATACTCATATGAGTCAGTGTTTCTTTGAAAACATTCTTACTCTCCACTGCCCTCTCCAAGGCAACAGTTATCATGGTGCCCAACAGTCGATAAGGTTACAGAGTATGTCTTCGGCGTCCAATCAGAACGGCCCTCTGTTCAACTGGGCTTCTTCCCCCACTGAGGGGAGTGAAGATGAGTCGAGACCCCTCAAGGTCCTTAGAGGGCAGCCTCTGCCAATGCGTCTTAAGCGAGCCTTAAGGTATGGGAGCTCAAATGTCGTTGGAACTTGGTTCAAACAATCCTGTAATGACTGAACGTATTGCACACTTTCATCTACCACAACACACCCTCTATCTCCCTCATCTCCCACAACACACCCTCTATCTCCCTCATCTCCCACAACACACCCTCTATCTCTCTCCCTCATCTCCCACAACACACCCTCTATCTCTCCCTCATCTCCCACAACACACCCTCTATCTCTCTCTCTCATCTCCCACAACACACCCTCTATCTCTCTCTCTCTCTCTCTCTCTCATCTCCCACAACACACCCTCTATCTCTCTCATCTCCCACAACACACCCTCTCTCTCTCTCTCTCTCTCTCTCTCTCTCATCTCTCACAACACACCATGTATCTCTCTCATCTCCCACAACACACCCTCTATCTCTCTCTCTCCCTTTCTCTCAGGGAGGTGCAGCAGATGCGTGTACCTTTGGTAACTGACTGGCAGTCATGGAAGAGAAGCAAGGCCAAATCTGTGAGCCGGTTCAGAACAGATGCAAATGTGGCGTTGTATTCCACAGCTCTGTGGAGGAAGACTCTGCTCAAAATAGGAGGTGACATGTTATATTTCACTTTAACACTATCAAATTAGGTTGTTCAAATCAACTCAATTAAAAATAGATTTCTATTTACTTTATTCATTCAGAACTGTTAATTCAATTTCAATAGTAGAACAAATTGAAATAAATATCAGTGTCATTCTGGTTTTCTATATATCATCACCCGGTTCTTAACAAAACGTTATGATATTAGAGAACACGTTGAGAAGACAGAATTTATCCAGGTCCTTGATTTCTGTGCTTCCAACCGGGCTCTTTAATTCAATTGACAGGGTTTCAGTACGGTTTGTCCTGAGAAAGATTTATTGAGTGCTTGGGCTTAATATTTTGCTGGAATCCACATCCAAGTCAACCAGATGTTCAAATATTTTTTTTGTAATGGTCATGAATCTGTGGACCTTGAGGATTTCAAACCAATGGAACCGAAATTGTCAATGTTACCTGTAAGACTTGTGTCTTTTGCAGGTCAGTTTGGCGGAGGTGTCCAGTCCTACTTCCTGTTTCTGCGTTTCCTGGTAGTACTCAACTTCCTATCATTCTTCCTGATTGCTGGATTTGTCCTCATCCCCAGTATTGTGTTCAAAACCACCAGTCCCAGTAACATAACAGCGGACAGTAATGGTAAGGCCGGCACAGATGAACACATGTTCGATTGGCGTGACAATCAGTATCTACGCTCCAGACCATTTATATCGTTCTGTCTGTCTCCCCCGAAAATGTCACACCCTCCCCCCACCCCCATGTCCCCTGCTACACAACCAAGGAACAAATCTTATTGGGTCTGACTGGAGTACGTGATTAAAATGGAAAACTTTGCATACATTTCTCAGGGTTTATTGATTATAGAATTACAATACAAGTTGCATAATAAATTCTAAAACAAATTTGAGTATCTAACTGAGTGTTTGTTCAGGTACAGAGGATTGTACAGCATATGATCCAAATCCTCAAGGTCTGGTGATTTTCTACCAGTACTTCCTGGACTTGCTCTCTGGAACGGTGATAAACTCCTGCTAAGTCTTGTCCTGTGTAACACCCGATAAAGACATTCAGAATGATGTATCCTTTCAGGCACTTTTGCCTGTGTCTGTGTGTGTGTGCTCTTACTCATCTCACACCCTCCTCCTCTCTCCCTCTCAGGGTTTTATGGAGTATTCCTATGTTTTTTATGGTTACTATAACAACACTGTGGCAGAGAGCAGTGGCTTCCACTACAATCTCCCTCTGGCCTACCTCCTCACCTGTGTCTTCTACTTTGCCTTCTGTCTCGTCTGCATCATCGCTCGGTACCTCCTGGAACTTACATTTGAATAGAAATAGACTGGACATAACCATTCAGGAAGCCAATTAACGCTAATGACTCACTGACTACCCAATCCTGATTGGTCCCTCACAGCATGGGGAGCGCACTCCGCGTTGCCGTAGCAACAGGCAGTGGTGCTGTTGGCAGTTACAGCAAGATAGTGTTCACTGGCTGGGATTACGGTTGCCACGGAGACCAGGCCACCAAACTCAAACAGAAAAACATCCACTACCAGCTACAGGTAGGAGCTCCGTCTGTCATTGCCCCGTTTCATCACATCGAACTGTTCCGGATTTCTCCCCGTCATTCGGTCTCAACATGCTCTCCTCAATCTCCCTCCTCTCCGTCAGTTGGACCTGGAGGAGCAGCGGCTGCAGAATAAGGCGGCATCCCTAACCTTAGGTCAGACAGTGGGTCTGTATTCTCTACGTGTCTTCCTCATGGTCATCTCCATCACCCTCATAGGTGTTGCGTTCTTCTGCATCTTCAGGTCTACCGCCTTCAGCCAGGTCAGTCAAAAACACAACCGAACAACAGAATGGATTTACCGGTACATTGGCCTTTTATCTTCTTTCAGTCATTTGTGTGTCCGTTTAGGAAGTTGTGAATCCTGGGCCTGTCTAACCTTTGGCTGACCTTTGCCCCCTCTCCCTGTGGTTTATAGGAGAAGGTTGGAGAGACGGGCCTTTTGGGCTTGATCTGGGAGTACCTACCGTCCATTGTCATTACAGCTGGAAACTTTGTTGTTCCTCTCCTGTGTGACCAGATAGCCCTGTTTGAGAAATATTCTCCCAGTACCACCATCATTATTGCATTGTTCAGGTGTGTGTGTGTGACCTGATCACAATGCTAGGTCTTCATGTACTCTAGTGTGTGTGTGTGTGTGTGTGTGACCTGATCACAATGCTAGTCGAGACCCCTGTGATGAAATGCCTCTGTCCTCTCCTCCTGTGTTCAGGTCAGTCTTTCTGCGTATGGTCAGTCTGGGAGTACTGCTGTTCAGTCTGTGGAGTAAGATCACCTGCTTTGAGGACAAACAAGTCTGTCTGCTCTGCCAGTACAACCATGAAGACTATCCGGTAACCACACTAATGGCATATTCTTAAAAGACTGAATATAGGTCCTCTTACAGATTATATCTATGGTTCAGTGCCGGTTAACATGGTGTGTGTCCCCCCAACGCTGTGTGTCCTCCTCCATTAACATGGTGTGTGTCCTGCTCCATTAACATGGTGTGTGTCCTGCTCCATTAACATGGTGTGTGTCCTGCTCCATTAACATGGTGTGTGTCCTGCTCCATTAACATGGTGTGTGTCCTGCTCCATTAACATGGTGTGTGTCCTGCTCCATTAACATGGTGTGTGTCCTGCTCCATTAACATGGTGTGTGTCCTGCTCCATTAACATGGTGTGTGTCCTGCTCCATTAACATGGTGTGTGTCCTGCTCCATTAACATGGTGTGTGTCCTGCTCCATTAACATGGTGTGTGTCCTGCTCCATTAACATGGTGTGTGTCCTGCTCCATTAACATGGTGTATGTCCTGCTCCATTAACATGGTGTGTGTCCTGCTCCATTAACATGGTGTGTGTCCTGCTCCATTAACATGGTGTGTGTCCTGCTCCATTAACATGGTGTGTGTCCTGCTCCATTAACTTGGTGTGTGTCCTGCTCCATTAACATGGTGTGTGTCCTGCTCCATTAACATGGTGTGTGTCCTGCTCCATTAACATGGTGTGTGTCCTGCTCCATTAACATGGTGTGTGTCCTGCTCCATTAACATGGTGTGTGTCCTGCTCCATTAACATGGTGTGTGTCCTGCTCCATTAACATGGTGTGTGTCCTGCTCCATTAACATGGTGTGTGTCCTGCTCCATTAACATGTTGTGTGTCCTGTTCCATTAACACAGTGCTGGGAGACACGTGTGGGCCAGGAGATGTACAAACTGACCCTGTTTGACTTCCTCATCAACGTCGCCATGCTCATCCTGGTAGAGTTTCCACGCAGGTACTGTACACTGGATAACCTAGTAAGCAGAAGGCCAGAAATCTCAATTCCTGCCTAAATGACATACCCAAATATAAAAGCTTGTAGCTTTTTGAAAGAAGACACTTTGAAGTTTGTGGAAATGATAAATGAATGTTGGAAAAGATAAAACAGTAGAGCTGGCAAAAGAAACCACAAAGGAATAACGTGTTTTACATGTACTTATTTTTGCAACATGTGTGAAAGGGAAATCATAATGTAATATTGACAAAAGGAGCTGGAAACACTTTTAATATGATCAACTTGATTTAACGCAAAGCGTTGTTTGCATAAAAATCCAGAGAGAAATTTTAAAATGAAGTAAAGGACATCAAAATTGTCTCAGAATCTACCCAAAAGTGGACACTTTAGATAAATGATTATTTGTCAAGTACCGGTATCTAACCTGATAGTAAACATTAATTCAAGGTTAATTAGAAAATAAGGTTTACACACTCCCAACACTGTCATGCATAATTGATCTTTAGCTTCCCATAAAAGGTACTAACAGGAGCAGCAACAAGACTGCAGATCCAATCACACAGCTATATACAAATAAAGTCTTCATTAATCTATCCATCTATCCTTATTATCTCTAGATATCGTCTGTATATATAAATTATTGATATACATTTATATTATCTATCTTTATCATTCACAAAATTGTCATGTGATAATTCTTTTTATCACATTATCAATATGCAAACATATTATGATCACAGGACGCGATACTGTATCTCTACACAATGTTATTTTCTGCTGTAATGCTAGCGACAATATTGGTCATGACTCACCGCAAAAAAGTTAGACAAACTTTTTAAAAGTCTTGGATATCTCAGAAAAATATATTACGACTTTGTCTACTTGATTTACGAAATTCATTTCGACTTCTAGTAGCAACTTTTCGTATATTGTTAGTAATTGTAATTGGGGGACGTAACTGTCAATCAAGTGAGGCAACCAATATGGTGTGTAGGCGTCCCCACCCCAGTTGGAGCAATGGGCTAGATTAGGACAACATACTGCATTGTGACTACCGGTAATCAGCTAATCACCCACAATCCCATTCACCAACCCTTTGTTCTTCCTTACCGAGGCAGGTTGTTAGTGGACCACTGGTCCTGTGCACTGACCCGATGGGTGGGTCGTCAGGAGTTCCTGGTTCCTTATAACGTGCTGGGTCTGGTGTACGGACAGGCCGTGGTTTGGACCGGAGCGCTGTTCTGCCCTCTGCTGCCTCTCATCAACACACTCAAGTTCTTCATTCTTTTCTACTGCAAGAAGGTTAGGCTGCTTTCACTGAAATGTGATCTGCCAATAATGTAAACATAATCTGTACCTCTTGTGAGAGGATTGTCTAGTTAAAGATGGGCTCTGAAAGAGTCTTCATCCTTACATCACCAGGTTAACCAGTCCCTCTCATTCCTGTTCGTATGTCCTCCTCCAGGTCACACTGTTTTCCAACTGCCGTCCGGCAGTGAAGACGTTCCGCTCCACCACCTCCACCATTTTCTTCCTGGTGGTATTGCTGTTTGGATGGGGCTTGGCCCTGGTTGCCTTGATCTACAGCTTGGCCCAGTGAGTCTTAATAACACCTCATTCACTGTTACTTTTGAACAAGGCACATATCCTTTTTGTGTTTACCATGACAAATAAGACATGTATAGAGGATATAAAAAGTCTCCAAACCCCAGGTTTTTGTACGTTTTTTATTTTTTCCCCCTTAAATATTTTGTTTGTTTTTCAATTGAATTGTTCACGTTGTAGTCCACATTAGTCCAAGGTGGGAAAAGTTCTGACATGATTTAGTTTGTCAAAATCAAAAAACCTGCCATTTTAACAGTGTGTACACTTTTTTTTATATCCACCGAACAACAATTTTCAGACATACGGGACGGCGGGGCTAACGCGTAGACTTTTGCCATGATTTATAGCGCCACCTATGGGCGTACATGGGCCATTTGATGTGTGGGAGTTACTCGTGGCCTGTTTTATCAATGTGCACATTTTGCCAAAAAGTTATCTATGGGCAACCAAGTTATTGAGATCTGGAGAAATTGGAGGCCAGGGCAATTTCGCAATTTATCTTTTTCAAACTAATTTCATGTATGTTTTCATGGAAAACAAGGACCACAAACTTTGAAACAGTAAATATATATAAATATGTAATTATATGTAAATCTGTCATCCTCAGGATGCATCCCTCTATGATCTGTGGTCCATTCCGCTCTCTCATATATATAAATATGTAAATATATGTAAATATGTCATCCTCAGGATGCATCCTTCTATGAGCTGTGGTCCATTCCGCTCTCTCATATATATAAATATGTAAATATATGGAAATGTGTCTTCCTCAGGATGCATCCTTCTATGAGCTGTGGTCCATTCCGCTCTCTCATATATATAAATATGTAAATATATGGAAATGTGTCATCCTCAGGATGCATCCTTCTATGAGCTGTGGTCCATTCCGCTCTCTCATATATATAAATATATGGAAATGTGTCATCCTCAGGATGCATCCTTCTATGAGCTGTGGTCCATTCCGCTCTCTCACTACGATGTGGAGGATTGTTCCCGACACATTCTACACTCTCTCTCAAACAACACAGGACTTCCTCTTTTACATGGGCTCACAAGCCTTCTCCATCCCTCTCTTCATCTTCTCCTGGTGAGTAACTTGAACCTCTTCTTGTGCTGACTTTCCACAGCTCATGTTCTCATCTTGCCACTACACAGATCAGTGTTGTACATTTCTTTGTAGTGGTCTGCATCTGCATATATCCATATAGATATTGTGTTACGGTCACACATCCTAAAGATTCTGTGTTTGATAAACAGTGCTCTCCTCTCTTTCTGTCCTGACAGCGTGGTGCTGTGTTACGTTACAGCACTAGCCTCAGTCTATGGAAGAAGTGTGGACCTGCTCAAAGCCGAGCTTAAAATGGTAAGTGTTAAATGGGTGAGAAGTGACAAAACTATGATGCTTGACATTAAACCATGCCTGTGACTTTTACTCAAGCTTACTGGAAAACAATAAATAAGCACAGCGCTTCACAGGTGCTATCATGGGAATGAAAAAAAAGATCTATGGTGGGAAGCATAGACATGTCAATTAGCCGGACGGGATTTTAGCCAATTTCCATTTGTGGAATATAAATGTCCAACGAGATGTGTTCGCCTCACACCCTTAAATTGTATTCCATACTCAAGCATATCTTTGAATTATCACCCAATGATGTTATTCCTCTCTTATAGGCGGGGCGTGATAAGCAGTTCCTGGTCAAGCAGATTGAGAAGCTGAGCAGAACGATGGGTGTGCTGACGAGAGACCAAGAGGACATGTATGACACTGGTGCACCAAACTAGTGATCTGTATATAATATCAACATGGTCATGTCATCTGCTCTAACTATGGGTGGTCAAGTCTGAAATGCAGAAAGGCATAAACCAATAGATTGCCAAATGTCTTATTTTGGACAGATTTCTTGCACCCCTGGCTCACCCTCTTAAAGCTTTGTCAACATGTACTGGAGTAGCATGGTTTGGAAAATATCCCTGCATATTTTACCTGGATTAGTTTTTGTTAGGAACACCTGAAACATAACCTTTTTCCGTCTTACACCTACCATCAAAACATTGAATGTTCATATTTTTCTACAATGCATTTCAACATTTTTCTAATCGTTTTTAAATGTTCTTCAGCTTGATGATATTTTTAGCTCATTGTGCCATGTGTGTGCAAATGATATTTCATTTAATCTGAAATAAATGCAAATATATATTCTTATTGGATGCGACGTACGTCCCCTGCTGACACGTGAGAGGACTATTTTTTGTTATTGAAAATAAAGGCACGATATACATTATCATGTAAACAGCATAAAAATGTAAATTACATTTGACAGACACGTGAGAGGACTCCGTTACGTTACGTAAGCGCAATGACGTTGTGAACCAGCTTCCGGTTTTGGTTGAAGAATGTTTTGTTGGAATTCTGTTAGCTAGTTACCGATCCGATGTGTTTACAATACCGTTTTCTTCGACTATATCCAAAAGTCGTATTAGTGTGGTAACATATGTACCAAACCTAGAGTCTAAATCCATCATGTGGTTCAAATATGTTGTAATGTGTACAGTACGAAAGAAGGTTGTTTACTATTAGCTGCAGGTGAGTGTACTACCCGACCGGAAACTTGATTTTGGTGCTACTTAACTCGCGGATTTACCAACAACGGCGGTTCGTTTATGTTGCTTCGTTTTCACACATTTTCTTTAACTGTGAACGTCCTGTTAAAACATTAAAAAAACACGACTTCGGAAGAAAAATGAATATTCTGCCCAAGAAGAGTTGGCATGTACGCAACAAGGACAACGTAGCGCGCGTGCGTCGCGACGAGGCTCAAGCCGCGGAGGAGGAACGTGAGGTTCAACGTCGAGTGGAGCGAGCGGAGCAGGAGGTATCCATAGCAACACTGTCTAAACTCCCCCTACTTGCAAATTATACATTAATACATATAGAATAATTTTCAATGGGCTGAAGTAGTACTCTTATCAGCCAAAGTTTTTTGAGAGACAGGAATAAATGTTATACTCAAGGACATTTTAAAACTGTATATATGCATGCACGTGCGGACACATTTATGTATTTTAAAATGAATATTGCTATTGAATATTACAAAGATAAGTAACCTCTTTTTTGTAGGCTCGAACAGAGTACCTGAGACAGAAGTCACGAGCTGCCCTTCAACTGACTGGAGGATTAAGTGATGGAGAGGGAGGTGAAAAGGGGGAGAAGGGGAGCACAGGAGTTGTGGAACACCTCAATTTATTTCCTTTGGAGGATTCAGCGGAGAAAAAAGGAAACGCGGAGTACCTCAAAGAAAAGAATGATGAAAAGGTGAACTTGCTATCATTTCTATCAAGTTTACACTCATATTAAAACCAACTGTATTTGTTTACATGCTGGTCATATGCATCCCGCTTCATATCAGTGTTTACCTCTGTTGGCTTGTTCATCTTCTTTTCAAACAGGCTTACTCTTGAGAATATTAGCAAGCGAAAGACAGTGCCTGGTTAATTAAGTCTGAAGCCATTTCTCAACAGAGATCGGCCAACTCAGTTTAATGTTTTGAATTTAAATGGGTGCCATGTTGGCAATTGAGAGTGTAAATTTATGTACTGGAAGGTTTTGTGCCGTTGAACAGTTCAGTGAACGGATGCTTTAGCACGTCAATAGCAGGGTGAAAGTATAGGATCTGAATGAAACCATTGGTGGACCCGATGATGCCACGTCCTTACTCGTATCACTACGACCACAACTTAGAATGAGTGTGTTGTAGTTATATATATGAATAATCCAATTGTGTTGTTTCTCTGAGGATGTAGGAGCGTGAGGAGCGTGCCATTGGTCTACTGGTGTCCTTAGGCCCCCAACCAGGGACAGAAGTAACACCCTGGTACATGAAAACAGGCCAGGAAAAGGATGAGAAAGACGACGGTAAGAAAAAAGAGAAGGAAAAAGAGAAAGACAACAAAGGAAAGAGGCCCCCGCTCACTCAAGAGGAGAAGGAGAAGAGAGACAAACGGCTGAAAGACATGCTGGACCCCTTGAGAGAGATGAAGAAAGCTCTGGCGGTGAAGGAGAGAAAAGAGCACAGGAGCAAGAAGAGGGAGAGCAGGGAGAAGAGGACATGTGCTCCAGGAGAAAGGTAACCAGGATGACTGTTTCCTGAGGTTGGGTAAAAGTAATTAGGATGACTGTTTCCCAAGGTTGGGTAAAGGTAATTAGGATGACTGTTTCCCAAGGTTGGGTAAAGGTAATTAGGATGACTGTTTCCCAAGGTTGGGTAAAGGTAATTAGGATGACTGTTTCCCAAGGTTGGGTAAAGGTAATTAGGATGACTGTTTCCCAAGGTTGGGTAAAGGTAATTAGGATGACTGTTTCCCAAGGTTGGGTAAAGGTAATTAGGATGACTGTTTTCTCGGGTTGGGTAAAGGTAACCAGGATGACTGTTTCCCAAGGTTGGGTAAAGGCAATTAGGATGACTGTTTCCTGGGGTTGGGTAAAGGTAATTAGGATGACTGTTTCCTGGGGTTGGGTCTCTGTGAATTCCCCCGCCTTTTGAGGTATCTGGCATCTTTATGATCAATCGTTTAAACAACTAAGCTTTGGCTTAAGAACAAGTCGTTTAAATGGGTTCACTTGGTTATTTGGATGCAGAATTAAGAGATGAAGAACACTAAACCAAGTGGCCAATCAGCTGTAATGAGGATTCAGATCAACATACATGCTGGATCGTAACAACCTGTTCTCTGTTTACCAGCTCTATTGAGAGGCTGCGAGCGGAGCGATTGCAGAGGGAGGCAGAGGAAAGGAGAAGAGCCCAAGCCCTCCTAGACCAGAGGAACGGGACCGGAAAAGAGAAGAGGCCGAGAGAGACGGAGGAGAGGGAAATGCCCTACAACAGCGCTTACTTCCCAGAGCTGGCCCGCAAGAGGCAGAGAAAAGACAGAGATGCCTGGAGAGATGGGTTCTTCTAGAGGCAGGCGTCGTGAGGTCTTTTTATTTGGGCAACACACAGAACATTACAGCATGTTTAAATATTCGAAACTCACAAGACATGATATAGAATGACTGCAAGGTTATACCTCAGTGTTGTTAATGCTTTATATATAGACGGGCAGCCAAATATGCCAAATAACCCGGATCAGATAAATTAACTCGCTCAATTTGAATTCCTGTAGAACTCAAACATTTTACCCTCTCTCATTATGAATACTAATGATAATATATACTCCCCACTCAAAACATTTCACCTGAATGCTTTTTTCCTACTAAAATATAAATGCAATAATTTCAATAATTTTTACGAAGTTACAGTTCGTTTAAATAAAGGCGAAAAGCTCATTAACGTGAATACCGTTAACCGAGATGTAAACCTGTTTGTGACATTTAAGAGAAACGCATGTGTTGTGAATATTGAACATTTTATCTTTTCGCCTTAGTTTTATTTTAGTTGAGTAAACATGGGAGCTAGACTTTACATGTTGTGTTTATATTTTGTTTGGTGAATATGAAGGAGCTATAGGCTCCAGTTGGACATTAAGTTACCCTTTAGATAATGAGAGAAATGGATGACAGAGTTTTCTTTATTTAGCATTTGTGTCTAATGTTTTAGTGTTGAAGGGAACATTGTGTCAAATGTAGTTGTGCTAATTAAAGTATGTCAAAATTAATTTATTTCTGAATATAGCAACTGTCATTCTGGAGGGTGTTTGTGACCCGGCATATGTTTTGCATTTCATAGACTATGTGATGTAGACAGGATGTGGTTTGTACATATATAACAGAAAATGTTTCTGTTCAATTCATTTCAATGATAATGTAAACGCCTGCCTAATAAATGGCCGCAAAATCATAAATATTCTAGTTGTCTTCTTTCATGTTAGGTCCATTATTTAACTTTTACGCCATATGCACCATAGCCCTCAACAGTTCAATATAGAAATCTCAAGAAGATGTTATGTGGTGCACAACTTAGTTGCGCCAGTGTCATAAATAAAACGGTCCAGCAGCAGGTGCAATTACAGACACAGCAGCGCAAAAGCAAACGACCCTGAGACAGCGGCGGGTTGAAGGGAGATCTGACGTAGCCAAGCCGACGTTTAACGGGAGACAAATACTACAGACGCACACCCTGCTGTCGAACGGGTAAGATAGAAAAAAAACACGGAAAAACAGCGTCTGGTTTGACCTCACGGGTACCGGATGGTTTTATTTGATGTTGATACTACTGATGTAACGAGCGCCTGATTGCGCTGTCTGGACGGGATGCACAAAAGAGCCTGTGCGTGTTTAATTGCGGATTAGGAGAGGGGGATCAAACGGAGGAGGGGAAGAGGGGAGCAGCACCACAACGAGACGTTCTTTATTATCCGGGGGAGGGGAGAGACGGTGCGCTGTAGACCGGGAGACGAGACCGAAAGCATCGCTCGGATGACTGTGCTGTGGTGGAGCCCGCGACGATGCGACGACACTGCTGGGTGATGGTGCTGCTGCTGGCGGGGATGTTATCGTACCTCAGCCCGGAGAGAGCGCTCGGAGCCCCGCAGAAAGACGGTACGAGTGGCGACGGTATACGGGTTGGGATGATGTTGACGCTGGAAGAAAGGAGAGAGAGGGGGGAGGAGGAGGCTGCATGAGAGGGATAAGAATAGGTATTGGGATGTATTACGGCACCCCAGATAGCCGAATAACATTAATACCAAATATTGGATCTATTTTCACTGATGTTTTTACGTACGTGCCTGTAGGCATATATACATATACGCTACTGTATAACACAGGAGAGGAAGTCAGAGAGACAATGGCGGTATTGTTATTATCATCAGGTAGCCTATAATCAATAGCACTGTTGGAGAATTCTGATTGCAATGCCACCCAATAGCGTTGCTATGCGATCAATAATAATATCGATGGCACGTGAAAGCAGTCATTTGACGGATGGTTACACTCGTTGTCATGTCTTTAGGTGCTCTGTGTACATTTTGGTGGGAATATTGCAATTATTTCCATTTAAAAATCCACTTGATCCGTTTTATTTGTTTCGCTGTGTTTTGGGCATTGCAAAGTGTTTTGTTTGTGTGTTGTCTGCTGTCATGGTGTTTGGTGTGGTGTTTTGATAGGAGCTGGTGGCCCCTGCCTTTGGTTGTGTTCCTATTTATATGCAGTGTCTGTCTGGACCGTTGTCTAGAGATGGAAGAATAGAGTCGCCTAGGAATTATGCATTTCTCACCTGCTAATCGATAGCTTGCATAAAATATTCTGGCATTTAAAAAAAATCTAATGTAAAATGTTTTAGTTATTGACACGTTTTTCCTTATTTTTTTTTATCAGTTTCCCATGTATTTTGCTACCAGGCCTAAGGCTTGCATTTAGCCTTCGGTCCAGTCCAACATGAGTTGAGAAAATTACTATATGTTTATGATTAACTTATCATCCATTTTTCTTTCTACACATTTCACAATCATGACTTCTTACTTATAATTGACCTTGTTAACTAGACATACATAGGACACAACATTGTAGGCCTCCATTATTGTCTGTATATTTTGACTAAAACTGTTTTTGGAGGATGGAATATGCTGTAGATCTCTACACATTAATGGTCATTATAATGCTAAATTATTGTATTTATAATGTGATTCTGAAAACGTCCGTGTAACTTGATTCTCCAACTCCATATGAAGATATATCAGAAAAACATGATTCATTTCTCTTTCAGTGTGTTGTTGGACATCTCTGCGAGATTCGTGAACCCTTGAGTCTTGCGAAAAGCAGAAGAGAGGCTGTGCCAAAATTGTTAATCACAGGTCTACAGACAATAGTGTATACACCAATTTAAGTCCTCTGTAAGGACTATTAAAGGACTGTTAGTGCATCTTCACACCAAGCTTTTGGTAATCTCCTGAAAAAGAGGGAGTAACTACATTTGGTCGTCCAATTCCAATAACCTGAATGCAATAGTGGTTCTGAGTGAGGAAACATTATTAATGACCACCATTTAATCTACAAGTCATGTAACTGAAAGAGGTTTACATTTTTACAGGTACAGGAATCAATTATCTAATAACCACTGCTGTAAAGGGTTTGTTAACCACCCTGCCCCCCCCTTCTCTTTTTCACAGATGGTTCGCTCCTCAAAAACAACCAAGTTGAGGTACAAATATTAAAAAACGTCCAACCTCTTCCCTCTCACCTAAGTAGCCAATCTCCCTGATTTGAGTAATTATTTTACAATTTTCCAATCCTCTCCGATAGCAATTTTCCTCAAATTACTATTCCTCCCTCTCCTGCTTTTCAACTGCGTTTTCTAGAAGTAATATTGTTTTTAATCCCCCCTCCTGCCTCCCCTTCCCTTTCTTTCCTATCCAGAATGGTAGACCTTGAATTTAACTTTAATTCCGATCTCTCCTCTCTTATTGATTCCGAAGATGGTATCCTGACTTTCTTCCAAAGTTGATCCCTTTTTCCTGCTTTTCCCCCGAATCCCGTGACAGTTGTTTCTCGGGGATCCTCTGCATTGTCTCAAACGTATACCTCTATTGAAACAATTCCAATCGTCTTCCTCCTCAACCTCAGTATTTAACCGAGACTTCAACCCTTTTCAACTCGATTCTCTCCAGCCTCTCTCGCTCTTCCCCACTCGCTCGCTCGTTCACTCACCAACACTTTAACGTTACAACTGTGTGTGTGTGTGTCCCCCTCAGGAAGCGCCGCCGACAAGTCAATTGACCGGAGTAACTTGTTCCCCATGTCCTCTCCCTCTGTGTCTCAGTCTCTCAATCCAGGGCCGCGTCTCTTTCTCCTCCGCCGTACGTCGTCATTCTCATCTCCTGCTCGGGGCTCGTGTCCTTTGTTCTACTGCTCCTCACCTGTCTATGCTGTAAGAGGGGCGGAGTGGGATTCAATGTAAGTCTCCATCATGTAAGAGACTTATTCACACGTCTTGTCTATTGTGTTGCACCGTCCGCATGCTTTGTTAAATCATGGACAAACTGTTCATATTAGACACGGGGAAAGACTGGGAATGTAGAGGCCGGTCAGGTCATAGAGTCCTAGACTGTCTGCATGCTGTGTTGATTCATGGACAAACGATTCATAATAGACATGAGGAAAGACTGGGAATGTAGAGGCCGGTCAGGTCATAGAGTCCTAGACTGTCTGCATGCTGTGTTGATTCATGGACAAACGATTCATAATAGACATGAGGAAAGACTGGGAATGTAGAGGCTGGTCAGGTCATAGAGTCCTAGACTGTCTGCATGCTGTGTTGATTTATGGACAAACGATTCATAATAGACATGAGGAAAGACTGGGAATGTAGAGGCTGGTCAGGTTTCCTAGCATTGGAGACATTTGTCCATGAGTCTGTGATGTTTGGTTGGTCAGTTGTTTATTTGGCTGATGTTGTTACTGCAAATATCACAGATGTCTGTGATTGCTTCTGTTAGACTAGAAAATTGACTACACAGGTATAGTCATTATAATTCCAGACGTGTCTTCCACACTTGGTGCATCTAGATTTAAAAAATATTTAGAGCGATTTGTGATTTCTCGTCCAATCAGGAGTTCGACAATGCAGAGGGCGGAGAGTGTTCAGCGGGTTCTAGTCCCGCCCAGGAGGACAGTCTCTCCTCTTGCCCCTCTCTTCCGGAGGTCTACACTCTCCCACTCCGGGACAGAGCTAACTGCCCCACCCTGCAGGATGGCTCAGGCAAGGCCCTGTTCTTCTCTATCTGTAGCTGACAGCAGTGTATAACGTGATGAATCTCAGAACGCCAGTGCCCTCATTCATCCGTCTCTTTCCTTTCTGTCTCCAAAGACTCCAGATCTAAGTGCTTCCAGAGGCAGGCTCTCAACTACCTTCAGGAGATAGGAAATGGCTGGTTTGGAAAAGTAAGATCAGCAACTCGTACATATTTAATTTTGACGTGATCTTCTAATGGTTTTAGCTGGATTTGGCAGATCTTCCAAAAGGATCACAAACCCATATTTCCTTTAGGTCGTCCTTTTAACAGCGTCGCAATAAATCCCATTTTGGCTAGCAACCAGTTCTCATGAGTCATATCTTCTGCGATCACTACTACGTTTCTTCACTCTCTCCCTCCCTCAGGTGATCCTAGCGGAGGTGCTGTGTGACTGCAGCTCCTCCCAGGCCGTGGTAAAGGAGTTGCGGGTCAGTGCCAGCCCTCTGGAGCAAAGGAAGTTCTTGGCTGAGTCGGAGCCATACAGGTCAGAGAACCTGCCCACACTCCGGCAGCCATTTTGTGAAACATCAGAAACATCTTTTATACATACATATATCACATTAACCTAAACGTTCCAGTGAACACCCAAACTCTCAATCTCGTTGGTCTGTCAAAGGTCTGATTGGTTTTGTGCAATTTGAAAACATGTTTGTGTTGCTGTGTGTCAAATTTACATGCTGGTAGTTAGACGACATGCTGTTGCAGACAAGTGGTGCAGCGTTGATACTGTTGATACTGTGTGACTGCTGGTCTGACCTATATATTGTGCTCAACTTGGATCACCATTACAGTTGGATGCTTTCATATACACGCTTGTGTCTTCCTCTGTCGCGTACAAAAACACGTTTCTCTTTTTGTTTTTCACAAATAGAAGCATTCCTCTTTCATCTGTGCCTGTCTCCTCTCTCTCGCTCTCTCCTCCTCTCTCTAGTTCAGTTTTATTTTGCCCCCCGCTTCACTCTCACTAACACACCCACCTTAGTGAACACACACACACACTCAGATGTTTACACCGTCTCTGGTTCTCTGGCTCACTTTAACGGCATGTCCTCTACTGCATTGCCCCCCCCGTGTTTCAACCCCCCCTCTCAATATCTCTGCCTTCAGGAGTCTCCAACATCCCAACATCCTCCAGTGTTTGGGTCAATGCAGTGAGAGCATCCCCTACCTGCTGGTCATGGAGTTCTGTCAGCTGGTGAGAATCACCCCCAGGGGTTTGTTGCTATTTCTGCTAACATGCAATAGATTAGAAGAAGAAGACGACACGCTGTTGAGGAGGTCCGGAGGGAATTTAGGTTTGGAAATAACACATTTACTCCACTCCATTTTTTAAATTGTATTTCAATCGGAGTTATTGATACCTGACCACCCAGGTGACTGGTTTCTCTTGTGACCGTTCAATAAACTCGAATGAATCAATAAGTTGATAAACGTACGACTGTACCTTTTGTACACGGATACATGTCACTTAATAACCATGTACATGTGCTGTGGCGTTTCGCACGAGCGTATTTGCATGAAAAGTGCTATGTTTCTATCCCAGCCTATTCCAGCACCAAGGCCCGCTCCGTCAGTTGGTGTGCTTTCATTGTGGCCTTTTAATCAGAGAACTGCCAGAACAAGTTATTGTACGCTCTGGCAAATCAATGACTGAAACAGATCAATTAACTACAAAGGAGGGCAGAGACACAATATTGCAGCCTTTTTCCAGAAGAACACCTGTCCCTGTAAGACCTCTGTATTTCCAAAGACGCATCAGTTTTTCTCTCCTGGTCTACCTCCCGTCAAACCTCTCTTATGATATGAACTCATTGTCAATTCCCCTTCTGCTTGTGAGGACATCCAGGTGCAGGAAAACACTAAAGAGAGGACATGTTTGATAGCTTGGCTTTACAAATGTACTCAATACAGAGGCCTTACTATGTTCCTTTCGTAGTATGAAAATCTTAAAGGTGCACTCTAGTTACAAAATGATCCCACACAAATGGCCAAATTTATAAAGTGACCTCACCCTTTCTCAGTCTGTAACGCCAGCGACCACAATCCCCCTATCATATTGAGGTGAGCAACCGGTCGTTCGGGGAGGGAGATGTATCGATCTCCGTTTAAATAGGCTCGAATTGGATTTCACCCAGTATTCTGTCTTCTAAACCAAATATTTGGTGGGTCTCCTCGTGTGTGAGCTGATTTCGTACGGACGATCGTGTGACCAGAGTGTGCCTTTATTTGTGATTCTGATTGTTTGTCAGGTCAGACTGGCATGAATGCTAGGGTGACATGGTTTAATGAATGAATTATACTTGTGACGTCCTCCCAGGGCGATCTGAAGAGGTACCTGAGAGCCCAGGGGAAGTCAGAGGGGATGACTCCGGACCTTCTGAACCGGGACCTGCTCACCCTGCAGAGGATGGCATTTGAGATTACCTCTGGCCTGCTGCACCTCCACGAGAACAACTACATCCACAGGTATGTGTGACGTCATATCCTGTCTGCCTGGCTTCATTGATTGGTACATAATTGATCCTAATAGTTTATTACTGCCGTTGATATGGAATTGAATTATTTTTTTTCTCTTCAGTGACCTGGCTTTGAGGAACTGTCTTCTTACTTCTGACCTTACTGTCAGAATTGGAGACTATGGGTTATCGCACAACCACTACAAGGTATTGTGTGTGTGTGTGTGTGTGTAGATTGGTTATACCACAGTATTACATGAGAAGTCTTAACTGTGTGTGTGTGCGTGTGCGTGTGTGTGTGTGTGTGTAGATTGGTTATACCACAGTATTACATGTCTTAACTGTGTGTGTGTGTGTTTATCTGCACAGGAGGACTATTACCTAACACCAGACAAGCTTTGGATTCCTCTGCGGTGGATCGCTCCAGAGCTGCTGGAGGAGTACAGAGGGTCTTTGATAGTTACAGACCAGACCAAGACCAGTAATGTGTGGTCAGTACCCAGACCTGTGTGTTTCAACTATATGTAGAATGTCAGATATCCTTTAATTATTTCTCCTTCCCACAACCCCCTCCCTGATCTCCCTTTATTCATATGTTCCTTTCTCTGTACTCTGCCAGGTCCCTGGGGGTGGTGATCTGGGAGCTGTTTGAGTTTGGTTCTCAGCCCCACAGACACCTGAGTGACGAAGAAGTGTTGACCTTCGTCATCAGAGAGCGGCAGATCACCCTGGCCCAGCCACGGCTCAAACTCTCCCACGCTGACTACTGGTCAGTGACACAGTTCTTGCTCATGTCGTTCTCTAGCACATGTTTATATGCTTCTCAAAGATTTGTATTCATTTAGATGTTAAGAACCAACTGCTTCTAACAAAACAGCAGATCAAAACAACAGATCAGTCTAACACATTTGTACACGGTACACAGTAAACACAGTAAACATAAAATAGTGTAGATTGTGTGTATATTTGTGTTCTCAAAGTTGTTTTTTGAGGATATGTTGTTTTTACAGTATTTTAGTAGCGTTTTTATTGCATTTCTTGAGGTAATTGAGGTACTATGCGTTGCAGTGAGTTTGTTTTAGAGTTGTGTACTTGGCAAGGCTCTGGTGGCATGTCTTGTGGGGTATGTATGGATATATTAGCTATATGGTATTAGATTTTGTCAACAGTTACAACTCTTTGTTACAGTGTTATTTAGAATGAAACGTGTCAACCATCGACTAAGAATAAGACATTTGCATGCTGTTGAAGGGATATTTAAAAAAAAAAATACAAATAATATTTTAGGGATATTGCAACACACCTGTGGACATGTAGATACATGCAATATGAATCTCTCACCTCTTGCCTCTAAGGTACGAGATCATGCAGTCCTGCTGGCTTCCTCCATCCCAACGGCCCTCGATCACTGAGGTGTTTCTCCTTCTCTCTTCCCTCTTGGCCGCTGACCGAGGGATGCCTCGAAAGAGTCTAGGAGAAGACGGGGAAGACGAGGAGTATGAGGAGGAGAGAGGAAGAAAAAGCGGAGAGAGTGAGGAGTCTTTTGAGAGACGCTGGAACTCCCTCCGTCCTCCGGCCTTCCAAGCTGCAGCGAATGAGCGACAGAGGGAGCGGGAGTGCGGCAGGGAACCCAGGGGCAACTCCTACCCCCTGTTGGACCCTGTTGGGAACTACATTACACCTTCATCCACAGAACTGGATGACATCCTAACTGTCACAGAGACCAGCAAAGGGTTAAATTTTGAATACTTCTGGGAGAAGGCCCATGCGATGCGCGGCTACCAGCCACTTCCTCCTCCCCAGCCAATCCCGACTGCGAACACTTCCCACCGACAATCCCTGGACACACCCACCGTCGTCCCGGTGATAAGCGCCCGTAGTCCCTCTCTTGCCAGCGAGTACTACATCCGGTTGGAGGAGCACACCCCTCGGGATAAGTCCCCGTCGCTTCGAGGGGAAGGGAACGGGTTCCACTCTGACCCGATGTGTCCCGGAGATCTGGAGCTCGTGGAGATACGCAGCGGAATGCTGGGGAAGGAACGTGCGCCGTACAGTTCTGATAAAGAGCATATTCCGCGAGGCGGGAAATCTATCCAGACCATCAGATCCAGCGAGGTCCAGCTACGGGTGCCTAACACTGGGGTGGCAGAATTTAATGACACCTCCAGTAGAGTGACCGACTTCTCAGTGGTGGATTTAGGAGATGATGATGAGGATGAGCAGGGGGGTGAAAGAGCCAAAAGGTACTCCAGTGTTCCTCAGGCTCCTGTCCTCCCACCAAAGCCCTGTTCTATGTCGACCTCCTCGGGGAACCACCTCCACACCCGGCCCCTGCCTGCCCCCCCGTTGGGCTACAGCCGAGCAGGGCTTGGTCTTTGTCACTATTCCATGAGTGGTAAGATAGAAACAATGGACCCTCTGATGGGCTGCTGTCTGACGTCAACATACGATCACCTGGGATTCCACCGTCCTCGTCAGACCATTCCCCCCTCCCCATCCCTCTCTCCCTCCCTACCTCAATCAAGCCACCCTATCTACCCGGCACCCCAAACATGTCCGCCCCCTCTCCCGCCGCACTACAAGTCCCAGAGGGGCCTGTATCACAGCTATGGTGTAGACAGCTACTCCAGATACGGCAAGATGCAGATGTCCTCTCAAAGAGACCCGCTGACCTGTGACTACTCAGACGGTGGTGTACGGCGCGCCACTTTTTGCACAACTCAAAGGGAAAAACCAACTCCCACTCTAAAGACTTTGATTCTCCCGTGCGACGCCAGAACGTCTTTCGCCCCGTGTACCGGAACATACCGCGCACCAACTCCCTGGTCCCCAGAATTGAGAGGCACTCGTCCTCCAGTCCGACATATTCGGACGAGGATGACTCTCCTTTCATGTCCCCGGAGAAACACAGTGAGGCGGGGGCGACTGTCCTGACCTCCAGCCTGTCCGAGGACGCTGACCCGGCCACTGCCGAGCTCTTCTCCAGGGGCATGAAGAGGACGCAGTCGCGCCTCGCCACCATCCTGCCCGCCATCTGGAGGGAGGATGCGGAACTGCAGGCGGACAGCGTATCAGATGCCAAGAAATCTCCCATGCACCTGTTTCTGACCGAGATCTCCAGTGTTTCGGACGCCAATTATGCCCCGTCCGAGGAGGGCAAGACCTCGTGGGAGAGACAGAGGGGGAGGGAGGAGAAGAGAGACGAGGAGGAGAGGGTGGGGACCAACCTGCATCCCTTAAGAGGGGGGATGCGCCGGTCCAGGTCGCTGGTCACAGAGCCGGGCTCTGCGAGACAGACGCGTGGGCCGGACAAATACACAAACACACCGGAGGAGAAGGTGCGTAGAGGATCCATTCAGAGAGATCTATTCCTCACAGAGATCCACACAGGGAGGACGGACGGAGACATGGGGGGAGAAGATCCGGAGAAGGATCCCGTTAAGTTTCTCCACCCCCGATCGAGTTTGCGGCCCGACACCGGTGCCACCGACCTGCCATCGTATGCGGAGGCGGAGGAGGCGTACTCTAGGGGCATGAGGAGATCCCGCTCCCTCCTAACAGAAATGACCATGGGGAGGCGGGCGTCAGAGCTGAAGGAGACACAGAAGGCAGAAATGACCAGGGAGGAGTTCCTAAAGGAGATTCAATCAGCGGAGACCTTTTTGACGGAGATCATATCGAGGCAGAATGCAACCACTTCCGACACACCTGCCGAGGACTCGTCTCAGTCCCCCACGCCAATGTCACCAGAATATGAGTCAATATGCATAGACCCGGATTCCTCTCAGACCATCCGCTTCCGATCAGAAAGCTCAATAAAAGCGTCAAACAAAGGCAATGACGAGTTAGCACCGGAGGCGATCTACGCCCAAGTCACCAAGCGGGCTAAAAAGAGCGAGATAAAAGTCACTATACGGCCTGAGATCCCGGTATTGCAAATAGGACCAAATAAACCGCCAGTCGACTTGGAAGAGGAATGTCCCACAGATGTGATCTGTCTCGGCAACTCATCCAGACCGCTCACGGATCTCACTGCCAACACAAGCGCCCAACCAAACGCTCATTCCCTGCCTGGTGACGTTGTGTTCTCAGAGATAATGCCCACAAATGGTCTCTTATCTGATCCATTATTCTGTAGCATGAAAAGAGAGGAGGACTTTTCAGTTGGCCCCGCCTTACCTATAAGAGAAGAACAAAAACCTAAACAGGTAGAGCTCTCAAGGCAGGCTGAAGGTCAGCCTCTGTTACAGGGCAGTGTCGCTGGAGAATTAACATCTCAGGACAGTGTTGCTGGAGAATTAACATCTCAGGACAGTGTTGCTGGAGAATTAACATCTCAGGGCAGTGTTGCTGGAGAATTAACATCTCAGGACAGTGTCGCTGGAGAAATAACATCTCAGGACAGTGTTGCTGGAGAAGTTAGGGAATATGAAAAGAAACCATGTGACAGTGAGTTAGATCTGTCAATAGATGAGACAGAGAGCAGGGGTCCGAATACAGTTGAGCACAGGAATTGTGACATAATGACAGATGATGCTGAGATCAAACATACAGGGCCAGGATGTCCAAAGCCAGAGATTGGGGACAATAACTCAAAGACAGAGAAATCGGAAACAGACAGAGCATATAGGATTGAATATAAAGACCACAGGGGAGACGAATCGGAGAGCTTACACGGCTGTGACACTCAAAATCAAATTAATACATTGCATTGTTTGAACGGTCGGTCACACAACCCAAATGTTGAGAGCCATTCAGAGAGCAACGGTGAAGATGCACAACTCAACAACGAAGCAAGGTCCGATCCGAGCCAAATGAGCCTATCTGCCACGCCTACCAGCCCGGACTGGACCCCATCGTCTGACTTCTCTCTCTATGCCATGACCCCCTCAGATTCACTGCTGTCCTCTTTGACATCCACCTCGGCTGACTGTTTGACCCCGAGTGACGCGTGGATCGGCGGGGGACCGTGTGGTTGGAGGGAGCTGGGGACGGAAACCCCCCACAGGGACTCCGCCTACTTCTCTGACAGCGAATGGGAAGGAGATGGGCTAAGCAGAAGGGGCGGTGACGGACTGGGTCTGACCAGACCAGGCAGCGGACGAGGAGTAGAGAGGGGGACATTAACGGGAATAGAAGAGAAGACTGAGGTGGAGGACGATGGGGAGAACATAAAAAACTGTCCCCTTAACAGGTTTTTAAATACGGGAATTGACATTGAGAGGGGAAGGCAGACAGTTCTTGAACAGAATACTAATGACCAAGACGTCTGTCAGAACACTGAGAGTGGACACAAATCAAGCCTTCGAGGGATTGATCTCCTTCTAAAGGAAGTAGGACACGAAGAAAAACTAGACTCAGACCTGAGAGAATATGCTGAAATATTGCACAATGAGAGAATAGAGACACAGGGAAAAGGTCTAGTCCATCCAGGGATACTGTCCGATAACTCAGAAACCAAGGGAAGCAATGAGTTCATAGCCAAGCTGTTTTCTAATTTAGAGAACGAACCACTGGGAGGGTTCCCGTACAATGATGGAGCTCAGATTGCAAATGACTACAGAGACGGTGTGATATCTCACGTGGAGTCAAGCGATTCAAGGTTTCATGACTCCACAGACAAAGACTTGGCAGCGCTTTCTAAGACGACAACTGTGACAGATTGTAGTAAATCGAATCATACATTGGCCGTTCAGACGAACGATGGCGAAGCAGTGGTTGACGATGAAGAACTTCCTGGTGTTGAACAGAGAGAAGATAATTTTGCAGATGATGACGATCGTGACAACAGAGAATCCAGGCTTTCTAGATTCTATGGTATTCAAACCAGCGAGGCAAAACTCAGTGACGCCGTTCCAGTTGTAATAGACCCCAATGATGGGGAGAGCAGAAGTAATGAAAAGAACAGAAGTAATGAAGAGAGCAGAAGTAATGAAGAGAGCAAACAGGCATGTTCATTTTGGGCTAAAGAGACCACTGAAGAGTCCGAGGTTGATGAAGAGGTACAAGGTCTGGAGATCCAGCACACAGACGCCAATGAGCTAGGCCTGAGAAACCTGTGTTACTCGGAAGAGAGCGAAGACGAGAGGGCGAAGGCCAAATCAGAGACGGAAAAACAGCTTGCCGCTGGAGAGCTGTGCAATGCCATGAAGGAGAAATGTCCTCAGGGAGGAGCGACGATCGAGATCCCCAGTGAATCTATTAACGGGGAAGAGTCTTCTGAGACAGTGGAGAGAGAGTCATCTAAGGATCTGGAGTTTAAGGCTAAAGAGCTGTGGAGCACCCTGGAGGATGACGAGGGGAGAAGAGGAGGAGTTGTACGCGGGGAGTTTGACTGTCATCGCTTCCAGCAGGGTGACCTGCACCTGTGGCCATCAGAGAATGACCAGTGGGCCTCCTCGGAGAGCAAGAATCAGGAAGCTGAACTTGGTTCAGAATTCCTCTCAGGTTTTGGCAAGGCCTGGGAGAAGAGGGAACAGCTAGTTGTGGGCCGGGAATTTTGGGAGGCTGAAGAGAACGATGAACTGGCTGGAAGAGAGCTTCATCCAACCATCCTCCAAAACAGCGAAGATACTTGTAATGATGAAACCCAAGGACAGGCAGCCTACCTGCTCGACATTGAAGACAAGTCGTCCGAGAAACAGGCTTTTGCCGTTAACATTCATGAGCAACAAGATTCTCAGACAACAGATGTGCAGCAGGAGGAGAATATTGAAAATCCAGACAGCTTTGACGATGGTGATGAGCACCATGTTGAAGATGATCAACCAGTGGTTGAGCTCGAAAACCTAGAGATTCCAGAGCAGGAGACTATCGCAAGAGAGATGGAGCAGATTACATTACTCAGTGTGATGGGTAGATACAGTGATATTCAATCTGTATCTTCACTGGACCAGCTGGAAGAAAACATTGCTGAAGAGGAGGAAAATCAGAACTTCAATAGATTGAATCATCTAAGTGAAGTGCCCATGGAAGCAGAGGCTGCGATAGGAAATATCCCTGATAGAGAACAACACTCGGAACATGTTGCTCGCGCAGTAAAGTGTATTCATATGGGTGTATCTATCTGTATCACTGGAACTCCGCAGGCGGACACGTCAAGATTAGAGGAAATTGAGCCAAGCGTACAAAGTGAACACGCCGACGTCACTTGTCAGCTTGTCGGGGAAGAAGGAGGAGCAATGGTATATGTGTTAAATACAGCTAAGGATCTGAGTGGTGAACCACTCCCATCTGTCCCTGTGTCCTGTCCCAATGATTTGGAAGAGATAGCCTCTTGTGTAGATCCGCCTGGTCCACAAGTAGAAAACTTTCAGTTCGATTCTGTAGACTTCCCTAGCCCGCCTCCCAGCATAGATCTTGACGTGCAAGAAGATCGGCTGCCAGGATTGGATGATTCTTTTCCCAGTCCCCCACCCTCTGTTGTGGAATTAGAGGAGGACAACAGTTCGGTAAACCTTTATGATTTCAAGTCGGATTTCCTCTCCAGTGCTGAAAGCAACCCTCCAATGCCTCCTACTCCTCACGCTGGTATTCCAGAGCCCCCCCCATTGCCACCTACCACAACCCACAGCAGAGGGATCTCTGCAAACCTAAGCCTCTCACCAATGCGTCCAACACCTCCACTATTCCTAAATGAAATCCAGAACCAGAGCTTTCTCGTGTCCAGCGTTGTGTCAGAGGATGACAGAAATAACCCGTCCCAGAAAAGCACCACCACCCTGTCGTCTTTCACCCATAGTCCCCTGAACTCCATCCCAGAGCTGTTGATCTCTGAGTGGAAGGATTTGGACGAGGAGCCCCTGGAGGATTTCGAAAAACTGGAGCAGCTATGCTGCATATCTGGAGATGAGGAGGAAACCCTGAGTGACCTCTTCCTGGGGAATCTAGAGCTGCTGGAGTCTTTGAAGAAGACACCTGAGCAGAAAGCTAAAGGTGCTGGGGAGTCTGATAAACGGGACAAGAGACGTGGGACCTCCACCTCTGAGGTGAGGAGAAGAGTGGATCTGAAACAAGAGGTTGACAGAATTTCTGAGAACACTGACTGGCTGACCAGGTCGGCTACATCAGCGCTCCACAATGACCCCACTGGGTTCATCCTTTCACCTCAGATGGGGAGACATGATCTGCAGGGCCGATCAACCGGTCATTCTCCTATCCCCAAGGAGCCGAGGTCCCTTTCCAAGTTGCCCACTAAGAATGGATTAATGATGCAGGTGAGAATTAGCCTTGTTTTACACACTTCCTGTATACCTTTTAGTTGTTTGGAGCCTCAAATGTCTCCCTTTTCCCGTTCTCGAGGTCTGTGAGGAGAGACTCCAGTTCTCGCTCAGTGAGAATGTTAAAACAAATGTATTCCGGGGGGCGACGGTGTGTGATAGTGTCATTCTCCGCCCATGGGGGGACCAGGTCTTCGACGAGAGTGGGGACACCGTCAGTGCGCAAGATGTTAGGTATGTACAGTATGCTCACGATATCTAAACGGTATGCTCACGATATCTGAACGGTATGCTCACGGTATCTAAACGGTATGCTCATGGTATCTAAACGGTATGCTCACGGTATCTAAACGGTATGCTCATGGTATCTAAACGGTATGCTCGCAATATCTACACAGTATGCTCACGATATCTAAACGGTATGCTCACGATATCTAAATGGTATGCTCGCAATATCTAAACAGTATGCTCACGGTATCTAAACGGTATGCTCACGGTATCTAAACGGTATGCTCACGATATCTAAACAGTATGCTCACGATATCTTAACGGTATGCTCCCGATATCTAAACGGTATGCTCATGATATCTAAACGGTATGCTCTCGATATCTAAACTTTATGCTCCCGATATCGAAACGATATGCTCATGATATCTAAACGATATGCTCACAGTATCTGATGACATTTATCAAACTGCCGTGGTGGATGATGGGATAGAAGCAGAGGAAAACAAGTTTGGACAGTCAGTTTTTTTTTCTTTGACAGCAATGAGATGCCTGACTCCAAACCCAGTTCAGAACCTCAGAGTCAGTCTGATGCAACTGACAGTGAACCGCAGACTGTGATTGAGCAGCCAGACATTACACCCAATCAGCTGTTGGCCAACCAAGCAATGAAAGGTAAACCCAGACAGTTTCTATGTGCGAAGGTACCCCACAGTGATTTGCAGGTGTGTAAATAACATGTTTGAAGTGATAAATTGCTATTTTTTCTTGTATTATATCTCCTCTCTTTTCTCGAACAGCCAAACTGGCTCGTCTCTCCCTTTCGCTTGCCCTTCCTCCTCTTCCTCTTCCTCTCTTCTCCAGTCCTAAGGGTGGGTTTGGTGAGGGAGGGCTACACAGAGACAGGAGTGGGAGACGGCGGGTTGCGTCCACAGGAAGTGACCCTGAAGAAGATGAGGAAGAAGGGCAGGAAGATGAAGGCTCCAGGAGGGTCATTGTTGTCACGGAAACAGACGTTGATAAAAGAGTGGGGCTTAGGAGTCTTCTGAAGTCGCCAAGGGAACTCGTTGACAAAGAAAAAGACAGAGGAAGAAACGTGTCGTTTTTTGATGATGTCACTGTGTATCTCTTTGATCAGGTATTTTGGGGGGGTTTTCTCATATCAATAGACAAACGTTTCTCTTTAGCTTCTTTTAAAAGTCAATATACTGGATGTACTCACTGTTTTTTTGTCCCTGACTCTTTCTTTTTTGTGAAACAGGAAACTCCAACCAGCGAGCTAATTAATTCCACCCCAACCAGTCCAACTCCAGCTCCTGGCAAGAGCACAAAATTTGATTTACATGGTTCGTACTACGTATGCATGCTTGTTGCAATTGAAAACCATATAGTGATATGTGGTGTACATCATGTACTTTGATCCTGAGTCAATAATACTATTCTGATGAAATTATTACTTCAGAAAAAAAAACATTGGATGCTCCCATCTGAGACCCACCACCTGAAACGTACAACCCCTTTTCTAAATATTCACCTCCATGATTAGTAGTTTTTTATTTTTTTCCCACATATAATGACATGGATAATTGAGTGGGGCCATATATGTGGTCCCTCAACACTGTACCTCTAAGACCTGTTTTCCTGGACATTTTAATTTAGTCTGCCGAAGTAGTTGGATCTCAGTCACTCTCATTGCTTCATTTTACAAAATAATGAGAGTTTGGGCTGAATTCCCCTTGGCTTTTATTATGCACTGTATTTATAAACGCATCAACATCAAAATGGATGCTTTCAAGATCTCTCTTTATCTGCAGAGTTGAACAGTTCAAAGCTTTGCAGAGAGAGAGTTTATTTTTAACTTTGATCTGTTTTATTTTGCAGGAGTATGCAGGAGTATGTTTGTAAACACATACAGTATAAAGTGGATAGATTAATAAAATGCCTTTTTTATGTTGTTGGACACATTTTTGGACAATGTTCACTGTTTCGTGCTATAATAATGTGCATAGAAGTCACTCTATAGTATGTTTGTGTATGACACAGGAACAGTACTGGTTCAGTAACTCCCTTACTTACACCAAACTCCTGTCTTCCTACCAGGAGCAAACAGCAAAGGCAAAGACTCAAAAAGAAAAGGGGACTTGTCAATCAAACCGAGGTCGGCCGTGGGGGCCAACCCAGTGACATCGTCGCGTTTTACCGTCAGCCCAGCCGATGACCCCCATTTGGTGTGAGGCAGGGTTCTGGAATGGTATCCCTGGATACCTTGGAACAGGAACCCTCTGAAACGGCCAGTGGATTCCCAACCGTAACCGTAACCATTCTCGGAGGCTATTTTTTTATCAATCATGCAATTGAAAGGAAAGACTCCAATTCCAGAAGCTGGACGCATTCCAGGTTTTACCAGTTACCGATTCTTGTATATAAAAGGTTGTCAATACCGTAACTCCTCCCTTTGCCACTGTATTTTAGGATTGATTTATAGACACTGGCTGGAAGTGGTTTATGGCGAAGAAAGCTTGTCCAAGGCGAAGAAGATTGTGGAGCTTTGTAAAATCTGAAAAGGATTTGACGGCTATGCAATGAGAGTAATTGTGTACCAGCTCACCTTTGGTTTCTGTTGTCTATTCCCTTTGTGTACTAAGGGGATGCACTTTCTTTGGTTGTCTGTCTGTGGGTGAAAGCTTGGACTGGAATATTTTCACTTTGTAAAAACAATTTTCATTGCAGTCAGTCATACTTTGTGCAGTGATGTGGTAAAAAAAAAATGGGTGGGTAAACACTTATCACCAGTCGCAGTGAAAAAAAGTAATGCTCTCCCAACTTTCAATGGATTTTTCTGCAAAAGTAAACTTTTGCGCAAACATTGTATTTACTTGTGTTTACCCACCACTACACCACTGCTATTGGGCCCAGAAAACACACTTAACAACTGTATTTGAGTGCTCATTCAACATTTCTATTGCGATAGTAATGCAAGTGTATTCAGGATCATTTTAGAGCAGCTTAATTTAGATGTATTCTTAGACTGCACGAAAATATGATAACACCCTATATTAATTTATAGTGGGTACTGGTCTCTTTAGCTGACATTGCATTCTCTCCGCATACACCAATGTCATATGTAGTACCGGGAGCGGAATGCCAGCTGGTAACTGGTACCCAGCCTAGTTCCTATATGCTTTTTATTTAAAAAAATCCTGATATAATTTATTTACTTTGTTATTTATTTTAAATCCTTGCTGTGTAAATTGTGCTTATTTATTTTGGTTCAACATATGTGGTTGTCAAAATAGTTTGGGACATAATGTTTTTAAATAATACCTTCTAAAATAATTATTTAATAACAAATAAAGCAAGATATTTTCCTCCTAATTAAAAATAATATTTTGTATAATTTAATTTTCTTAATATCTGCCATTCTGTACTTAATGTATGCCCTCTAATGTATCTATAACAAGTATTATTATTTTTTATCTGATCGCATTTCTTGACATTATCTTTATTTGTTTGACAACAATTAATGTAGCTTAGCATGGTAAAATGGAAGCTTCTCATTGTTAGATATTTACATAAATTGATGTATCTGTTTATTTAGTCATTTTGTACTAATAACGTAACGATCCATCATCCACTCAAGATCCCAGTTTGTTTTGTCTGTTTTAACGTCCGTTAAAATCCTGTATTGTTTAAAGAATAGGTTTCATGGGATACATACTGTATACAACCAGGGGAAATAAAAATCAACGTAAAAACTGTGAAACATTTATTGAACTGTTTGATGAAAATAAATTGTACTGTCTTATATTTTTTAAGTAAGAGTTTTCCTTTTACCCGTGTTTAAACAGGTCTATTTTATATGCTTTGTTGCCTTTCGTTGAAAACAACGATCAATCCAAGGCATGTGGCGAACCACGGATGGCTCAAGGGTGTTTCACAACAAACCCCATGTCGGGTTATACCAAATATAATACATAACATCTCGGATGTATTCAAGCAAAAACTATAACAATACAGCACTAGCCAGCATGGTAATATACTTGAAATTAGTCCGATTCTGACGTCACATAAAATAGGTTTGAAAAAAAAATGCATTACCCATAAAGCCCGGTCAGAACGTCTTTGGATTGGATCATTTCGGGTGACGCGTTTATTCCGCGACTGGCGACATATCAACGTTTCACTGGCAAACATTTCTGAACGTCGATAACCCTTTGAAAGTTATTATTTTGTTCCTTTTATTTAGACGACTGGAGTTTTAAACTCCCACGGTAAGTTTGTAATATATGTTGTATAATTATTGTATTTTAACCTGGAGAACAGCATTTCTTGAGTTGCATTCATGTTTACTCACTTGAATAGCTACTATGCTAGGTAACGTGTTAAGTAGCTATGCTAGTTGAATCACGAAAGTCTGCCCTAAATACATTTGCGAGGGTTTAAATGATCTCTTATTCATTACTGAGTATCATGCATTGTGAAGTTCCCATCAGCTATCGGCAATAACTATGTTTGAAACACATGTGTTACTTAATTCGTCCTTTCTGAAGTCAGATACTGTATTGTTGTCGTTGTTAGCCAGACTTGTTTATCACAGCCGACAGTTAAAGCGTACTGTGATCGGTCAAACGTTTCGACAGGAGTAATTTAAAGGCTAGGTTGAGAAGGGTTTTAAGGTTTGTAATTCGTTCCAGTCATTGGCGGCTGAAAGTGGTGCAGACTTTCGGGGTGACTAAGGCATTGTACCTGCTGGAGCGTAGACTGTGGGTGGGTAGAGCTATGGTGACTAGAGAGCTATGGTACAGCTGGGCTTTGCCTAGCAGAGACTTGTAAATGAGTTGCTACCAATGATTTTAAACGCAGAGTTCAATGCCGGTGTTGTGCCGAATTCTTACTCCCTGCCAGAATCTGATTGCCGGCGCGAGCACGCGCATGACGACAATTTGTGTCGCCTCGCCAGCTGCTAAAACAGACATGCGCAAGAAATTACTTGATAGCGATTTAATTTGTGTCGTTATGGTAAAGTTTTTACTCCTAAACATGAACATCATTACTAAAGAGATTTGACTTTACTGCCTGCACATTTTCTTTATGAAAACAAAACAGTGCTGCCAAAATCATACTCCGCAATGTAAAATACTTATTATTGAATATAAACACTTGTGCTTTTATTGTAGGTAGTCTTTAGGATGTGATGTGTCACCAGAATGAGTTACTTGGGTGCCTGACCCAGCTAAAGTGATTAAGGATGGGGGGTGTGAATTCGGCAATGCTGCCAAAATCATACTCCCCTATGTAAAATACTTATTAATAATATTCAATAATAAGTATTTTACATAGGGGAGTATGATTTTGGCAGCATTGCCGAATTCACACCCCCCACCCTTAATCACTTTAGCTGGGTCAGACACCCAAATAACTCATTCTGGTGACACATCACATCCTAAAGACTACCTACAAAAAAGCACAAGTGTTTATATTCAATAATAAGTATTTTACATAGGGGAGTATGATTTTGGCAGCATTGCCGAATTCACACCCCCCATCCGTAATCACTTTAGCTGGGTCAGGCACCCAAATAACTCATTCTGGAGACACATCACATCCTAAAGACTACCTACAAAAAAGCACAAGTGTTTATATTCAATAATAAGTATTTTACATAGGGGAGTATGATTTTGGCAGCATTGCCGAATTCACACCCCCCATCCGTAATCACTTTAGCTGGGTCAGGCACCCAAGTAACTCATTCTGGTGACACATCACATCCTAAAGACTACCTACAAAAAAGCACAAGTGTTTATATTCAATAATAAGTATTTTACATAGGGGAGTATGATTTTGGCAGCACTGTTTTGTTTTCATAAAGAAAATGTGCAGGCAGTAAAGTCAAATCTCTTTAGTAATGATGTTCATGTTTAGGAGTAAAAACTTTACCATAACGACACAAATTAAATCGCTATCAAGTAATTTCTTGCGCATGTCTGTTTTAGCAGCTGGCGAGGCGACACAAATTGTCGTCATGCGCGTGCTCGCGCCGGCAATCAGATTCTGGCAGGGAGTAAGAATTCGGCACAACACCGGCCAGTCTACTAATGCGTAAAGGTTGCAGTGGTGGTGGTTGTTGTATGGGGCATTGGCAACAGAACATATGACATTGTGGTAAACCACATACATTTTTTCCCGGAGAGTTTAAATCAGTTCTATCAATGACATCACCAAAGTCAAACATTGTTATAATAGTCATTATCACCAGGGCACTGTTGACAGCATGAGTGAAGAAGGCATTGTTTTGGGAAAGGAGCCCGATTCTGGACTTAATTTTAGATTTAGAGGTTGTTTATGTGCTGCTGGAAGGAGAGAGCGCTGTCTAACAAGTATCCACGTGTATATATATTCTAACCCATCTAGCGTTGCGATGCTAGTTAGACGGTCAGGTCTGGGGAACAATTGGTTGAAGCATGCACTTAGTTTACTAGTAACTGAATGTTTCAGAAGGAATGCTGAATGGCATTACAACTCTCCTGGAGATTTGAACGCACATTCATCCTGGAGGTGTTGGTTATCAATACAGTAATGGATTTATATTGTGTTACCGGTTTATGTTTTTCCTGTCACACGTTTGTCACTAATTTGCACCTATTGCGTGTTGCATCCTGTGAGTTATCCGGAATTACATTTTCCTGCCCAATCCCATGCTACAGAGCCTTTTCTCACACATTGTATTTTCCTTCAGATGTCTCTGGCCGATGAGCTCCTGGCTGACCTGGAGGAGGCGGGAGATGAGGGGGAAGATGGGCTGTACCCAGAGGGCGAGGGTGGAGAGAGTGACGAGGAGGCAGGGGAGGGACACGTTGAGCGGGGTCTGGAGGACATCCCAGAGGAGATGGAGGTGGATTACAGTGGAGCAGAGAGTGTCGCATCCATCGCTAAACTACGCAACAGCAAACAGGTAAGGGGCGGTGTGTTGTGCTGCATGTGTGATAAAACATGTTACGTTGCTGCCTCAAACAATTTGACTATTTGATAACCCAAATAATTTCTGTACAGTTTTCAGAGATCATGGAGAAAATTGCCATCTACGTTGAGAAGCAGCGGAAGAACTCTGAAGGTGATTAATTGTTAGCAGGACATGGTGTTATAACAGGCTGTTTGGAGGCCTATCTTTGTAGTTTGATAGATAATCAGAAAGCAAGTTATTGAATTTGGAAAGAAATATATAAAGTGTTACTAACTCTGTCTGCTCCCATTCAGTCTCAGGTCCAGTGGAGGCAGACCCAGAATACAGACTGATCGTTGCTGCCAATAACCTCACAGTAGAGATTGAAAATGAACTGAGTGAGCACCTCTTTGTATTTAGTATGCTGCTCTAATTGGCTTGCATTGTACTATGTCTAACAAGGATTTTTTGTATTTTGTTGAAGACATCATTCACAAGTTTGTTCGGGACAAGTATTCCAAAAGGTTCCCTGAACTGGAGTCGCTGGTGCCCAACTCTCTAGATTACGTCCGTACTGTAAAGGTAAACTTTAAACAAAGGCCTGTTTCCCCCTCCAAACGTGTGTCTCTACTAATAATGAAATACGGTATAAAATTACCTTAAATGAAATGTCCCCATAACTTCCCTTTTGTCTTTGATGTTGGTCTTTCTTATTTGTGTCCTGTATAGGAGTTGGGGAACAACCTGGATAAATGTAAGAACAACGAGAATCTGCAGCAGATCTTGACCAACGCCACCATCATGGTCGTCAGTGTGACTGCCTCCACTACACAGGGGTAAGGGTGTGACTGCCTCTACCACACGGGGGTGAGGGTGTGACTGCCTCTACCACACGGGGGTGAGGGTGTGACTGCCTCTACCACACGGGGGTGAGGGTGTGACTGCCTCTACCACACGGGGTGAGGGTGTGACTGCCTCTACCACACGGGGTGAGGGTGTGACTGCCTCTACCACACGGGGGTGAGGGTGTGACTGCCTCTACCACACGGGGGTGAGGGTGTGACTGCCTCTACCACACGGGGGTGAGGGTGTGACTGCCTCTACCACACGGGGGTGAGGGTGTGACTGCCTCTACCACACGGGGGTGAGGGTGTGACTGCCTCTACCACACGGGGGTGAGGGTGTGACTGCCTCTACCACTGCGGGGGGGTGAGGGTGTGACTGCCTCTGTGACCACACGGGGTGAGGGTGTGACTGCCTCTACCACACGGGGTGAGGGTGTGACTGCCTCTACCACACGGGGTGAGGGTGTGACTGCCTCTACCACACGGGGGTGAGGGTGTGACTGCCTCTACCACACGGGGTGAGGGTGTGACTGCCTCTACCACACGGGGTGAGGGTGTGACTGCCTCTACCACACGGGGGTGAGGGTGTGACTGCCTCTACCACACGGGGGTGAGGGTGTGACTGCCTCTACCACACGGGGTGAGGGTGTGACTGCCTCTACCACACGGGGGTGAGGGTGTGACTGCCTCTACCACACGGGGGTGAGGGTGTGACTGCCTCTACCACACGGGGGTGAGGGTGTGACTGCCTCTACCACACGGGGGTGAGGGTGTGACTGCCTCTACCACACGGGGGTGAGGGTGTGACTGCCTCTACCACACGGGGGTGAGGGTGTGACTGCCTCTACCACACGGGGGTGAGGGTGTGACTGCCTCTACCACACGGGGTGAGGGTGTGACTGCCTCTACCACACGGGGGTGAGGGTGTGACTGCCTCTACCACACGGGGGTGAGGGTGTGACTGCCTCTACCACACGGGGGTGAGGGTGTGACTGCCTCTACCACACGGGGGTGGGGGTGTGACTGCCTCTACCACACGGGGGTGGGGGTGTGACTGCCTCTACCACACGGGGTGGGGGTGTGACTGCCTCTACCACACGGGGTGGGGGTGTGACTGCCTCTACCACACGGGGGTGGGGGTGTGACTGCCTCTACCACACGGGGGGGGGGGTGTGACTGCCTCTACCACACGGGGGTGGGGGTGTGACTGCCTCTACCACACGGGGGTGGGGGTGTGACTGCCTCTACCACACGGGGTGGGGGTGTGACTGCCTCTACCACACGGGGGTGGGGGGTGTGACTGCCTCTACCACACGGGGGTGGGGGTGTGACTGCCTCTACCACACGGGGTGGGGGTGTGACTGCCTCTACCACACGGGGGTGGGGGTGTGACTGCCTCTACCACACGGGGTGGGGGTGTGACTGCCTCTACCACACGGGGGGTGGGGGTGTGACTGCCTCTACCACACGGGGTGGGGGTGTGACTGCCTCTACCACACGGGGGTGGGGGTGTGACTGCCTCTACCACACGGGGGTGGGGGTGTGACTGCCTCTACCACACGGGGGTGGGGGTGTGACTGCCTCTACCACACGGGGGGTGGGGGTGTGACTGCCTCTACCACACGGGGGTGGGGGTGTGACTGCCTCTACCACACGGGGGTGGGGGTGTGACTGCCTCTACCACACGGGGGTGGGGGTGTGACTGCCTCTACCACACGGGGTGGGGGTGTGACTGCCTCTACCACACGGGGGTGGGGGTGTGACTGCCTCTACCACACGGGGGTGGGGGTGTGACTGCCTCTACCACACGGGGTGGGGGTGTGACTGCCTCTACCACACGGGGTGGGGGTGTGACTGCCTCTACCACACGGGGTGGGGGGTGTGACTGCCTCTACCACACGGGGGTGGGGGTGTGACTGCCTCTACCACACGGGGTGGGGGTGTGACTGCCTCTACCACACGGGGGTGGGGGTGTGACTGCCTCTACCACACGGGGGTGGGGGTGTGACTGCCTCTACCACACGGGGTGGGGGTGTGACTGCCTCTACCACACGGGGGTGGGGGTGTGACTGCCTCTACCACACGGGGGTGGGGGTGTGACTGCCTCTACCACACGGGGTTGGGGGTGTGACTGCCTCTACCACACGGGGGTGGGGGTGTGACTTTTTTGTGTAATTTCAGCTATGGTAAAATCAACATCCCTTGTGTTTTTAGGACAATGCTTGCTGAGGATGAACTGAAGAGGTTAGAGGAGGCGTGTGACATGGCGTTAGAGCTGAACCAATCAAAACACCGGATCTATGAGTATGTGGAGTCCAGGATGTCGTTTATCGCCCCAAATCTTTCTGTCATCGTTGGCGCTTCAACCGCAGCCAAGATCATGGGTCAGTGATTGTGATTTATCCAGAGCTGTAGTACTCGAGACCGGTCTCGGTCTCGAGACCGGTCTCGAGACCACTTTTTTAAGGTCTCGGTCTCGTCTCGGTCTCGGTTACATTTGGACTCGGTCTCGACTCGGTCTCGGACAGTAAGGACTCGTAAATTCTTCCGAGACCAGCCGAGACCAGCGTAGAAATTATCGCCCACAATTTTTTCTAGAAAAATATTTAAGTATGACATGTAGAGGCTGTATTTCCATTGGCTGTATTTCGTCCAGAGTCAGACTGTTTTTTTCTGATGTGGCTTATCCCGCCAATGGCTATCTGCTTTTGAAGAAAAGCCCACCCCCAGCGTCGCTAGAGGGTGCACCCATTCACGTAAATACTTCAATCTTAAACATATGCTCGATCATGTCTGCACAATCTGCCATTATATTCGTTTTGCCTATATTCAGCACATTGAGCACAAATAAATAATTTGTCCGAAAACACACAGCGGTTAGTAATTAAAATACATATATAATGTTGAAAAGCTACAGCCGACGTCCTTCCATGACTTTTCCTAAATACGTGCATTTTACCTTGTCCCGTTTTCAGAATTGCAAAATCACAAACCGAACAATATATAAAACTACTATTTACATGTTTTTTGATACCTAAACTGCCTTCCTGTCGCCAAAATCCCACGCCGCTGGGCGTTGGTACCCTAATTGCGGTACCCAGACACCGATCACACTTAACTGAGCCTATATGGCAATGGTTGAATGGGCGATACACAGACAAATACTACGAGAACACATATAGACAATAGTCTGATTGGCTTGGTTGAACTACAAAAAGAGGTACGTACATAAAGAAATATGTTTCACTAAATACACAGAACGAATTCCGCCAAATACATACAGCCCCATTCATGTGTCATGCGCCTATTGCACTCAATAATTAATAACGAATGAACCACAGTGTATTCATATAGCCTACAAGAGACTTCAACAAAATATTGTTTTGTATCGAAATTAAACGAATATAAACAATAATTATTAATAGGCTAACTACAAATGGGCGATAAATGAAATTACTCATGCACACAGAAGGACGTGGGACATACATAAGTCCGGGGGGCATACGGCAGAAAGAGCATAAAACTGGAACGGTTATGGTCCGATCTATATGAAACTGAACCCGTTTTGGTCCGATCTTTATTAAACTGGAAGGGTTTTGGTCTGATCTATATGAACACTGTGCGCAGTTCAACCGGGTTAGTTTGCTGCTGTCTCATGTGCACTCGTAACAATAATGAACACTGTGCGCAGTGCAACCGGTTCGTTTGCGTGTCCTGCTCAAGCAGACAAACAACTGAAGCTGCGTGCCTGTGGACGGATAAATAATTATAAATAGATTTGTTTATCGGCCAATCATGCGCAAATCATTTGATTGCAAGTCGCTTGTGATCTAAAATGTGTTAGCATTTACTACATCAACATAGGACATACAGTTTGATGGCTTTTCATTTATTTGATTTTTAGAAATTTTAATATCATAGCCTGTGCATTTTCAAATCATGGTTTTATTTTCGTATTTTATGTTTACATAAGACAATAAATAGGCCTAGATACTCTTTTAATAAAATTCATTTAATTCAGGATGACAACACAGTAGATGATCTGATGCTGTTGGTCAAGTGTTTTTTTTACATTGGTCATTGGACCAAAAACATGTCATATTATTTAGTGTTGATATGACTGGTCTCGGTCTCGGCCCCCATTGGTATCGGTCTCGTCTCGGTCTCGGCCACCTTCGGTCTCGGTCTCGTCTCGGTCTCGGCCCCCTTCGGTCTTGGTCTCGTCTCGGTCTCGGCCCCCTTCGGTCTCGGTCTCGTCTCGGTCTCGCTTTAGGTGGTCTCGAGCACAGCTCTGGATTTATCGTTTCGGTTCTGACATGGGTCAGTGATTGTGATTTATGGCTTCTGTTCTGACGTGGGTGATTGGCTTGTCACCTCTAACAATTCTATTCTTCATCCTCTGCCTGAAGGTATTGCTGGAGGCCTGACCAACCTATCCAAGATGCCAGCCTGTAACCTGATGTTGCTGGGATCCCAGAAAAGGACCCTGGCAGGGTTCAGCAGTACCTCCCTGCTCCCACACACCGGCTATATTTATCACTGTGACGTGGTCCAGACTCTGCCCCCGGTCAGTGGTTCTCACAACCCAACAGGGATGGTTCACTGGGGCGGGTATGGGCACTGGGGCGGGTATTAGCATCGGAAGCTAACCGTTGAACCCTGTGTTGCCGTAGGATCTGAGGAGGAAAGCTGCTCGTCTGGTGGCTGCTAAGTGCACACTTGCATCCAGAGTGGACAGCTTCCACGAGAGTACAGATGGCAAGGTGACTGTCCAAAGAATCCCACATTTACAGTGGGGTCGTGTGTGCATGTGTTCATATTTTACTGTCTTAGTGAGTGTTAAGGAAACACGTGAAGTCTTTTTGACCTGCTCCATCTGAAGCTAGAATTTCACCCAGGATTTGGATTAACATTAGACATTAAGGCTAGGTTACTGAGGTTAGATATTGGGATTTGGGTCTAATTTACCGGTCCTCATGTTGATCGTAAAACCAACATTCAAAACTCTGTAGGTTGGCTATGACCTGAAGGAGGAGATTGAGAAGAAGTTTGATAAATGGCAGGAGCCTCCACCAGTCAAGACCGTCAAACCCCTGCCAGCACCGTTGGATGGACAGAGGAAGAAGAGGGGAGGAAGGAGGTATGTATGGGCTAAAGTAATTTGTCATCGGAGGTGGTTTTTGAGTGTCCAAACCAAAAAAATTGATATTAGAAAGGCTATCTAATTCCCTAAACATTTGGACTGGGGTGTTTTTTTTTGTATACGGTAAGTTGTGCCTCATTTAATAATTCCAACATTTGTTTATTGTTTGTGTTGGTAAATCTGACTGCATTTGTTCAGATTATTATCTGGGTGGTGTTGCCCTCTGATGTTTTCTTTTTTTGGAACATAATTGGACCTGTCCACAAATGCGCTTTTAGGTGCCACTTAATACGTTTTTTTTTTAATACGACCGTTGAATTGATCTGTGATAAATAGTGTAAAAGTTGTCTGTTTTGATTCCTCCATGTCCTCTTCTGTTAGATGAGTGGCTGTGCACATCACCTTGACTGACATGTAGTCAACACTTACATGCGTAATATCTGTCATAGTATATATTTCCCATGCGGTTTTGAGTCTATTTCATTGGTTATTTTAGTTAATGTCCTTTTGTTCACTGCCAATCTGACATCTTGACAAGCAAATGGCCATACTCATAAAATTGACAATTCCATGCAAGTCAATGCACGGCAGGTATAAATTTAATTGTGGGAGGATGGGAGACAATATGTTTTTGTAAATAAAGCGTGTTGTGTTAATGTGTGTTTTGGCCTTTTATGGTCTATCAGTTAGTAATGGTTAATAATACATTATTATAATGTAGGTATCTCATCTAGAACAGTGTGCTAGTTTAGCTTTTGCCATATTCCTTACTAGCCACCCTCTGGAAAGTAGTCTCGTTCATGTCAGTCTCAATCATTTATGTTTTACTCTTTAACTCTAAAGGGTCGTCTTATACTACTCTCTCTGTCTCTCTCTAATGTATCTCTGTTCACCCTTCTCGCTTGTTCTTGTCCAGGTATCGAAAGATGAAGGAGCGCCTGGGTCTGACTGAAATCAGGAAACATGCCAACAGGATGACCTTTGCAGAGGTCAGCACAGCTAATCACTAACTTTCACTAACTGTCTATGTGCACTGAATCTGAGTTGGGTTTGTCCACCAACACATCCTGTCTGTTTCAGATTGAGGATGATGCGTACCAAGAGGACCTGGGTTTCAGTCTGGGCCAGCTGGGGAAGTCTGGTAGTGGGCGTGTCCGTCAGGCTCAGGTTAATGAGGCAACCAAGGCCAGAATCTCCAAGTCCTTACAGAGGAAGCTGCAGAAGCAGAACATGACGTACGGAGGGAAGTCCACTGTGGGAGGGAGGTCGTCCGTCAGAGACCACTCCTCAGGAACCAGTTCCAGTGTCGCATTTACTCCATTACAGGTAGGCATTATTCGGGTTTATGTTTTACTCTAATGGGTACAGGTGTTTTTATATTAACAGGGCACTCCGTGTCTCATTTTGTGACTGATTTGTACTGAATCTGTCCTCAGGGGCTGGAGATCGTCAACCCACACGCAGCAGAGAAAAAGGTGGCTGAGGCCAATCAGAAATACTTCTCCAATATGGCTGAGTTCCTCAAGGTCAAGAAGGAGGGAGAGGGGAAATGACCAATTCATCTACATTCATAGTTACACACAGGAGTAACCATTGTGATGGTCCAGACTCATAGAAGCACACACACTGTTAAGGGAAGAGTTGTCAAATTTATTATTGTATATTTGGTTTTAAAAGTTGTGTTTTTAAAGTTTTATTTTGTTCACATTGTTCCATTTATTAAAGTGAAACACAACCTAATGTTGTCTGTGTGGATCTCAAGATTTATAGCATTTACCTCGATTAGCGTTTTTAGACATTGAATTTCTAAAGTAATTGTTACAGACTAGACGTGCACGTGTCAATTTCTGAAAAGAATTTATTGAAATTTCATAATCCTGTTTTAACCCCCATTTTTATGACAGCTCCCCTGCTGAACTGTGACAACTTGGTACTACAAAATAACCTGTAAATATTTATTTTATTCACATTTCAGCCAGCCTTCTGCCCTTCCCTTTCTCAAAAGCCAAAAATAGAATTTAGAAGACAAATCTGTACTTTGCACTCAAACTCAACTTCAGGAAATAATTAATGTTACATGTTGTCTTGGACAACAGAAATACACGTCACTGTATTTATCCATCTAATCACAAGTCATTCACAATCACCTTTGTTAATACATTTTTTTTCTATTTAAAATAAACAGGTAGCAAATTAAACATGGTGGCACAATCGACAAACAATCACAAAATTCTGTCCTTGTTCAAATAAGATCATTGAATTATATATTTTTTAAATGACAGGTTAGGACTGCGTTGACAGAACTACATGCAAGGCTGTTTCAAGAAACAGCGCCCCTCCTTGGGGTAAATTGATACGGACAGAAAAACATTCTCTACTGCTCTTATCCATCCAGTAGAAGTACTTGGCTTTGAAGGGCAGTAGTGGCTGGTGCTTTGTGATATATAGAAACCATGAACATCATCAGACTGACATTTAGTCAACGCCTTTAAGCTTGCTTTCAGATTACAATACAAATCCTTCAGAGGGCTCAATTCAAAACACACATTGCAGCATTTACACGGCGTTCTTTTCAAATGGTAAAATTAACTAGGTATTACTGTATAAAAAAAACCTACCACTACTCCCAGTGGCCAGCCACACACGCATGCATTCAGAATGACATGTACTGTATATATATATATACACACGCACACACTGTGTAAACACTGCTGTGGCAGGTTTGAATATATCCCTGCCTACATCTGAAAACATAATGCCCCAATCACAACGCATTTCCTTGTACAGTTAAACTTACATTACATTTTTCATAAAGAGAGTGAGGCAGAGACCAGTTCAATTGCATAGCAATTTAATCCAATGTCCAATAAGGCCTCTATCCTCGTCAAAGGGAAGAGGCCACGTGGTCATTCTCAGTCAGAGCATTTTGTCGACCAATACAATATCAATAAAACTATTGATAACCACTCACTATCCCTAATAGTGACCTCCAACAAGCATCATATCATCTTAAAGGAGTCCCGTCTGCTGTCTAGATGGGGCCATTGTACCTCTCCAGTCTAAACCCCAATTGCAGTAAAATCAAGACGGGCATTCCACATCTATAACAAAATACAACGTTTGTTTGCTGTTCTTTAGTCCACGGCGTCTATAGTCCAGTCAGAGGTGGAGGTACAGTGTTATTTCACGTTGAAACGGAAAGAAAAATAAACCAACATGGGAAACATGCATGGGGAGCTTCCTAATGTAACGCCACACACACTGAGTGCTCACACAGACAGGCACAGACCTCTAATGACACCCATCTCCCCATAGACTCCCCAGATACAAGTGCACTACTGCTGCCCAGAGCCCCGGCTACACAAACACACTACTATTCCCCACCAACTGTAGTGCACTACAGGGGCTCTTGGCACACAAGTGACACACTATACGGGGTGCCATTTGAGACACATCCTATACAGACGCCGGCCTCCATTTGAGGAGCAGGGTTCTACTACACATTACAATCTCCATTCACAGCATGGAGTTCATCTGGGAATGTCAAATGCAGCACATGTCTCCCTCTCTCTCCTGGTACTCCTCTGCCTGGCCGTCACTGCAGGTCTCTGTCTTCCAGGTACCTGTACTCAAAGGTGAACCCCTCCTTCTTTCTTTGGCCCCACTTCTCATAGTCAAAGTAGATGTAAGTGCCCTGAAGAAGGAGGACAGTGTTATTCAACCATTCTCTCTTCAATGTGGGACCTTCAGATGTTGCTGTATCAACGTCACCCATCTACCTACGTCACATATCTACGTCACAGTAGACCCGAGCCTAACCACAGTACCTGTTCAAACTCATCAGTGATGGTCTTGGGTTCTTCATGCCTCTGGAACCACATCATGTACTTGGTGTGGAACCTCCATGACTGCTTCTTAAGAGCCTTTGCTGACAGGTATTGAGCTTTAGTGCCCTGAGACATAGAAACAGAGAGATATTAGAGACAGAGATGCTAACAGAGAGACAGAGACATTAGACACAGAGATAGGAACAGAGATACATTAGACACAGAGATAGGAACAGAGATACATTAGACACAGAGATAGGAACAGAGATACATTAGACACAGAGATGGGAACAGAGATACATTAGACACAGAGATGGGAACAGAGATACATTAGACACAGAGATGGGAACAGAGATACATTAGACACAGAGATGGGAACAGAGATACATTAGACACAGAGATGGGAACAGAGATACATTAGACACAGAGATGGGAACAGAGATACATTAGACACAGAGATGGGAACAGAGATACATTAGACACAGAGATGGGAACAGAGATACATTAGACACAGAGATGGGAACAGAGATACATTAGACACAGAGATGGGAACAGAGATACATTAGACACAGAAATGGGAACAGAGATACATTAGACACAGAAATGGGAACAGAGATACATTAGACACAGAGATGGGAACAGAGATACATTAGACACAGAGATGGGAACAGAGATACATTAGACACAGAGCTGGGAACAGAGATACATTAGACACAGAGATGGGAACAGAGATACATTAGACACAGAGATGGGAACAGAGATACATTAGACAGAGATACATTAGACACAGAGATAGGAACAGAGATGAGTGGTGAAACCAGAATGAAATCATACATTTGGCAATTAATTAAATCATGTATTGTTTAAAATGCTCTCATATGAAAAAAATGTATTGATAAAAAAATGTGAATAAAATATTTAATATAATATTTATGTTTTTATCAATACACTTTTTACATGAACAAAAGACCCACCCAGCTTGAGGCTGAGGCAACATCTGAATTATAATTCCAATTACCAGTTTTTCAAATTAACATATTCCCCGAATATTAAGATGTTTGAATGAAAATCAACGGGCAAAATAAATCCTTTGCTCTTGTATTAGCAATAAGAACCTCTGCCAACTAGTCGACAGTATTCTGACGTAGTCCCCAAACATGTGATACATGCATATGATTGACAAGTTGCGCTCTCATGTAATGATAAAAAGTGTAATGATAAAAACGTTAATACTAAATTGCAATAATTTCATCAATTTTTATCAATACATTTTTTAATATCAGAGCATTTTAAACAATACATTATCTAATACATTTCCAAATGTATCATTTAAATAATTTTTGTTACTTTCAACCCTCATACAGAGAGACATTAGAGACAGAGACCAGAACAACGAAATATTAATATTAAACAGAAATTGAAAGAGATCAGGACCAAACAGAGATAAGTGTGTGTTACCTCCAGGTAGTAGAAGATGAAGAACAAGGTCTCTGTGGACAGCCTCTGGTAGAACTCTATGGAGTCGGAGTGGTGTGGGGGCATCTGATGGTGAAAGGGCAGGGTGGGGCAGGGGTTCCTCATCAGATATTGCCTCCAGGAAAAAGAGAGACGTGCATGTTAATGGCTAGTAAATGCCTACAGTGTTTAAAGTCCTAGTGACTGATACATGAGTGTCCGCTAGCCAGCATCCTGCAGGAAGGTGTGCAGTTACCTGATCCTCTCAGAGTCCGATGGATGTGGCATGTGTGTCCAGGCCGACTCCTGCATGGCTTGCTGGTAAACCTGGTCCTTAGAGAGGGGTGTGGGGCCCAGGGGACATACCCCCAAGGACGGGGGGATGCTCACCTCCGACAGGGTGGGCTGGGGGGGCGCGGGCGTGCCGGGGGCAGCCGATGATCCGGAAAAGATGTCTGGGCAGAAACAGGGAGTGACTCATCAACACAAAATGTCTGAATAAGCGGAGTGGGTCAAAAGTACTTCAGTGGGTCAGAGTGGTCCAGCTGTTGTCCCAGCTACACAGATACTGCTGCAGCATGTGTATTAATGCAGCCTGCACCTCTATTACACAGATACTGCTGCAGCATGTGTATTAATGCAGCCTGCACCTCTATTACACAGGTACTGCTGCAGCATGTGTATTAATGCAGCCTGCACCTCTATTACACAGATACTGCTGCAGCATGTGTATTAATGCAGCCTGCACCTCTATTACACAGGTACTGCTGCAGCATGTGTATTAATGCAGCCTGCACCTCTATTACACAGGTACTGCTGCAGCATGTGTATTAATGCAGCCCTGCACCTCTATTACACAGGTACTGCTGCAGCATGTGTATTAATGCAGCCTGCACCTCTATTACACAGGTACTGCTGCAGCATGTGTATTAATGCAGCCTGCACCTCTATTACACAGGTACTGCTGCAGCATGTGTATTAATGCAGCCCTGCACCTCTATTACACAGGTACTGCTGCAGCATGTGTATTAATGCAGCCTGCACCTCTATTACACAGGTACTGCTGCAGCATGTGTATTAATGCAGCCCTGCACCTCTATTACACAGGTACTGCTGCAGCATGTGTATTAATGCAGCCTGCACCTCTATTACACAGGTACTGCTGCAGCATGTGTATTAATGCAGCCTGCACCTCTATTACACAGGTACTGCTGCATCATGTGTATTAATGCAGCCCTGCACCTCTATTACACAGGTACTGCTGCAGCATGTGTATTAATGCAGCCCTGCACCTCTATTACACAGGTACTGCTGCAGCATGTGTATTAATGCAGCCTGCACCTCTATTACACAGGTACTGCTGCAGCATGTGTATTAATGCAGCCTGCACCTCTATTACACAGGTACTGCTGCAGCATGTGTATTAATGCAGCCCTGCACCTCTATTACACAGGTACTGCTGCATCATGTGTATTAATGCAGCCCTGCACCTCTATTACACAGGTACTGCTGCAGCATGTGTATTAATGCAGCCCTGCACCTCTATTACACAGGTACTGCTGCAGCATGTATATTAATGCAGCCTGCACCTCTATTACACAGGTACTGCTGCAGCATGTATATTAATGCAGCCTGCACCTCTATTACACAGGTACTGCTGCAGCATGTATATTAATGCAGCCTGCACCTCTATTACACAGGTACTGCTGCAGCATGTGTATTAATGCAGCCTGCACCTCTATTACACAGGTACTGCTGCAGCATGTGTATTAATGCAGCCCTGCACCTCTATTACACAGGTACTGCTGCAGCATGTGTATTAATGCAGCCTGCACCTCTATTACACAGGTACTGCTGCAGCATGTGTATTAATGCAGCCCTGCACCTCTATTACACAGGTACTGCTGCAGCATGTGTATTAATGCAGCCTGCACCTCTATTACACAGGTACTGCTGCAGCATGTATATTAATGCAGCCTGCACCTCTATTACACAGGTACTGCTGCAGCATGTGTATTAATGCAGCCTGCACCTCTATTACACAGGTACTGCTGCAGCATGTGTATTAATGCAGCCCTGCACCTCTATTACACAGGTACTGCTGCAGCATGTGTATTAATGCAGCCTGCACCTCTATTACACAGGTACTGCTGCCGCATGTATATTAATGCAGCCTGCACCTCTATTACACAGGTACTGCTGCAGCATGTATATTAATGCAGCCTGCACCTCTATTACACAGGTACTGCTGCAGCATGTGTATTAATGCAGTCACTGCCTATGTCCATTAAACCACAATAAAAGCATTCCTCCAGAAACACGATCAATAAAAAGATTCTGACCTCTGTCAGTGAGATGCAGGTTAGGGATCTCACCATCCAGTCCTGATCCCAGAGCTGCTCTCTCAGCCATCGCCTTCAGAGAACTAAGAGGCTCTGGGGCCTGAGAGGGGGGAGGAGAGGGGAGAGAAAAGAGGGAGAAAAGTGGATGGGGGTCAAAGGATGGACCAGACAGAGTGGGGTGAGGGAAACAGTTTGAAAGGCAAAGGGGAAAAACAGTTAATGACAATCGATAAATCCTCAAGATGTTCTTAAAGCATCGGATCTTAGAACCGGGTTGTAACCAGTCCATTCTCTCATATCCTTTCTCTGAATGTCGTTAAACAGCGTAGTTAAGGTAGCACCTAGAACCCCCATGGCCAACCAATAATATGACAGATCATATACACCTAAACAACACCGACCCAGTCCTAAACGACAAAACGGTCCTGTCAATCTGGTATTTGTATGAGTACATGTCACAGGTGTGTGGAGGGGGACATATAACCCAGCAACCTGGCGGTCTCCTTTTCCCTTGAACACGTTGGGCCAATTTGGTGTAGCGCCTTAATCCCACTACCTCACACATGTTTCTGATGAGTGTTTGTGTGTCCATGTAAGAGACCAGTATGTTATCTCTGTGTTCATGTGGGTCTCTACCTGACACAGTGTTCTCTTTCCGGTGTGGGTCAGTTGATTAAGTATGAATGTGTAGGTCCAGTATGTTATCTCTGTGTTCATGTGGGTCTCTACCTGACACTGCTTTCTCCTCATGTGTGGGTCAGTTGATTAAGTATGAATGTGTAGGTCCAGTATATTATCTCTGTGTTCATGTGGGTCTCTACCTGACACAGCTTTCTCCTCATGTGTGGGTCAGTTGATTAAGTATGAATGTGTAGGTCCAGTATGTTATCTCTGTGTTCATGTGGGTCTCTACCTGACACAGCTTTCTCCTCATGTGTGGGTCAGTTGATTAAGTATGAATGTGTAGGTCCAGTATGTTATCTCTGTGTTCATGTGGGTCTCTACCTGACACTGCTTTCTCTTTCGTGTGTTTGTGGCTGTTGCCATGGCCCCTGGCGGCTCTGGGGCCTGCGCCATCACTCTGGTCTCCATCAGTAACTGACGGATGTCAGTAGGAAGCTGAGGATAGAGGGCAGTCTCTACAGGTTATTCTAACGTCATTACAATGCACTTATACTGCTACTGCAAACGTTCAAGTAATGTAGCATATGCGTCTTCCACTTTGTAAGGCTGCCGAAAAGCTAACATGAACATATTTGGTCTGGATATGTTGTGACGTAACCTGACTTGGGGAGAAAGACGCTGGGTGAGTTTCATATTTTTTTTTTGCTGATGAAGCCTTTAGAATTTGTGTTACTTTCTAAACCAACCGTTTGTTTCAAAGTTGTATTTCACCCAACCACAGTTGGGTCAAAATGGCAGCCGTGGGGGTTCTAGTGAATAACAAACGGGTTCTTCAACCGTTAAATGGCCAAACCGTCTCCATCCCGGTGCTGCGCTCTCAAAGCCGGACAGAGAACGGGGGTCGGAGAGGAGGCCATTTAAGGACACGAAGAGTTCACATCTCACAGCCCCACTGTCTGTTCCTCCCCTCCATCGTGTTCTCACCTTGAGGCCTTCGGAGGCCTGCGTGTAGGAGTGGGGGCCGTTGAGGAGACTCCCACCACCGGGGTTGCTGTCCGAAAACGAGGGGGGCGACGGAGAGCTGGGGGGCAACATTATGGAGCTGATGAGGCTCGGGCCGTTGTCCATACTAGGAGAAAGGAACAGAACATCACTGAAAATGAAGCAACTCAACAAATACGACTGCATGTGTTGGACGGTCGGAGCACACGTACGGCTGATTGGCTGAGGAGGTCATCGAGGAAGGCTGGCTGCTGTGTGATTGGCTGGATGTGCTGATCGCAGACTCTGCGGCGCTCTCTGCCACCACAGCACTGTAACCTGGAGGGCCATGGGAAAGACCAGAGCAAAATAACTAGCTGAGTCATAAATCCAGATGTGGCACGTTAAAGGCAAACCCAGAGTCTATGAACATACTTGTGCTTCCGTTCTGCTTCAGTCCACTAGGGGGTCTGGGCGGGGCAGCGTTCCCAACAGCTCCACCGATTGGCCCCATGCTTCCTCCCATCATCCCCAACGACCCACCAGGGGCCGCGCTGACCGGGCTGACGGGGACTTGAGGAGGTCCGGGGGCCAAGCTCTGCCCAGGCACCAGGCCCAGTATTCCCCCGGCCAGGGGGCAGTGTGACGGGCTGGACCCCAGGAGGCTCAAGCCCGTCCCAGCTCCGTTGGTGGTCGCGCCACTAGAGCCAGAGGCGGGGTTGTTCTCCAACAAGACACTGGACTGGGTGGTGCTGTTCAGACCGAGGCCACCCAACGCAGCTGCCTGGGCGTAGGGGGCACAGGTGGACCCAGACATCAGGCCCGTCATGTTGCTAAGAGGCGCCGACATGCCTGTCAGGCCCAGGCCAGACATGGAGTTGGCACAACTGGTGCCCATCATGCCACCCTTACCCAGACCCAGGCCCAACCCAAGCCCTAAGCTGGACGCATGACCCGACGAGGCCTGGGGCAGGGGGTTGGGGGCGGATGAGATGGGCGTGGTGGGCGTAGGGACGGAGAGTAGGGGGTGGCTTGGGGGGCTCGGGGTGCTGTTGGGGGTAAGGATGGTTTGGTTTGGCTCTGCGTTGGTTGTTGCTGCGGATGCTGCTGCTGCTGGACCAACTGCTGAGGAAGAGGATGCTGCGGAGGAAGATGCTGATGTTGCTGCACAGCGCTGCTGAAGCTCCCTATCAGACTGTTGTTAGGGGCAACCACCGGAAGGCCTCCCACAACGTTGGCCATGGAGGAGGAGGAGGTAGACGATGACCCGGAGGTGGTGGACGAGGAGAACGACGATAACAAGGAGGGGGTGCCGTTCTTCACAGGCGACTGAAAATGACACAGCATCAGTTCAGTACAAACATCAGATTTACTGGCTCTGTCTGGTTAAAAGAAAAGTATTAAGAGACACGAAAGAGACATGTGAACCCTTACATCCACACAAAGCATGGAAGCTGTAGAGACGCGACCGACCGGACCGCTCAATAATGGCCTGAGACTCACTAGATTATTTTCCCCCCCCGGGCCGACTGAATTTAATAGAGAAGGAACCCATAGCGCCATAAAAATAAGTCTAATATTATTGGTAACATGTATTATACAGTGAAAAGTAAATGTAACAACAATAGATCAGACCACTTGACTGGAGCATAGCCCTGCTAGTCGGACATGGACATACACCATTCAACTCACAAGGCCCAGGCACGTCATACAACCACTCATGCAAACGTTCAGAGGTCAGAGAGGGTCAAGTCAAGTCAAAAAAATCATGTCAAGTCAAAGAAATCAAGTCAACAAATTACTAACCTGTTGGCTTGGATTTTGTGCCAAAAAGCAGACAGGTATATATGTCTTAGCATTATAGGATAAATGTTTTGAATTTATTTCAATCCTTCTCGTCGCTGTCATTACATTTTTTTTTTATTGGAAATGATAACAGAACAGGAACATGACTGTTCCGTTATATTGATGCACCAGCTCTAATTCTCACCTGACTTATTTCACTGTCTGTCGACCGCCCTCGCTTCTTATCGTCCTCAGAGTTTTCCTACAAACACACGCAGAACAAACAGGTAAATGAATAAATGTAAGCGTAATATTGAAGTCACTGTGTGTGTGGTCCTCACAACGTGACAACGCAAAGTCAGAATAGAAAACAAGCTGTGATGAGGCTGAGGGTGTTATTCTGGTGGAATAATGAATGATTGAAAATAAACATGATCTTGTCCCGATTAAATAATAATAACTATCAATAATGTAGCGCGGCTTCTGATCATCTCTGAATGCGTGACTGACGTGTCGACATGGAAAAAGCCACTCGGGTGAATGCAGATGTGCTTACAGCTGTGCCAGTGGCTGGAGATGGCGGGATGGGAGAAGAGGAGGTGGTGGATGTGGGAGTGCTGCTCGAGGGCAGGAACATCTCATCTTCTATGTTCCCCTGGCCTGTTGGGGAGGTGGCCACCAGTACTACAGCTGGAAAGGGGAAATAAACAGACAGAGAGCGAGACATAAATGATGGAGAAACGGCTAGTTCACATGGGATATTAAATATGTAAAACACACACATCCACCATCCAGACCCACAGAAACATCACAGAGATCAGAGCTCCTCCTGGCCGTCAACTAAACTGACAGCCAACAGCGCCAACATGTAGATTAGAGAACAGCCATCCAAACCCAACAGACGCTTATGAGGGACCATTCATCCAGACCCACAGCTGATAGCATGAGCATCATCATCATGAGCATCCCAGGACTCGTCATCGAGATCCTGGCTGTCCATGGACTCACGGATGTCCTCCAGATCCAGGTCGTCGTAAAGGAACTCGTTCTCTTCAAAGTCCGGGTCCTGGGACGACTCGATGTAGTACTCCACGTCGTCCTTGATCTTCTGGATGGAGTCCACCTGCACCGAGTCATTGTCTAGCATGCGCAGGATCGTCTCCAGCATGCGTATGTGGTATCTATGCCTTTCTATAAACCTCTTCAGCTCCTCAATGCGATCCTGTTTCTACGAGACAGCCAGACAAACAGGCACACGTGGTTAAAAACTTTCCGGGTGGACATTAAACCCAAGTGGTCATTCTTAGCCTCAGATGAACTCTCCTTCGCAAAACTAACCTTCGAAAAGAGGCTAGGTGCTACAAACAAAACAAATAATTAAATATTAGGCAACTCCACAGTTCAAGTAGTTTGTGCACAAGAAATGACAGGGAAGGAGACTGACCTCTTTGTCTCCTTTCTTTTTTCTGGTTTGAATAGAGAGGGACTCCACCTCACTCTCAAACTGGTCCACCTGCATGTTGAGAGTGTCTATTGTATTCTGAAGGGAAAATGAGACAGTTAGCAAAAAAGAGGAGCACATATCACTACCCCTGAAATAAATGACAGACAGTCTTGGGGAGAACAGACAATTGTGCATTATTCAAAGTACAAATGTCTCTTCTGTCATTACCGTTAGCCAGTTTCCCATGTCCTCCTTTTCCCTTTGAGCTGGGTCCACTTTCTGGGCAAGCCCAAGGCCTTCTTTTGAGTAGGCCTTCGTCTTAGTCTCCCGCTCGACCACCTTAAACCGCTCCATTTGCTATGGAGAGAATGTCAGATAAGACGGCACAAAGAAACAGCCATTCCATCTGCAGTTATTATAAAAGATTTGACATGTAAACACATTACTATGGGCCAATTATTGGTGGAGAGAATTACCGTCTCTATGAGCTTGCGATTTTCGACTAGCTGCCTTTTGTCTTTGATCTCGTTTGATGCTACCCATGTTTTTATCTGATCTCTCAATCGCTGCAGGTGAAGATGAATGAAAATAATTATAGCTTCATCAGTGCAAAGAAGATGACATGGTATATTAAAAAAGCATCATATAGCTAATTATTCGCAAAAGGTCTTACCTGTAACTTTTTAATCTCTTTTTTAAGGTCTGCCTCATATTTTTCCTTCTGGTTGGCATTGGCTGCATTGTGAAGCTGTTAAACAGTGAAGAATGTGTTCATGATGCATTTTTCATGCTTGGTTTAACATGCAATAAAGTGTGTTGACAGGGGGTACTTACCTTTTGCCATATGTCTTCAAACTGTTCTACGCCTTCAGCTACCTTTTTTAAACATCTGTCTATTTCACCTGGAGGAAAAAAAAGGTAAACTTAAAAAAATGGAGCATCTACTTTATAGCTTAATCCAGTCAAAATATAGAGCAAGACTAAGTCAGTGTACAGTCCATTATACCATATGCATCTTTATGTAGCGTTATGGGACAGTTACCTTGAAGTTTTCTTTTGTCAGCCATGGCTTCACTACGACAATGTCCTCATACCTGTCTGTCATTGAGTGAGACAACAGATTAAAAACAACAATGCACACAAAACACAATGCCTATTTCGGTTTCTATATGAAATAGTAGCCAAGTTGCTTGCTTGATACATATCAACTGCTAAATACAGACGTGCAGCGAAATGGACACGTATCGTGGCTTGGTAAATAATAAACACGTTACTTATATTCGCGTTTATAACAAACTTGAATCAAATGTTAAACAGGTATACACACATACTAGCTGTACATATCAGCAACATTATCCAGCTACCAAGCAAGCAGTACTGTATTAATTGCTAAATAGCTAACGAAACCTAGCCGCCTGCTGGTATCGAGATCTTACTTCAATGCATATGCTCTTGATTACATTGAGTTAATAACTTCACAATGCGATTATATTTTGACACGCAGGTGACGTTTTTATGTTAATTATTGTTTTAATACTAGCAAAATGTACAGTAGGTAACGAGCTAGCTTGAACAATCACAATGCTAGTTAGCTAGCTAGCAGTTTAGCAAGATGGTAATTCAGGAACATTATTAGGGATACTGGGTCAACCCGACCAGCTAAATTCACATTTGTCTTAGACATTTACCTAGGGGTTGGGTTTTTCGTTTGTCTCTCAATTAAAACCAATACTAATTTTCCCAAAAGTCTTCTTTACTTCCTATTTTTGTTTTCTTTCGTTAACCTGGCTATACTCTAAAGATGGACGGTAGCTAAAAAAAAATACCACCCACAAAATGTTGGTCCCGCCCTAAACCCTACCTCCAAGCTGTGATTGGACGACAGTCTCCAGCGTCAGTCGTCGGCATTAGCAAGTGAACGTTCTTCTGATGGTTTCCGTTACGATCGAGGGGTCAGTGGGTAAAAAACAGAATACAAAAACAAATCCTGATTTTTTTTTAATAAAATATTTTGTCTTACTAAAGATTTAGTCAACGCCAGGCATACCAAAAAAATACTAAAAGAATGTACAGAAATCAATTTTTTTCTACATCACTAAGAGTAATGTCACAGTAATTTCAGCAAAAAAGACCAGACCTTCCATTCTTTACTGGAGCAGAATGTGCAGATAACCAAAGTGCATACATGACAATCAGAACTACTAAGTATCTAATTTAGATCTACAAGGAACAGGCTAATGCATCCGTGTAGTTAAATCTTCGATCAAGAGCAGCTTCTTTTTCCTATTACATTGTATCTAGCCTCAAGCCAGATACTACATTAAAGAAAGTCACCAGTGACCAGGCTGTATGCTTCAGTGGCAACTCATCCGGGGAAGAGTGAGTCCAAGTAAAATGAATGCAGTTTCATTTCTCCTCCCATTAACTGGCCCTTCCCCAGGTCAGTGAGACAAAGAAGTCGGACTGGGAAAGCCACTGAACGGTGTCTCAGTCAACATTGAGATGTCTGATTCATTCTGTGGAATATCAAAGATTGTTTTTAACAACAAAACTATTTCAGAAAAACAAAATATTTATCATATGGATTATTTTTCCACATTGATGGAATAGAATATGCAATTCTTGTCTGTGTGAAAGGAACTCCTTTACTCTTCATTGCACACAATTGTCTGCACATATACCACTAGTGTTTGTTCAGAAAATTAATTTGGATAGATTGAATCATTTCACACTTAATGTCTCAGTGTGTCTTCCCCACCTGTGTATCTTTATCTCTCTCCTGTTTTGCAACTCTGTGCCTCTTTCTCTTGGGCCCCACTGTGGACTGGGGGAGTGGAACAGAGGGGGATAAGCTTGGAAGGCTGTTCAGGCCATCATCATCTGCTCCAACACTCACATCTAAATGGGCACCAGTTTCCTCCTGAAACAAGAACTGCGTTTAGTACTAAGAGGGATAAAACAGTGCAGTTTCAGGAAAACGTCCAATTGCAAACCAAATGAAATAAAAAATAGCTCAGTTATCTATAACATGAAACGATTTTGTTTTTTAAGTAAGCTAATTTTCTACGATTTCGGGATGTTATTCCTACCTCAAGCAATATGGTGAGCTGTGCATTTCTGTAGTCATCTCCATGGGCGTCAAGGGTTTTCATTAGGAATCTACAGGAGGAAAGTTACATTGCTGATGCTGTTTGAGTCTCTCAAAAATCCAACTCCCATCTACTTTTTACTGTTTCAGCACATGGCTTTGCCCAGAGATATGGGAAGGAAAGACATGAGTCTTCCTGATCCAGCCTAGATCTCACACCCTAGAAAAAAAAAAAAATCTCTGGCCTACTAACTTGAGTTTACATGTGCCCAAGCCACCGCAGAAGGGCAAAGCAACCCTATTCAACCACAAACCCCCCAAACCTGGATTGAGCTGGCAAATTGAGAGACCCTCTGTGGAACCCTGAGCAAAGCAGGATGCAACGACAAAGCTAAATGCAACAGAGAAGCTTACGAACACTTGAAAGCTAGGTTGCGCCTATCTGCCGTTACCTAAACACTACTAAAATTGGATTAGTACTTTTAATTTATAACTTCTTGTTGATATACATTCCTTTCGTAAGCCATATTGCAAGTGACTATTGTGTAAAAGAAATAAAATGCAATTGTGAATAGACCAATAGAACCAAGACTAAATCGTTTATTTAATCTATGAAAGGAAGGAAGCACGTTTAGGTTTTTTTTAACCTCCTTTCCTTCTTCATACAACGTGTTAGTCTTTGTACTTGGTGAAGACGACCAAGGATCTTCTCGTTCACCTATAGAGAGAAGTGAAAAGAAATATTAAACATGCATTCCTTTATCATCTGAAATGAAATGTCCACATGTAGTAACTTAAGAGAACACTACCCGAACATATAATAAAAAAAACGTACAATCACACACACACAGTATTTTTCAGTGACTCACCTGTTCAATCTCCTTACACCTTTTGCTCAGAGCCAGGTATTTATTTTTCTCCAGTTCTCTCTTCTCCTGTTCAGGCCCAGTTTCAGACTCTTGACACCTGTCCTCTAGCAGCTGAGTACTACCAGGGCCAAGCTCCTCCAAATGCTAAAACAATGTCATATAGCTCACAGACTTGGCCATATTTACAATTGACTGATTCTCTTATGTCAAACCACTTAGCTTACCTCATCTGGTCCCAGCTCCACTCCGCCCGGCTCTAGCTCTGCTTCCAATATGTGGCCACCAAAGAGAGGCGGCAGGGCCAGGCCAGAGAAATCTTCCATCATCTGAGAAGGATGTTCAATTACTTTACACGGGTGTTATTAGTTAATCCCCCATAGCTAAACGTTTTAAATATTACAGGGTTTAAAGCTGGGTGTCTGGACTGCCTCCTGACCGTATTACTTATAGGCAAGATAAAAATAGTATAGACTTCATTCACCTACACAACCTGACAGATCGCCTTAAAGTGATGTTGCTGGTGTATCAATTTGACTTTTGGGCTCCACCCAGCAGACACATTGGGAGCCATGGCAAACAGCCAAAGATCATACCAAATTTATACTGCTTTTTGACCTATAATCTGCCAATACCGATTGCTGGACAATTAATCGTGACATCCCTAGTGTCTAAATTATTAAAAAAATACAACGTTTGTAAAGCTGCTTAACAGGCAGTGGTATCGGTTTTCGAAAGGGAGGAGCAGACAGAAAACTTAAATTATGTTTAAAAAAAATTGTGCTAGTAATTATATCTGTAAAAACGTGTTTAATCTGAACACTCATCTCCAAACTTCAGCAGACAATTCAAATGTTTACTCGACAGTCAAACTGCAGGAATAGACAACTCGTCCGTGGTGAACTGGATCCGTTTGTCCAGACTCATATTTGTGTCACTAGCTCATTCAATTATGACGTTTTAGATATGCGGATGCTAAAATAATCGAGAAACCAAATTGACAAAACATTTAATATCATTTTAATACCACTAACAACTAGATAAGGAAATTACCAGAAACATTTCTACGAATTGTGAATGAAAACCATGTCAATCGCATTACTCACAGTGCTGGCTGGATGAAATCCGAAGAATAGCCCAATAATCAATTTGGTAATATATTCACAGCTCACTAATAAATATAACATTCAAGAAGACTAGTCGAAAAGCATGTCACAGTACATCAAAGCTACCTCGACATAACTACCATTCATAGCTTTTCAGGATAGCAAGACTGCCGCTACCATAAAGCTGTTTGCAAGTCACTGACAGCTGGCTTTAGAGTTAAACAGCTAAACAATCACCCGACAACGACAGCCACACCTAACAAATAAAACGCAATTCAACCAACTTGTGGTTTACTCACTTTAGGTCAACCGCTACTTGCTACTTTTTCACCTGGAACCTTTAGACCAGACAACGCACTCAAATCTACTGTTATGCGAAGAAGCATCTTAGTTGCGCACCTCTTTCAAGATGAACAACTAGTTAATGTATGTGGATCGTCTGAGTGACGCTTGAAATGAGACATGCTTACCCCATCCATTGACTGCATAGATCAAATTATCACCGCAGATTTCACGCTCTCAAACAACCTTTCCGTGTTGTGCCTGTCGCATTATTTATACGTTATGAAGTACATTGACTACACTACCCATGTTTACCAGCACCGGATAAACTACAAAGAGCAACATGGCAGGTCGGTGAAATCTTCATAATCTAGTAGCTTGTTGTCTCGTTTAAGATTTAATTCCTCTACCAAAGGAACAATTGTAATCTCGTTTATGTATTCGTAATTATTACTAAACATCAAATACACTCTTTGAGTGCATATATCTTGATTTGCTTTGTCAAATAAATAATGTGACCTTGGCTTGGTGTAACATACATATGCTAGGTAACGATAGCCGATTTGTTTTGCCTGGTTGCTCTACTTTATTTTTGACATTACCTTGTAGCCTAAAGCACAATTAAGTCGTTTATTTGTTACTTAATCTTAATCTCCCTCGTCTGGATTGCGCAGTTAGTGTGTAAACAAAGAAGCTGAGTCAGATTTTTGTAATACTTAATTTGACTCAAACAAATGTGTGTATGAAATTGATAGTTTTACGTAATTCAAGCCAAGCTTACTATCTCTATTCTTTATTGATCACTGGATCATATGTAATGCAGAACACTGTTGGTACGTCTCATATCTAAATGTACGTTTGCCTGTACAGGATTTGGAGCCTTCCTGAAGAATGCATGGAATAAAGAACCAGTAATAGTGGTTTCATGCGCAATTGGACTTTCTGGTGTGTACATTTGATCATGAATCCTAAAACATACACTTCTTAGGTTGTTGTGCACATCCTACAATAGTCACAATTCAACAGTAGTTGCATTAGATGGTTTCTGATATGATGACACACATACGAAATTCTCCCCCCTTCCTGTAACGATATATTATGTATACTTGGTTTAAAATAATTGTAGTGATATTTTGTAAATGTATTTCCAGCTGTCTTGCTTCCATTAGTGAGTCCCTACACGAAGTACGCAGGAATGATCAATAAAGCTATTCCATATAACTACCCAGGTAAGCCATTAAACCATTTTTAACAGTAATGTCAGGATATGCCAATGTTCTCTCAATCTGTGGGTTTGTGGCTCTTGTTTTATATTTTAAAATGCTTTGTTGTAATGGGCGTACTATTAACAGGTTGTTCTTTGGCAATTAAAAAAGTAGCTATTAATTTTCTGAGGCTGAATTATTCCATCTGGTAGAGGGATTTTGTTTAGCAGAGGGAAAAAAGCAGATGACGAGACAGTTCATAGAAACTTCATTTGTGCTTTTCACATGTACTTGTGTGAGTGTTTTCACGTTTACATTGCTGATGCTGTTAGAGTTTCGTAAAAACTCCCATCTACTTAAAGTTTCAGCACATGGTGTGTAGATAACCTGAGGAAAAACAACTTATTCATATTCCAGAATTGTAGTAATAATTGAAAGTTTCAATTGAAAATTAATTATAGTGTATTTATTAAGATACAAACCTGAAATACCGTCCTAGTAATAGCATGTCTAAATTAGCTCAGCTTTCCATTTCAAAATCGCACACAAGCTAATTGACTTTAACTTGTTTTAAGTGCAGCAATTCAAATTATTTCTAGATATATTCATCAGCATCTGTAGTTTCCCACTTTTAGGTAGTACCTCACAAAGTAAGAGGGCAACCATTAGCACCAATTTGTTCCACCAAAAGAATAGTTAATTTACCAAAAGGTCCTGAAGGGAAAATTTGAATATTACAATAGGATAAAATCCAGGTTTTAGGCTGCCGGCCATATCTAATTCTTCCTTATTAAGCCATTTCGTTGTTTTTTGTGTGACAAGCCAGACGAAGTTTCTAATTGTTATGGAAGAATGAAACCTGGCAAGATAATCTCTAAAAATGTTTCAGTTTTGGCGCACCATATTCTAATTTTAGCTATTGTAAGTTATATGAAATACAGGGGTGTACAAATTTTTCCGTCATATGGGAATTGCATTTCCGATTATGTTAATGGAATGAAGGGTTTAAATGTTATTCGTTTTGGTGTTATTTCTTTATTTGGATTACCTAAATCAATCAATGTGGTTAGAATTTAACTATTCGGATGCCCACCGTGTAAAACAGACATATTTAATATGGTGTGGTTCCTTTTTGACTGTAATATTGAACCCAACTCCCCTTAGAATAGTGAAGTGTTTTAATATGTGAGGGGATCAATAAAGGAAGAATGTGCTTTTGTACATCTTAAAATATAGAAAATCTGTTAAGAATTGTGAAAAATGCATGGAGCGAAGATGCTGAGAGAATTATACCCCTTGTCCTGTTCCCTGCAGTGCCTGTTCGAAATGATGGCAAGATGGATGACATCCCCAGCCACCCATGTGAATCTAAAGGACCAAACCTGGATTGGTTGAAAAACCTGTAAAAAAAATAAACGAAATCCATTGCTCCTGTCCCGATTTTCTCAGTCGCTGTCCCACAATAAAGTTTCTCTATTTAATGCCACCAGCTTCGCTTTTGCATTCTGTAGGGATGATAATTCTTGATGAGACTTGCACAATTATGAATACTGTGGCGTATTGTTTCAATTGAAGGTGCAATTAGTAATGTGTCCTTTATAATAAAACAACATTTCGAAAGGTGTTAACAATCTTGCGGTTTTACAAAAACTTAAGTACAATTACCCAGAAATGTTAGTAAGACTTACAGTATAGAGTATACTTCCAGCTGTGTATGTCAGGCAACATATTTCAGAACTACATAGGACAAGGTCTGCAGACTTTATGAAAATGTGTGGCACTCAAGTAAAATGGATATCAGAGATTACCACAGAAAAGGGAGGTGGGAACCAAGAATGACATTTTGCTCTGTTTGTGGAGATGGGTAGAGGTCTTGATTGGATACGCATTTTAATTGCAGTGCTGCAACCAATTTAAACACTTATGCCACTTTTGCAAAAGGCAGAGATGTGCAAGAATGTCCATGTTGGACCAGTAGAATGGGAACCATCTGGGATGTTGAAGATACAGAATCTCTTACCAATTATGTATTTCCTTAAATCTCAGGTAGTTCCTCACATTGTGAAATGATTCAGTAAAATAACATTTGTTCCCCCTCAAATTATTTCTCAGTGTTTTCCAGTGTATTCATCAATACATGTTTCCCATGTATTCTGACAGGCTTTCTCAGTATGACTTCGAAATCTTTTTTCTTTTCATATCTTTCTTTAACCCGTGTCTGTTTACTGTACGCCCTCCGACAATTTTAACCACCCAGAGTGGTGTAACGGTTTAACCACCCAGAGTGGTGTATCGGTTTAACCACCCAGAGTGGTGTAACGGTTTAACCACCCAGAGTGGTGTAACGGTTTAACCACCCAGAGTGGTGTAACGGTTTAACCACCCAGAGTGGTGTAACGGTTTAACCACCCAGAGTGGTGTAACGGTTTAATACTGTCCTGCAGTATTGAAACAAGAATGCTGGTCAAGCGTAAAGATGTCTCACAGACAGCAGAGGTAATTGCAAACGGATAGAAGGCCTGCCCGGAAAACTTCTTGATAGAGCCTGGCTACCCTTCAAGAAACGAACTGTTCGAGAAGTAGAGCCCCTCTTGATTCCACTGAAGTGTGTGTGCTTTTAGAAACCAACAAGATACTGTTTCAAATGCCTGCTGGTGTTTTCAGCACAAAAATAAACACAGAGTACCGTAATTATTGATATCCGTTTAATTATGTGTATACTCAATGGACTGTGCTCTCTAAACGTTATGATTCAAGAAGTGTGAGATTTTTGACAATACTGAGCATGGTGGTTGTTTGAGGAAAAATATAAAAACTACAAATAAGAAAAGTATTGGCAGGGGCTATTCATTCATAAACACTTGTTTTAATGTATATTGTAATAACAGAAATACTTCCATGTTGTTTATTCATTACTGTTTGTCTAATTTCAATGTGAGTTTATTTTATAGTGATAACAACATAATATACTGTTTACCCTGACCCCCATTGGCTCAGTCTGGCCATGTGGATACTGGGAAATATTTAGAAACTGTCAGATCCTACTTCCTTACCAGATGAGTCAATGCTGTATTCAAAGCCCACTACATTTGCATAATGAGTACAAATTCTTCTTCCTGTTGGCTGTGACCTTAATTTGTCCTGATTAAAAATTGGCAGCTTCAGTATCAGCCCTGAGTAAAATATAATATTTTGACAGGTTAGAACAGTAAAAAAATTTAAGGCGCAACTTTAAGTTGAAAAAAGGCAACACTTGTTCACCTGAAAGTTAAACAAGAAATATGATTTTTAGCACTGCGTGATTTCACTATAATTCAATAATAATAATAATAATTAATATATATATAGCGCTTTTTTTCCTGGGAACCCTTTTACATGGAAGGGGGGGATCTCCTCAACCACCACCAATGTGCAGCATCCACCTGGAGCACGCGACGGCAGCCATATTATGCCAGAACGCACACCACACACCAACTTACTTATTACTTATTTTGCATTCAAAACAACAACGTTATTTGTTAACAATTGTAACATTTAGCAATGTTATTTATTGGGTGTTAGAATTCAGCATATAGCAAGTCAATCAGTTCAGAGTCTGTGTTAAGAGAACTTAGATGCAACTTAATCTGCTACATGCAAACAAGAGGAAATATACACAGTAAATGACAGAAATTAGAACAAATATCATAGAGATCGTTTCAATTTACCCAAAAAGGTTCGGCCTAAACCCTCAACACGTTTCTAGATGACAAGACTCACTAAAGAGATAGAGGACAGGGAGATTGAGTGACAAATACAATATTGTACATCTAGGTTACCACTGGCACCTGCTCACACACTTATCCACATTCCCAGCACTTTCTTCGACACTTTCAGTTGACACAATGTTACCTCTTGGCCTCACCAAACCTTCATACGGTTCTGTACAGTTTGCCATTGGAAAACATGCAATGAATACCTGTTTGGTGTCAACCAGACACTAGAAAAGTCCATCACTTTTCTTATACATTCGTCCCTCAACAAAATTTCTCCAAACCTTTTCCACAAATAATCTTCATCCAAACCCTTCAACTGCTTCTTACAATATCTACCTGTCCTATACAAACAAAAGTACAGAATACCCAACAGAATGCATTACTACGATTGCTCATCTTTCTTCTAACACCTTTCTGTGGATAACACCATCGAAGGTATTTGTTAAATACAATATAAATCAATGCAATGCAATATATACTGTATTGTATATATCAAATCATAGGAATTCCCTTCATGAATTAGTCAGTTGATCTTGTGAGTAAATTTTTTATAAAGCATACATCACATATTAACACATTTAATAAAAATGATTGATGTATGAATGTAAAATATTTCCAAACTAACTTGGTGCTGAGGAGTTCAGTAAGCCCCTCCCACTGCAAAATAAATTACACCTTTTAATCTCCATGCAGAGAACATGTAAGTTATAAAAAAAAATATAAATCAGCATAGTGATTGGTGGTTGGTCTGTATCTATTGACAAAGGAAACCTGCCTACTGAATAATATCGTTATATCACAACTTACAGAAAAAAAATACAATTCGTTATGTTTCAATTTTCTGTTAGACTTTTGTTTGGCACAGTGAAAAATATCTATTTGCTCAACTCCGTTGTCAATATAACTCAATATACGTAAGAATGAGGATCGGGAGCCTATTTGACACGTGGTGATATATGGTATAGTTCATTATGCTATTAACGCACGTGAACAGGAGCCAGTCCATGAATAGATATAGACTAAAAACCACAATAAAGATTTAATAACAAAACTTTACCTAAAATGTTTTGTAAAACAAAATAAAAACACATAAAAAATCAATATATCATCTTACTGTAATTAACGCCCAGAGCTCAAATGTTAGTGTTGGACATGCAAATAAAATGTCATTCTTTTTAAAACTAAGATCATTGCCTCCCTGACTTCATATTCTCATCATCACCTTTTTTATCTCTCAAATACTGTGCTGGATTTATGTATTTTTTTGCATTAACAATCAACAAATCAGTGTCTTATTTCATACAAATGGCATGTAAAACAATACTGTAATGCCACTTCAATGTTGGTAATGATTTAGCTATTAGAAAAAAATCATTAGATTGTTTGCTTGACCGGGTCCTATTCAATGATGGGCGCCGAGCGATCATTGGTCACTGTCTTTCTGAGTCGGACATTGGCAAATGGGTTGGTCCTGCAATGAAGACAATATGTAGTTTAGGCACGACAAAAATGCAAACATTCATCAATCTAAAGCAGATTTGGGGTCTAACTCAATTTAATTTACTATATTAATAAAAATGCATATGTGATATGCCCACAGCCACAAGAAGCATAATTTGGAAATTAATTCAAATTTAAGTAATTGGAATTTAATAATCAAACAAATTCAAAATGTACTTTGTCGTTTGTTTGACAGAAATATATATTAAAGGCTTTTCCTACCTCAAAATATCCAAACAAATATTCAATATATAACACACAAGAGCCAACCATTTGAAATATATGAAATTCTGACTCAAATGTCAAACAGTATTTTGTATACTGTTTCACATTTGAGTCATTACATGTAAGGTTGTCTCTTTTTAAAAATAATAATTTAAAACTAACAGGCTGAGTTTAAAAAAGATAGGTTTAACGAACATATAACAGGTAACCATTTACACGTCAAGAAAAATTAATTAGAATTCCCCTCCAAAAATGTATACTAAATACAACAACATTTGTCCACCAGGCCTAACAAGAGGTGGACCAGAGATGGTGACGACAGAAGTGTCTCTGGTAGCGATAATGAACATGTTACCTGGTTGGGGACGGTGGAGGAGAGACAAAGTCAGAGGAGAGCTGTAGCCAAAAGAGATACAGATGCTTGTGTTATGAACTCACTACATATTATATCTGCATTCAATATTGCGTTATACATAATGCATCTAGTGTTATTAACTCACTACATATTATATCTGCATTCAATATTGCGTTATACATAATGCATCTAGTGTTATTAACTCACTACATATTATATCTGCATTCAATATTGCGTTATACATAATGCATCTAGTGTTATTAACTCACTACATATTATATCTGCGTTCAATATTGCGTTATACATAATGCATCTAGTGTTATTAACTCACTACATATTATATATGCATTCAATATTCTTGTGTTATTAACTCACTACATATTATATCTGCATTCAATATTGCACATAATGCATCTAGTGTGATACATAATGCATCTAGTGTTTATTAACTCACTACATATTATATCTGCGTTCATAATGCATCTTATATCTGCTGCGTTCATAATATTGCATTCATACATAATGCATCTAGTGTTATAACTAATGCATCTAGTATGATTAACTCACTACATATTATATACATATATCTGCATTCAATATTGCGTTATACATAATGCATCTAGTGTGATTAACTCACTACATCTAGTGTGATTAACTCACTACATATTATATATGCATTCAATATTGTATTATATCTGCGTTCAATATTGCGTTATACATAATGCATCTAGTGTTATTAACTCACTAATATTATATCTCAATATTATATCTCACTACATATTATATATGAATTCAATATTGCGTTATACATAATGCGCGTTATACATAATGCATCTAGTGTTATTAACTCACTACATATTATATATGCATTCAATATTGCGTTATACATAATGCATCTAGTGTGATTAACTCACTACATATTATATCTGCATTCAATATTGCGTTATACATAATGCATCTAGTGTGATTAACTCACTACATATTATATCTGCGTTCAATATTGCGTTATACATAATGCATCTAGTGTTATTAACTCACTACATATTATATCTGCATTCAATATTGTTATATTAACTCACTAATGCATCATAATGTCTAGTTATTAACTCACTACATATTATATATGCATTCAATATTGCGTTATACATAATGCATCTAGTATGATTAACTCACTACATATTATATCTGCGTTCAATATTGCGTTATACATAATGCATCTAGTGTTATTAACTCACTACATATTATATATGCATTCAATATTGCGTTATACATAATGCATCTAGTGTTATTTACTCACTACATATTATATCTGCATTCAATATTGCGTTATACATAATGCGTACCTCTTGAATAAGCATCGACAGTGCGGGTCGGTCAGGGGGTCCTGTCCACTCTAACCCTTCCCCTCTGAACTTAGGCCTCAGGCTGACCTGGTTTGAGTCGGCCATGCTGTAGGGGCGTGGGCGGAAGGTGCTCACCCTCTGAGGGGGGAACGAGCATTCCTCCTCGGACTCAGGGGTTAGGGCAGGCAGGCCTGGAGAGACCAGCTTGTCTAACTGGCCTGTACTGGTGCTGTTGAGCTTAGAGAGGAGCGGAGAGCTGGAGAAACGGTATAAATAGTTACTTTTAAAAAGTGCCTGTCACAACTTAACATGCCTAAACCCATTGGCAGGCATATTGACCCGACTATTCATATAGAATGAACTGGGGAGTGGTCATTCTATAGGCATATTGACCGGACTATTCATATAGAATGAACGGGGGAGTGGTCATTCTATAGGCATATTGACCGGACTATTCATATAGAATGAACTGGGGAGTGGTCATTCTATAGGCATATTGACCGGACTATTCATATAGAATGAACGGGGGAGTGGTCATTCTATAGGCATATTGACCGGACTATTCATATAGAATGGACGGGGAATGGTCATTCTATAGGCATATTGACCGGACTATTCATATAGAATGAACGGGGGAGTGGTCATTCTATAGGCATATTGACCGGACTATTCAAATAGAATGAACGGGGGAGTGGTCATTCTATAGGCATATTGACCGGACTATTCATATAGAATGGACGGGGAATGGTCATTCTATAGGCATATTGACCGGACTATTCATATAGAATGAACGGGGGAGTGGTCATTCTATAGGCATATTGACCGGACTATTCATATAGAATGAACGGGGGAGTGGTCATTCTATAGGCATATTGACCGGACTATTCATAAAGAATGAACGGGGGAGTGGTCATTCTATAGGCATATTGACCAGACTATTCATATAGAATGAACTGGGGAGTGGTCATTCTATAGGCATATTGACCGGACTATTCATATAGAATGGACGGGGGAGTGGTCATTCTATAGGCATATTGAACGAACTATTCATATAGAATGAACGGGAGAGTGGTCATTCTATAGGCATATTGACCGGACTATTCATATAGAATGGACGGGGGAGTGGTCATTCTATAGACATATTGACCGGACTATTCATATAGAATGAACTGGGGAGTGGTCATTCTATAGGCATATTGACCGGACTATTCATATAGAATGAACGGGGGAGTGGTCATTCAATGGGCATATTGACCGGACTATTCATATAGAATGAACGAGGGAGTGGTCATTCTATAGACATATTGACCGGACTATTCATATAGAATGAACGGGGGAGTGGTCATTCTATAGGCATATTGACCGGACTATTCAAATAGAATGAACGGGGGAGTGGTCATTCAATGGGCATATTGACCGGACTATTCATATAGAATGAACGAGGGAGTGGTCATTCTATAGACATATTGACCGGACTATTCATATAGAATGAACGGGGGAGTGGTCATTCTATAGGCATATTGACCGGACTATTCATATAGAATGAACGGGGGAGTGGTCATTCTATAGGCATATTGACCGGACTATTCATATAGAATGAACGGGGGAGTGGTCATTCTATAGGCATATTGACCAGACTATTCATATAGAATGAACTGGGGAGTGGTCATTCTATAGGCATATTGACCGGACTATTCATATAGAATGGACGGGGGAGTGGTCATTCTATAGGCATATTGACCGGACTATTCATATAGAATGAACGGGGGAGTGGTCATTCTATAGGCATATTGAACGAACTATTCATATAGAATGAACGGGAGAGTGGTCATTCTATAGGCATATTGACCGGACTATTCATATAGAATGGACGGGGGAGTGGTCATTCTATAGACATATTGACCGGACTATTCATATAGAATGAACTGGGGAGTGGTCATTCTATAGGCATATTGACCGGACTATTCATATAGAATGAACGGGGGAGTGGTCATTCAATGGGCATATTGACCGGACTATTCATATAGAATGAACGAGGGAGTGGTCATTCTATAGACATATTGACCGGACTATTCATATAGAATGAACGGGGGAGTGGTCATTCTATGGGCATATTGACCGGTCTATTCATATAGAATGGAGTGGTCATCCAGACCATAAATCATCTCTGATAGGACACAACGGTGAAGTGTTAACATTCATAACATCCAATTATCACTCTGCAAAGGAAACCTCCCATTTAAACAATTACTTGTTCTGGAATGAGATGTTACATCAGTACAATATCTAGTCTCTATGGAGACCAACCTGCTATCAAGGGGCTCCAGTGTGGCGGGGCAGGGCTGGGTGTAGGAGAAGGGGAACCAGCCTTTCCTGTCATGGAGAGGATCACATTGTTTATCAAATTATCCAAACAAATGACCTACAACTGCCGTAGACAGCCTGCACATGTCAGATAACAATAGGGCCTTATGACAGTTGAATGGCGAGTTTTAACCCGTACCGTCCAGTCCGATCATTCTGACCATAGTGCCATCCATCTCTAGGCTCTGAGATGAGGAGGCTGAGAACGTCGCCGGGCAGGAAGTGGAGCAAGCAAGCCCCGCCCCCTCCGCTACCCTCCGACCCCTCAGGACCGTGGGCAAACATGGCTTCCACGCGACACGGACTGGACAGGGGGAGAACTCTGTCTCTGGGCAGAGTGGAACCTGGGATATAGAGAGGGACACAGGGGGAATGAGAGAACGAGAGAACAGAGGCGGAATGTGTCGAATTAAAAGGGATAGAAAATGTTACATGTTAGTGGAGTACAAATAGAATCGGAACCTACCCATAAACCCTCCCATCCGGGCATCGCTGACTGGTCTCCTTGGCAACGGCAATGTAGACGTCGCATACATGTCTCCTGCCTTCGTCGGCATGTGATTGTGGGACAGCAACGGTGTGTTACCTCCTCCGAGCCCCCCCTGGTGATGCAGGGAGGGGGTCATGGCTCTGGAGAGAGGTGCACTGTGGGGTAGTGGAGGACTATGAGGAGCACTGAGGGGTAGAGCCAGGCCCTGGAGGGAGGAGTAGGATGGGGAGCCCTGGCTGAGAGAAAGCATAGTGGAGGGGATGAGACTGGGGGAGAGGTTGGAGGTACTCGTGGCCAGGAGGGGAGAGGTCTGCTGGGCTTGGTTGGAGCTGGTCGTGGGGCTGGATGCGGAATAAGTAGCGGTTGTGTTAGCAGAGGTGATGGTGTTTGCACTTGTTATGTTGTTAGCATTGGAGCTAGCTGAGGCACAGTTGGGAATGCTAGTGTGCTGAGCAGAGACCGCCCCGGTTCCTCCATTGGCACCGCCGCTGGCAGCAAGGGAGCAGAAGCTGTGGGGTCCCGGGATGTTTCGAGGAGGGGGGTCGTCACTCTGAGAAGAGGAGGGGAGAGGTCGTATCTGGGAAGCGCCATTCAACAGGGGAGGGACCTCCTGTACTGACAGCCTCTGAAAAACAGACAGAGAGGACAGCAACAGACAGAGAGGACAGCAGAAGAAATAATTTAGTTAAAGAACTGCATTTTCATTTTATGGAAAACATTCCAGCAAATATACTGATAAATGGATTAAAAACCTACCTGTTCTGGCTGCACGGCACTTAGTTTGGCATGTCGGAGTAGCTCAGCTATCCCAGAAGCCCCAGGGCCCTGGGGGGCGGTGTGACGTAGCAGGTTGAGTGCTCGTTCAGGTAGTTTAGTGGGCTGGGAGCACGACTGTTGCCATGACGACAGCTTCTGCGACAGGAGTTCTCTCACCTGGACAAACAGAGAACAAAGGCAAGTTAATAGTTGGTTGGGGTCAGAGGGACTGCGACAGTGTGTGTGTGTGTGTGTGTGTGTGTGTGTGTGTGGTGTGTGTGTACCTTGCAGTGGTAGTTGATGAGCAGCTTGGTGACCGAACACTGGCGGTCCACCAGGAAGCAGTATCGTCTCCTCTCCTCGGTCAGTGCTGAGCGGTAACCGACGGCAACCAGCGTGTCCAGCTCTGCCTGACGGCGACTCATCAGCTCCACGTACTGACAAATGCAAACACACACACACACACCAACGCAGAAATAACAGAGGAAGGGCCGAATGAGATGTTACCTTAAAGATATATGGTGAGGAGGAGAGAGGCACAAGGAAGAGACCAAGAGAAGGAAGCAACATCCTGTCTGGTGAAGCAATGAACCAAATCTGAATCACTAGAAGTTTTATTTCACCTCCCTTAGCCCTCTCCTCTATTGTCTAAGACCCTATTTCCTATTCTTAACATTTCTCTTCCATGAGGCCCTTTTTTGACACTTTGGGGTGTTTTCTGCTCAATCTCATTCATACATCTACAACACACACACACAAACACACACACACTTCGCTGTGCCTTGTAATGCTGTGTAAGCCGCTTCAGTCCGGTGTTGTGGTCAAACAAAGCCCGTCTGTCAGCAAACGACTGTGTGTCACCCGTAATGTCACACACATCACAGGACCGGAATGGTCTAGTTGATGTCAGTTACCTGCATCTCTCTGTCTCCGTACTTGTTGGGGTGACGGCTGCCTTGGCTTTTCCTGCGAAGCTTCTTCAGCTGTGATTGGCAGTGCTCAATAGAATCTGACTTGGACTTCCGCTCACTCTGGTACTTCTTTAATGTGGCCTGAAATTCAGAGAAAACGGGAGAGAAAATGTTACATGTTAGTGCAGTACCAAGAGGTCAACATTGAACAATTGTCAAAGAAAGATTGAAATAGATTTTTTTTAAAGATAAACTTACTGAAAGATATTTAATGTCCAAATCCAGCTTCTGTTCCAACTGTGTCAGCAGCTCAGAGTGAAACAGCTTCAACTGTAGATCACATAAAACATTTAATAATACAGCATCGCCCATACAAAGCTATCTTAAATATCACACACAGACACAACACCCACCACATCCTCCAGTTGAACTTGAATCTGTCTATGCACCTCAGCCATCTGGAATAGTGTGTCCCCTAGAAGAAAAATGCACGCATGACATAGATATTACGCCATGAACACTTACATGTTATGATATGATATTGTCTGCATCTGCGTTGTTTGGCCTGAGGTGTTGGATAAATACATCTCAGTTAGACCTGTTATAATGTTCTCACCCTATGTTGTCAGCTGTCTGTCTGTAAAGGCTGTGTTCAGTGTTATCAGCTGTTAGTCTGTAAATAATGTGTCCTATGTTGTCAGCTGTTTGTTTGTAAAGGCTGTGTTCAATGTTATCAGCTGTTAGTCTGTAAAGAATGTGTCCTATGTTGTCAGATGTCTGTGTGTCCTATGTTCTCAGATGTCTGTCTGTAAAGGCAGTGTGTCCTATGTTGTCAGATGTCTGTCTGTAAAGGCAGTGTGTCCTATGTTGTCAGATGTCTGTCTGTAAAGGCAGTGTGTCCTATGTTGTCAGATGTCTGCTTGTAATATATGTGTGCCTATGTTGTCTCCTGTAACAGACTAGTTACTGGTGTTCTGGCATCTCTCCCTGTATGTCTGTCACCTCCCCCACAGTTTCAGCATTACAATGAGATCATGCTGTGTTGTTAATCCCTCAACAATGAGCCCTCACTCCCTCAGTTCCCTCACCCTCTCTCTCCCCCCCAGTTACCTCACCCTCTCTCCCTCCCTCAGTTCCCTCACCCTCTCCCCCCCCCCAGTTACCTCACCCTCTCTCTCTCTATCTCCCTCACCCCCCCAGTTCCCTCACCCTCTCTCTATCTCCCACAGTTCCCTCACCCTCTCTATCTCCCCCAGTTCCCTCACCCTCTATCTCCCCCAGTTCCCTCACCCTCTCTCTCTCCCTCAGTTCCCTCACCCTCTCTATCTCCCCCAGTTACCTCACCCTCTCTCTCCCCAGTTACCTCACCCTCTTTCTCTCTATCTCCCTCACTCCCCCCAGTTCCCTCACCCTCTCTCTATCTCCCACAGTTCCCTCACCCTCTCTATCTCCCCCAGTTCCCTCACCCTCTCTCACTCCCTCAGTTCCCTCACCCTCTCTCCCCCCCCAGTTACCTCACCCTTTCTCTCTCTATCTCCCTCACTCCCCCCCAGTTCCCTCACCCTCTCTCTATCTCCCACAGTTCCCTCACCCTCTCTATCTCCCCCAGTTCCCTCACCCTCTATCTCCCCCAGTTCCCTCACCCTCTCTCTCGCCCTCAGTTCCCTCACCCTCTCTCTATCTCCCCAGTTACCTCACCCTCTCTCTCTCCCCAGTTACCTCACCCTCTCTCTCTCTATCTCCCTCACTCCCCCCAGTTACCTCACCCTCTCTCTATCTCCCACAGTTCCCTCACCCTCTCTATCTCCCCCAGTTACCTCACCCTCTCTCTCTCCCTCAGTTCCCTCACCCTCTCTCTCTCCCCCAGTTCCCTCACCCTCTCTCTCTCCCCAGTTCCCTCACCCTCTCTCTCCCCCCAGTTCCCTCACCCTCTCTCTCTCCCCAGTTACCTCACCCTCTCTCTCCCCCAGTTCCCTCACCCTCTCTCTCTCCCCCAGTTCCCTCCCCCTCTCTCTCTCCCTCAGTTCCCTCACCCTCTCTCTCTCCCCCAGTTCCCTTACCCTCTCTCTCTCCCCCAGTTCCCTCACCCTCTCTCTCTCCCTCAGTTCCCTCACCCTCTCTCTCTCCCCCAGTTCCCTCACCCTCTCTCTCTCCCCCAGTTCCCTCCCTCCCAGACCCTATGTCTCTCTCAGGTCCTCACTATCTACTCCATCTTCCTTCTTCTCCTAGTACTCTCCCAGTGTGCTGCACCTCCATAATCACCATCTCTGACACATACAGCTAATCACTCACCCAGTTCCTTTGACCCCTGGCTGTCACTGGCCAGTTCGCCCAGCTTGACCAGAGCATCGAAGTAGCCTTTGGCCGCGACTGTCACTCCTGATAAAAGACATTTCAGCAGGGGGGAACTCTTTAACATGGACCATTAACACTGTGCCTCTAATTGGGATCAGGGGTGGAATGCATCCAAAAACATTGCAAAGACCTGTAATAAATGTGTAAAACCAACACGTGGTACAAACAGTGCTGCTAACTGATAGAATATATTTACATATGCATGTGTATATAGGCCACGCCCCCCTCACCTGTCAAGGCTTTCTCGTAGTGTTTCCCCATGGTCACAAAGTTCTTCAGACTGGGGTTGAACTGGTCCATAATTCCCTGCAACAAAGACGACATAACACTTTGTCACCGTCTGTGATCATTGTCGTCAATTAAATTGTCGTTTTGGTCACTTGGCTTACTACATCTAGAAACCCTGCATACAGACACACACACACACACACACACACACTGTACCTTATACACGCTTTCCGTCATCTTGTTCACCTCGTCTGAGCGAGACATGCTGTTTCCTTCTGGAGTGTGTTTTTATTCTCTGGTCGTCTCCCTTGATGTTTGGTCACTAGACTTTATTGCAGCGCACTAAAATTCCCTGGATACAATGAGACAGACAGAAGTATCATTAGAACGACCTGGATACAAGGAGACAGACAGAAGTATCATTAGAACGACCTGGATACAAGGAGACAGACAGAAGTATCATTAGAACCACCTGGATACAAGGAGACAGACAGAAGTATCATTAGAACCACCTGGATACAAGGAGACAGACAGAAGTATCATTAGAACGACCTGGATACAAGGAGACAGACAGAAGTATCATTAGAACCACCTGGATACAAGGAGACAGACAGAAGTATCATTAGAACATCCTGGATACAAGGAGACAGACAGAAGTATCATTAGAACGACCTGGATACAAGGAGACAGACAGAAGTATCATTAGAACCACGTGGATACAATGAGACAGACAGAAGTATCATTAGAACGACCTGGATACAAGGAGACAGACAGAAGTATCATTAGAACCACCTGGATACAAGGAGACAGACAGAAGTATAATTAGAACCACCTGGATACAAGGAGACAGACAGAAGTATCATTAGAACCACCTGGATACAAGGAGACAGACAGAAGTATCATTAGAACCACCTGGATACAAGGAGACAGACAGAAGTATCATTAGAACGACCTGGATACAAGGAGACAGACAGAAGTATCATTAGAACCACCTGGATACAAGGAGACAGACAGAAGTATCATTAGAACGACCGCTAATAAGACATTCTGGCTACACCCAAACAGAGACATATTCAAGGCTGAGATTGTCTGAGATGACCTGAAACGGCACACGTACACACAGAGTCAGATGCAGGACGATTCTGAGTGGTCTCTGCTCTATCCTCTTGTGTGCCTATGACCCAACTTTAAGAGGTGTATGTTATTGTCATAAATCTACACCCCAGCCGATTCAACCACAGTCCACCAGCCAGTGCTGAAGACACCCCGCTCCCTCTGTGGTTCCCCATCAACAGGGTGACCTTCCAGAGCTGACGGCTGGGAATGTTGTCTTTGTGTCCGCTCCATTACCCGATATGGGTCAAATATTTTGCGTAATCTCTCTATGACAACAAAGAAGGGCTGTAAAGGGAAAACTGAGTTGAGTGAGACTTCAGCCGTGAATTCGTGGGGGAATTACGTTTCAGAGTTCGTTCTCTCTCTGTAGTCCAATGTTGATTCAGCCGCCTGACACTTGTGCCCAGGTTTGGAAAAGTCCACTGTTCTCACTTCAGTTGAGTTTATATTGTATTTGGTTTGGCACAGACTGACAGCACAACATGTGGATTTGCCCCTAATCCAGGGTTGTGATAATGTACTGGTGCACTTATTTGCAAATGTTAATTGGCGCTGTGTTATTCTTATCCATGTGGGAACAAAACAAACCACCTGACAAAGAAATATGATAATAGCTCCTGATGAATCATGGATTCAGATGACGTAAGCAAAATCCGGAGAGTATGAGTATGGTTAGAGTAGGCTAAGGGCTGTGGAGTATGGTTAGAGTAGGCTAAGGGCTGTGGAGTATGGTTAGAGTAGGCTAAGGGCTGTGGAGTATGGTTAGAGTAGGCTAAGGGCTGTGGAGTATGGTTAGAGTAGGCTAAGGGCTGTGGAGTATGGTTAGAGGGCTGTGGAGTATGGTTAGAGGGCTAAGGGCTGTGGAGTATGGTTAGGGTTAGGCTAAGGGCTGTGGAGTATGGTTAGAGTAGGCTAAGGGCTGTGGAGTATGGTTAGAGTAGGCTAAGGGCTGTGGAGTATGGTTAGAGTAGGCTAAGGGCTGTGGAGTATGGTTAGAGTAGGCTAAGGGCTGTGGAGTATGGTTAGAGTAGGCTAAGGGCTGTGGAGTATGGTTAGGGCTAAGGGCTGTGGAGTATGGTTAGAGTAGGCTAAGGGCTGTGGAGTATGGTTAGAGTAGGCTAAGGGCTGTGGAGTATGGTTAGAGTAGGCTAAGGGCTGTGGGTTAGTATGGTTAGAGTAGGCTAAGGGCTGCGGGGCTGTGGAGTATGGTTAGAGTAGGCTAAGGGCTGTGGAGTATGGTTAGAGTAGGCTAAGGGCTGTGGAGTATGGTTAGAGTAGGCTAAGGGCTGTGGAGTATGGTTAGAGTAGGCTAAGGGCTGTGGAGTATGGTTAGAGTAGGCTAAGGGCTGTGGAGTATGGTTAGAGTAGGCTAAGGGCTGTGGAGTATGGTTAGAGTAGGCTAAGGGCTGTGGAGTATGGTTAGAGTAGGCTAAGGGCTGTGGAGTATGGTTAGAGTAGGCTAAGGGCTGTGGAGTATGGTTAGAGTAGGCTAAGGGCTGTGGATGGTTAGAGTAGGCTAAGGGCTGTGGAGTATGGTTAGAGTAGGCTAAGGGCTGTGGAGTATGGTTAGAGTAGGCTAAGGTTAGGGCTAAGGGCTGTGGAGTATGGTTAGAGTAGGCTAAGGGCTGTGGAGTATGGTTAGAGTAGGCTAAGGGCTGTGGAGTATGGTTAGAGTAGGCTAAGGGCTGTGGAGTATGGTTAGAGTAGGCTAAGGGCTGTGGAGTATGGTTAGAGTAGGCTAAGGGCTGTGGAGTATGGTTAGAGTAGGCTAAGGGCTGTGGAGTATGGTTAGAGTAGGCTAAGGGCTGCGGAGTATGGTTAGAGTAGGCTAAGGGCTGCGGAGTATGGTTAGAGTAGGCTAAGGGCTGTGGAGTTTGGTTAGAGTAGGCTAAGGGCTGTGGAGTTTGGTTAGAGTAGGCTAAGGGCTGTGGAGTTTGGTTAGAGTAGGCTAAGGGCTGTGGAGTTTTGTTAGATATTCTTTGAATATGGCTAGCTTTAGACGTTTTCTGTAAACAGGCAAGGACTTTGCTGCTGTTGGGATGCACACTAATTATGCTACTACCACTGTTTATTCCGTTAAATAATGAGTATGTAAGTTATTCCTCTACACATGTGGTTGACAAAGCAGGTGACATCCACATGTGATTTCAGTAGCCATGTGTTCCACTATGACTCCACTACAGACTGGGTTCCATTCTGATAACATGCCTCTTCACTCAAGTGTTACAACACATTGGCATTCATGTGGGACTAACACACATCTGACCTCACTCACCATCAAGACTCACACAGACCCCATTCATACAGCATACAGCATACAGGGTGTGTGTGTTTGTGTGTGTGTGTGTGTGTGTGTGTGTGTGTGTGTGTGTGTGTGTGTGTGTGTGTGTGTGTGTGTGTGTGTGCGTGTGTGTGCGTGTGCATTCTGCAGCATGCCTTGCACTGGCTAATTTGATGATGTCAGGTGATTGGTCATTGGGGAGACATTTACATGTTGGTGCTATTCATATAATTCAAATTAAAGTTGACTATTGCACAGTACAGCTGACTCTAATAGAGCTCAGTCCATGTGCAGTACAGTTGACTCTAATAGAGCTCAGTACATGTGCAGTACAGTTGACTCTAATAGAGCTCAGTCCATGTGCAGTACAGTTGACTCTAATAGAGCTCAGTCCATGTGCAGTACAGTTGACTCTAATAGAGCTCAGTCCATGTGCAGTACAGTTGACTCTAATAGAGCTCAGTCCATGTGCAGTACAGTTGACTCTAATAGAGCTCAGTCCATGTGCAGTACAGTTGACTCTAATAGAGCTCAGTCCATGTGCAGTACAGTTGACTCTAATAGAGCTCAGTCCATGTGCAGTACAGTTGACTCTAATATAGCTCAGTCAATGTGAAGTACAGTTGACTCTAATAGAGCTCAGTCCATGTGCAGTACAGTTGACTCTAATAGAGCTCAGTTCATGTGCAGTACAGCTCACTCTAATAGAGCTCAGCTTCCATGATCAACAGCTGACAAAGTGTAAACAAAAAACAAATATGCACGGGTTATCTCTTAGCTAAAACAGACGATTTACGATAACAATTGATATAAAAAATATTTGTATAATGGGTTTGTTGACCGAGAAGTTACAGAATCTTCTTGTTTGTTTAAATATAACCTAATTGGGTTATGCTGAAGTTCATAACGGAGCATTATCAATATCTTGACCAAATCCAATCAAGGGTTTTCCTCATCAAAGGCCTTTTGTTTGGTATTAGGAACGAGTCCTTGCACATGTAAATTGGTATATACAGGTCTATTGTCAATCAATCATAGAAATGTATTTTATAAAGCCCCTTTTACAACAATGTAAAACACCCAGCCTGAAACCCCACAGAGCACGTGTCAACAGGATGATACACACTGTCCAACTTAATGTAAAATGTAACATTGTCTCTATCTTTAGGGCATTTTTGCTTAGGCATAGTCTATGTGCATAATAAACTATATTCCATGGTTCGGATTTATTAAAGAATCCAATACTCCAGCAAATAACCAGGATGTGTAAACATGTTTCTGGTTTGAATGGCTAAATACACTCTGAGTCAAATCCAAACTAAATTGAGTTCATTTCAGTCAAAGTTGTGATGCTATCACACTATTATTACCTGACATTCATTTTTATAATTAGTGTTAGATAACTTTGTTTAGTTCCTGTTCAAAAACGAAATCATTGATTACAGATTATAATGGGCCAAACAATTCTAGCAAAAATCTATTAAGATGAAGAAAGTTCAATTCTCTTAATTAATTTTATGAAATTCAAAGCATGTTAGTATTTTCAAAACAATTTCAAATTTGGAAAGACAACCTAGCCAAATATTTAATATATTGTAAATACTTATTATCTGACCAGTTTTTTTTAATTGGTAGCTTTTTAAAATCACAATGTTTCTATAACAGATAATACATACCTTTAAACTAATAGAAAATGTTGCCAAGCACTACATTACTTACCAAGGGATTATACACACGTAACTAACAATGTGACAAATACAAACACTGATGAGCCAAAACATTATGACCCCTCACAGGTGAAGCAAATAACCTTCATTATCTCTTTACAAGGGCACATGTCAAATTCTAGCTAGATTAGATAACATAACAGATTAGAGAACCATTAGTTCTCATAGGCAACATGTTGGATGCAGGAGAAATTGGCAGAAGAAAAGATCTGAGCGGCATTTGACAAGGGCCAAATTGTTATAGCCAGACAACTGGATCAGAGCATCTCTGAAACAGCAAGCCTTCTGGGGTGCTCCTGGTCAGCAGTGGTCAGTACCTACCAACAGTGGACCCCTGCCTAAACATTATTGCAGACCAGTGAAACCCCATAATGACAATGATACACCCTGTTGGCAGTGGCCTGTTTCTGCAGGATAATGCACTGTGCCAAACTACAAACTATGTTTGGAAATTATTTGAGTAACATGAAGAGTTCTAGGTGTTGCCCTGGACTACAAATTCTCCAGATCTCAATCCGATATAGTATCTGTGGGATGTGTTGAACCAACAAGTCTGATCCACCTCTACCTCACAATTTACAATAATTTGGGGATCTGTGGCTAATGTCTTGGTGCCAGATACCACAGGACACCTTCAGATGACCAAGAGCATATTAGGCAGGTGGTCATAATGTTTCAGTGGTACATGGAGGACCAACAGCATATTAGGCAGGTGGTCATACTGTTTCAGTGGTACATGGAGGACCAACAGCATATTAGGCAGGTGGTCATAATGTTTCAGTGGCACATGGAGGACCGACAGCATATTAGGCAGGTGGTCATAATGTTTTGGCTTATCGGTGCAATTGACAAATACAACGTGCCGGGAAAAAAAATGCGTTTAAATGTAGATTGAATATATAGGATCTGTGTATATCTCTTTTTAGTCATATTGGAATACACATTCATGTCTGAAATGTAACACATATCTTATAAACCAAGTTTAGCTCAACCACAAGACCCTGTAATCAGTATGAAATGAGAGGCTCTTTAAAGTTAGTTTCTCTAACTTTCTTCAGTAACACCTGTTGATCGCCAGGTTAGGTAATCCTCAGACCAAGTCATTCAACATTATAGATACTGGTCAAAACAATTAATACAAAGTGGATTCGTACCTTTTCTGAACTCATTGTTGGAAAAACAGGATGGCCAGATCCCCGTTCGGCTTTTGTCTGATTCGTGGAGCCCGTTTTTCATTCCTATTACTTTCCCTTGGTTAGTGGGGGGTTGTGTGTCACTCCCCAGTGCACTCAATCTCAGTCCCCCGAGCCCTTGTTCTTTCTCTCTCACTACTTTCCTTTTTTCCCTACCCCCTCCCCCTTTCTCTTTCACCCACACGGATCGGGTCAGACTTTTGGTGCCACTCTGTACCTCCCTGTTGAGCCGATTATCGACATGCCTTCACATCCCGGACAGAAATGTAACCAGCACCGCTGCATCCAAGTCCCCCCTGTTAGAAACCATCCGTACTGGTCTCCCCTACTGCCTCTCCGCTCTCCCCTTTTCTCTGACAATCTCCTGACTCTGGTCCACTCGCTCCCTCACTAT
>CM055738.1:14271674-14449174 GCA_029465975.1 Dallia pectoralis | reverse complement strand
ACTATCCTCAGAGCGGGGCGCACCGGACGGACCACGAGCATAACAACAACAGCAGGGGGAAAGATAAACACGCGACACCAGGGGATATGACATCATCATCGCCAGAGCAATTGGGCCACGTGCTGCAGGCCTTGAAGCACAGACTGGAGAACCTACAGGTAAAAAATAGTTTATTAAAGAGAAAAGGTCATGACCTTACGATGGGGCCATTAGGAAGAACATAAATAAACGTTGTAATGAACAGAGGCTTTATGATGTAGAGTGAAGAGACAGGTGACCTGCACTGTTAAATTAGGTAGGGAACGAGGAAGCGAGGGAGCGAGGGAGCGAGGAAGCGAGGGTGATCTAAATAAACTACATGTAGAGGGGGGGGAGAAGGGCAGCGGGTGTCCTCAAGTCAATTCATTGTCCCTCCTTAGGAGTCAGTCGGATTGTTTAGTCAAATAAACAAATTAAGCTGCTCTCTTTCCAACAACTTAAGACAAAACAATTGAATCACTTAATCAGTTAAACGCATGAAAGCAGACGAAGCCACCCACAGGCAGTCCAACAACACCATGTGGTTTCCCGACATTAAAACAAAGGTTAACGTGCGAGCTATGGACCAGTTTATCCTGGATTTGGCCTCTTTCCTAATTATAAAGCTGTCAGTGGAGATCATGATAATTGACATGGACCTTGGGTCTGTACATCCTCTCGCCGCTGACATCTGTCTTTTGTCACGGAGAACACGGGTCAACAATGTAGAATCACTCTAAATAGAAAGACGGCATTTCTAGCTCGACTCCAATAAATGAACGATTGCCATTTGGTCGACAACGTATGCATTGGTGTTGTTTGTTTCTCCCTCCCCGGCAGTCAAGGAACACCACCAGCTACTCCAGCTCTCTGAAGGAGCTCCTCCAGAGGAAGATCAGTTCTCTGGAGCAGCAGATGCATCACACCGTCGCAGCCCTGAGCAGCAGCCCCGATCACCATGACGACGATGGTGCACACCGCGAAGATCACAGCGATCATCGTGACGATGGGCACCATGACGACGGGCGCCATGACGACGGGCGCCATGACGATCATCACAATGACAGCGGCCACCATGACGACAGTCCCCACAACAATCCCGACCACCACGATGAGCGCCATGTTGACGGACTCCACGACAACGAGGAAAACAGCCATGGTTACCTGCAGAGAACGGGCTACAGGACACCAGGCCCGCGGCCCGGCCAACACTCAAACAATAAACTGAGCTCTATTCTAAATAACCTGCATCACACGGGACCCAAAAGTAGGAAGACAACCAGGACTCCTGATGCCTTTCAGATTGGCTTCCCCATGAGGACCAACTACATGTACGGGAAGGTGACCAGAACCCTCGTCCAGGAGATATTTGCCCTGACCCTGTGTCTGTGGATCAAAGGGGGAGTGGGCCCGGGTCTTGGGACACCCTTCTCCTACTCTGTACCGGGACAGGCCAATGAACTGGTGCTGATCGAATGGGGCAATAACCCCATGGAGCTACTGGTGGACGACCAGGTGAGTTATACAGATGTTACAGAGAGAGAGAGAGAGTGAGAGAGTGTGTGTGTGTGTGTGTGTGTGTGTGTGTGTGTGTGTGTGTGTGTGTGTGTGTGTGTGTGTGTGTGTGTGTGTGTGTGTGTGTGTGTGTGTGTGTGTGTGTGTGTGTGTGTGTGTGTGTGTGTGTGTGTGTGTGTGTGGGTGTGTGTCTATTTTATATGTGTCTCTGTTTAATGTGTGTCTGTGTGTGTCTGTTTAATGTGAGTGTGTCTGTTTAATGTGTGTGTGTGTCTGTTTAATGTGAGTGTGTGTGTCTGTTTAATGTTTGCGTGTCTGTTTAATGTGTGTATGCATATGTGTTTTTTAATGTATCTGTGGCAGCTGCAGGAGCTCTGATGATCAGTTTTGAACAAACCAGCCTACACTGAAAATCTTTTTTTAACCTCTAACTGAATGGACTTTAGCTGACAGACACCAGTAATCTTCTGTCTTGGTGTGATGCCACACGCTGCTTAGACAGCAGATGGAGAAATCTAAAAGCTCTTCCTGGAACAGCTCTACATCAGTTACTTGGAATAAAGATGGCAGACAAAGTTAATGATTTAAAGGTTTACTGCAAATATAAATATAACATACAGTATATATGTTTTTTAATTCCAGCAACTGGCTTTAATTATAATATATTTCCAAAATATTGTCGTATTGGCATTTGTATTTAAATTCTTACACCGTTTTGAACATGGTCCCTTTATTTCAGAAGGAACCAGTTTCCAGATAATTTTGGTCACGGATTTGAGGCAATCAAATAGTTTTGGAACCTTGAAAGTAGGGAACTAAGAGCAAAAATACAAACAATAAGGAACGTTTACAGTTTACATTTCAACCCGATAGTTGTTTTATTTAAAATTTAAAGTACTGGAAGAGCAGAAACAAATCATGTCACTTGGGTGTTCTTGTGGAGTTGAATCAATGCCTCTACTCTCCCCCTCAGGCAGTGACCCTCCCGCTGTCCATCAGTGATGGGAAATGGCACCATGTGTGTGTGGCGTGGTCGACACGGGATGGCCAATGGGAGGCCTATCAGGACGGGGTGAAGAGGGGCTCTGGGGAGAACCTGTCTGCTTGGCATCCCATCAAACCTGGAGGGGTCTTTATTCTTGGACAGGAACAGGTATTCTCAAACCTCTGAGTTGTTGACATGTTGTTTCTGCATTACACAAGACAAGTGCCCACTGAGCCTTTCTGCCCTTTCACCTACTGAGTGATTAATTGTATACTGTGAAAAACTAGTTCCAGATTAATTAAATGGTCTCCGACAGGTCGATTTTACCTATCTTGCCTGTCTCTTAACCCCTAGGACACACTGGGAGGTCGTTTCGACGCAACGCAGGCTTTTGTGGGGGAAATCTCGGATCTCCAGATGTGGTCTAATGTCCTTACAGACCACGACATCTACAGCCTGGCCTCCTGCAACAGCCACCTGAGTGGTGATGTCATCGCCTGGTCAGAGGATGTGGTGGAGCTCCATGGTGGGGTCACCAACTATCCCTTTGACCCCTGTCACTAAGGGCTATCAGCATCACTAAGGGCTATTATCAGATAACCAACTGAGCACAGACTTAACAATGCTCCCATCAAACAAGGATTTCATTCAGATGTAGAGGAGCTAATATAACATGTGATAGTGGACCCACTACAGTTAGTTTCACCACCGGACTCCAAAACAATGCCTTTTGTTTAGTCTTTACGGCTAAATTAACTTATTCCCCGAGACGTAGGTTTACGGGAATTTAAGCATTTGTATTATTCTACTTCATTAAATGAGGTAATTGAGTATTTAGTGTTTGCATCAGTTCTAGATGTTAACCCTTAAATAGTGACACGCCATGGGTAGTATGACCCATGTTAGCCAGCATCCTTAGCGGTTCTGTAAAATTGACATTAAATGTTTTACATTGACATAAGTAGACAGTGCACAGATAGAGGTTGACTAATGGATTCTCTTTAAAAGAAGATTCATCGAAAGATACAGCTATTATACCAAAAATAATCAGGAAAAGTTAGACTAATGCATGTTTTAATCTGTTCTTTGTTGTTGTTTTTTTACTTTTTTCCTGCATTACAAGTAGAGTATGTGTTTTTGTTATTGTTTTAATTACAGATGCAACGGTTTTATGATTCACATTATAAGCAGAAATGCATTGAAAACCTACTTTATTATGTCTAATGTGTTTTATTATAAGGGAGTTAAAATATAGGGGAGTTTATTACCCCTCTATTTAAGAATATCTATTATTATAGAGTCTGAGAAAGGAAACATTACTGTAATAGACAATTAATTAAATAACAATATAGCAGTGTTATAAAATTATGGAAATGTTTTAAGGCAAGTTTTTCACTTTAGCAAAGAATTTGTTGAGTGTAAATGCCGAATATAATATCTAATGTCATTTATATCTACTTAAAATATGCGTTGTAGTCTACCACTTTGTATGTTTTTAACTCTTTCTGTTTAAAGACCAAGTCATTAAAAATGTCCTGATACTTTCTGTTTTACATTTCCTTCCGGTTTTGGAAATGTTTAGTGTTTCTGTCTTCTATCAAAATTCTGTGAATACTATTTGTACACTGCGAATGATAAGTGGCGGTTTGTATGCCAATGTATTTAATAAAATATTATCTTAAATTTAGTTCTACAATGAAAGCACCAATAACCTTTTTTTAATACTCAGCGTTTGTCATCCTTGACTCTAATCAAACACATGAATCAATTAATCTCTCGACAAACCAATGTATAGTCACACTTTATTTACTTACCGGCAGAGACGTCACCAGGAGTACTGGGCCCTGTGAAAAGCTAAATGCCTGGGCCCCCTTACTTACAGACAACATTAATATTATTATATATATTATTACTGTGAATAAGACCCAGCTTAGATACGGCCCCGTGAGTCTGACCCACCATACCTGTATCAGATACGGCTCTGCCACACCCGGGCCCTGTGAGTCCGACCCACCTTACCTGTATTAGATACGGCCCTGCCCATAAAGACAGGTCTCTAACTGAAGCACCCTCTAATAGGTTTATTCCTGCTTGAGGTCGCTTTATTGCTGTAAGATCCCCGTTTTATCCTGAAGGCCGAGGTGACCTGGTGTTTGGTTGACATGTTTGTGAGCTTCATATAGTTCACGGCATCACAAAAAGTCACATACATAAAGTTCATATTTTCACGATACAGGGCATTTGATCTGGCATGGTTTTAATATCTAGTAAATCATGACTCAGAAACACTGCGACAGTCAGATAACTTTAATTTGTTGTTTGGCACAAGTATGCTGTGGTTTCAGTTTTGCTACATATTGCCTAGCACAGATGACCAAACCATCTTTATCTAGCTGGAAGTCAAAAATAAATACTAAATAAAACAATATCCCAGAAAACAGTAGTGTTAAGGTCTGAGGGACGGATTCCTTATTGTCCAGTATTACGGAAGTCTCTTAATTGGAACATAATGACGCCCCGACATCGTTTTGGCAAAACTGCACTTCAAGAGCACTTCAAGAACCCCCGGATTGGTCCACTGTGTTTCAACTCACGTGGTGTACAGCAGCCATGCCTGTACATTCACTGCTGTTGGTCTTCTACGCCAAAACACTGACACAGTAAAACAATTCAATTTAACATACAATTTCTTTTTAAACTTTGAACATAGCTAAAAAAATGTGAGTACATCCTCAAGCATTAACTGTGGTTGTAGACTGTGGTTATCTATAGACATTGTTAAAGCCTTTAAGGACACCAGCAGATGGTACATGACAACCTGGCCACCACTGGAGGGCGCTAGAGAATATTAGTGTTGCCAATCTACAGGTAAAGCAAAATGGTACACAAAAATTGTTAAAGTGCAGCCAACACTAACTAATTCTGCATTCCTCCTAATAATATTTTCTCCTAAAATGTCAATGTATTGACTAACCACTAACGTAATTAAGCAGTTGAGGCAAAATGTATCATTAAACATATAGCTTTAACATAATTAAACCAGTACATTTAACGTATTCAAATATCACATAATACTTGAAAGATGCATTAGCGTTCCATGTTTGATGTACATTTCAACTAACTTTCTTTTTTTTACATTGGTTGATCAACATCCTGGATGTCATTTCTGTAGTGAAATTAGATTGACATCATTTGCTGATACCTTTCCTTCAATATACTAGACTTCAGGTGGAAGGGAGGTCATTGCAGGTAACTTAGATTTAGAATTCCCATGTGTGCTTCAATGTGCCTTGTTCATTCAGGCTATTCAGAGCGTGATATCCACGACTTTATGAGGCTGGAGAAACATCATCAATGTAACGGATATAAATATCATGTCTAGAAAAGCCAGGGTTCCCTGTTCCATCCCACAAATAACCATGTCCGTCCTACACAAAACATTTCCACCTGAAAGGCTTTGTGATGGGTGGATTTCATTGGGTGTCAACAGGGAGCACTAACAGGCCTTCTGAAATGCAGCTGTCAGTAACGACGGCCTGGGCCATCAGTTCGTATTGAGAAACAGCTGTCCACTAACCTTCACGTGCAGTCCAACAGTACCTCGTCGAAAACAAAAAAATATAACAAAAATAAACAATAAATTAAATAATCTCTATGTCTTGTAAACAAATATGCTAACGTGTATTTACAAACAAAAACAAAGTTGACATTTTCAATAAGCTGCCGTCTTAACTTCTTGAAACCTAATGAATCATAGACCTGGGTTTAACAGTTTGTGTCTGTATGAGAGAGAGAAGGTATTAAAAGTGTTGTGAAGACAAAAATCTGTCTGTGTGTATGTGTGTGTGCCTGTCTGTCTGTGCGGATGTGTAGATGCCTGCCTGTCTGTCTGTCTGTCTGTCTGTGCGGATATTTCAGTCGTAATAACAGTGACATGAGAATGTCTCAACCTTTATCTAATAGAATTGTTAATGTTCTAAGGCTAAGCGTTATTTCCTTCATACAAGCTACAGTTTTAGTGTGACTTTGATAATACCGATAGTTATTTTAAATTATAAACAGGCAAAAAAAAAAAAAAACCAGCGCAGCATTTGAACAGGCCTACATGGGGTCTTCATTCTCCCAGAACTCTCCTTCAGCTACATTTAATAGTAAGAAGAGGGCGGGACAGGAAGCGGAAGAAGGGGAAGAAAGAGGGACAGGAAGAGGGAAAGGAAGAGGAGGACTACAGGAGGAGGGGAACAGGAAAAGGAGTAGGGGACAGGAAGAGGAGGGAAAACAGGGACACCCGAGGCGGTTGAGATGCAGCCTGTTTGTGATGGAAGAAGTGGGTTTGGGTTCATGGCCCATTTGCTACCCTGAATAAATACGTGTTGACTTCACAGTTCACTTGATGTAGTGACAACAAGGGCATTTAAAGTGAGCGCAGTAACTGTATATGTAGGGTTAAAGTGGACACTTAATAGTGTGGTGGTGTACAGATCAGAACAGCCCCACTAGCTGTAGTGAAGTACCGAACTGACTGTGTGCTTGCCAGCCTCCTCACATCAGACAGAGGAGAGGAAGGAGGCATGGGCAACGGAGGCCCGTGTTGGAATGAGAGATGAAGAGGAGGGGGGAGGAAGATGCTAGGGATAAAGACAGGGATCTATGGTTGTTCTTCCTTCTTCTTGAGGGATATGCGTTTCTTCCTGGCAGCCAGCATCTCATAGAACGGATCCACACTAACAGCAGAGCTGGTGAGAACAAATAAGAGTGTACATTTCTGATACTCTACAAAAATAACCACTCCCCCTCCTCTACAGAACCCCTCCCCCTCCCCCACACACAGAACCAACCCCCTGTTTCATTCATACTTGATGTGGTGGATCCATTCGTCCTTCTCCTCAGGTGTGGGGGCAGAGATGCGGTATACATTGTGGTTGCCCTCCACCACTCTGCCGTCAGCCTCAGTCTTACAGGCCTTGATCAGCTGGCCACGGTTGTTGGGGATGTAGAGCTCAAAGCAGTTCTGCAGTGACGAGTACATGAGAATGTAGGAATAACACAGGGGTCACCGCACAGAGAATGTAGGAATAACACAGGGGTCACCGCACAGAGAATGTAGGAATAACACAGGGGACACCGCACAGAGAATGTAGGAATAACACAGGGGTCACCACACAGAGAATGTAGGAATACCACAGGGGTCACCGCGCAGAGAATGTAGGAACAACACAGGGGTCACCGCACAGAGAATGTAGGAATAACACAGGGGTCACCACACAGAGAATGTAGGAACAACACAGGTAGGAATATGTCCCATGTTGTAAAGGTATGAGCTGCCATAAGACTCACGGGTTTCCGGGGGTCCTCCACTTCCCGGATACTCAGGTTCTCCAGGGGAATGATACCTCTGGGCTCCTTATCCTGTAAAGAGAACCAATACAACAGTCTGGTTCCAGGGTTGCACATTGTGCTCCACAGCCCCCCACTCCCTGTTAACTGGGCTACGTCATATTGGACCGGATCAGCGGGTGGAGAGGCATCATCCCGAGACTTACTGTGGTGTATTCAAAGTAGTAAAGGCAGTTGTCTGTGAGAATGAACCATCTTCTCTTCCAGGTCTTCACCCGTCCTCCTGAGAAACAGAGATTGGGGTGGTCAAGGCAAATGCATCATTGTTTTCTTTAGAGATCTTTGTTCTTATTTGTTAAATGGAGTTCCCAGCCTGATTGGAGACAATATGCTTTGTTGTTGGTTCTGTGGAACAATTTTCTTTAACTAACAGTATGCTGCATATGTGGAACGACCTTGATCTTCTCCTGCCTGGCAGACATATTGATTACGCACAACAATTGTGTTGTTTCCCCACAGTCTGTCACAGATCCACAGTTCTCACGATACATACCTCCTGAGAAATAAGCAGCGGCCGCGCAATGTGGAAATGGCAGGGAGAAGCGGAGACAACAGTGGCCAGGGGATTCGGAGGAAGGGAGGAAAACAGATGAACGGAGGCAGGAAGAGAAGAAAAAAAGAAGGGATTGGGAAAGAAAAGATGGCAGAGATATTAGTGACAAACAATCACAGCACCCGCCATGCAACAGAAGACCAACAGTTCAGGCTAGCAAACAACAGAGTCAGAAAAGCTCCACGCAGAAATTGTAGCCCGAAGACACAGATCTAAGATCAGACTGCTCTTCCTCAATCCTAATCTTAACACAGATCTGACGGGATTCCGTGGACAACTCCCTCAGCACTGACAGTACAGCAGATGTTACAGCATAACGCACCAATGTTTTAAGCAGTATTGCCGGCCAACAGGCCAGTCAGTATAGCCTGAAAACATCGCCAGGGTATCAGAACGTTTCCCGTAAACAGAAAAGAACGCAGACATGTCGCAAAACAAAGCTTAAGAGATATGCAGATGGCCAATCATAATCAAAGAATCCCTTCAAAAACCCCTTCAGTGCCGTGTTACAGAATGTTAATGGATGCGTTTCAGACACAAATCAAGCAGACTTTGTGGTGGTTTAGACCGTCAGATGGTCCTGCCCCCAGCCGGCGTGGACATCTCACCCAGTTTCAGCAGCCAGCCCTCTCTGTCGGGGTTGAAGAAGGTGTGTGTCAGGTCGTTCCCGTCGTCCTCAGGGATCTTGAAAGGCTCATTCTTGATGCTGTCATAGAGATTCTGACAGACAAAGACCAGATCTCACATCAGATCTCACATCACCCCCTCCCTACCCCACATCACCCCCTCCCTACCCCACATCACCCCTCCCTTTCCCACGCCACCCCCTCCCTACCCCACGTCACCCCCTCCCTACCCCACGTCACCCCCTCCCTACCCCACGTCACCCCCTCACATCAACCCCTCCCTACCCCACGTCACCCTCTCACATCACCCCCTCCCTACCCCACGTCACCCCCTCACATCACTCCCCTCCCTACCCCACGTCCCCCCTCACGTCTCCCCCTCACATCACCCCCCTCCCAACCCACGTCACCCCTTCCCTACCCCACGTCACCCCCTCACATCACCCCCTCCCTACCCCACGTCTCCCTCTCATGTCTCCCCCTCCCTACCCCACGTCACCCCCTCACATCACCCCCTCCCCACCCCGTGTCTCCCCCTCACGTCTCCCCCTCACATCACCCCCTCCCTACCCCACGACACCCCCACATCCATAACCCCCTGACTCCTCCCCACCACTCACCCTGAGCAGGTCCTCTGGCAGGTCTCCTCCATCGTTGATGCCTCTGTTCATAGAGATGAATCGATCAAATCCAGGCTTATCTCTGACGTTGGGGTTGTGGAGGCTGGTGTTCAGCATGATGATGGCAAAAGACAGCACATAGCATGTGTCTGAGAAAAGAGGAGGGGGGGGTTAGTGGAGTTGCTAGTAGACTGGGTGTGTGCATGCATGTGTGTGTGCGTACGTGTGAGTGTGTACGTGTGTGTGCGCGTGTACGTGTGTGTGCGTGTACCAGTGCTCTGGAACACTCCAGGATTACAGTGACAGTATCTCTGGGCAAACGCCTCCATCATCCTGTCTATCTTCTGAGCCTCGCCAGGCAGACGGAAACTCCACAGGAACTGCCTGCAGGGTTCACGAAAAGGTCAACTCACAGCACATCACACTGGATTAGAGCGTCAGTAACATGCATCAAATGGAAACTGCTTTAGATAAAAACACCGAAGTTCTCTTCTAGATGTACTCATTTATTAAATGAAAAAAGTTTAACCCATAGGACAGACTTTCCTTAGAGCCTGGACCAGGTTGAGATCAGTGAACTCATGCAGGTCAACAAACGCCTGCAGAACCTTCAGATTGAACTCCTCCCTGTAGAAGTGAAGAGACAGTTTGAGATTTCTTTAGATGAATATGCATGTCTGAGGCGTTTCTCCCAACAACAACCAATTGAGCAGAATGAAGAGACAGGAAGCTGGTGATGACCTTTCTCCCAGGTAGTCCCCTATAGCAGTCTTATTGAGGCCCTCCCCTTTGTAGAGGAACTGGGCAACGTCCTCCGGAGTGTGTCTGAGCAACTCATTGTCCACTAGGAACACAATACCCTACACACAAACACAGAGAGACAGACACAAACGAAACACAGAGAGTGTTACTATAATCATAAGAGAGCATACATGATAGGTGAGTAAAATGGAATCAGAGTATCGCGAGGAGAGGTGCGGGACGCGAGGAGAGGTGCGGGACGCGAGGAGAGGTGCGGGACGCGAGGAGAGGGAGGGACGCGAGGAGAGGTGAGGGACGCGAGGAGAGGTGAGGGACGCGAGGAGAGGTGAGGGACGCGAGGAGAGGGACGCGAAACATGTAGCCATTTCTAGTCCCTTTCTTACCTTTTTGGGGTCCATGTTAAACTTCTTCCTTCCCATGGCCACATGTCGGTTCTTCTGCAGAGTTTTACTGCATTTAGGAAAGACATGGTACACATTTAACACAACGACACACACACTCCAAATCTGCATACAGACTTTAATAAATGAGCCAGTGACAGAACACATTCCAGCTAACGGTCGCGGTCAGGTTCAGATGAGTTTAGTGTTCGGGCTACCTTAAGACACTGTAGACAACCCCAGACAGGCTGATGAGGACAGGCAGCAAACAAGTGACCTGCATAAACCTGCAGTTATTCTTTAACATGGCTGTCACACTTCTGTTGACTCATTCATCAGCAACTGCACCAACTCTCGGGGGACCAGGACTGTGCCACGCACCCAATCATGAAACTACTTTGCAGTTTACATTTTTGTTGTTTACCCAGTCTTATCCAGAGCCACATACAGTCAGTGTACAGATTTTAAAACAGCTAGGAGACACATTACACATTGAAGTTGAAAGTACATTCTAATGAATTACAGAGTCTTCTGCTGCAGTAATTAAGTAGCAGTGTCCTCACCTGCCCTCTGTGCTGGTCTCCAGTCCCTCCACCTCTATGATGGCCTCTCGCAGCTCATCTCGAAGTCTCTGGATCTCCTGGAGTAGCGCGCCCTTCCTTCGCCGGATGTCCTCCAACTCAGAGCGCTCCTCTGGGCTCAGGTCTACTGGGACTATGGGCAGAAGAATTAAGAGTTAACACTTACGTGTTTAAAATATGTCTGCTACAGAGCATGGCCCAAAGGTGCTACGGAAAACAATAACATAAAAGAAAACTATTAATATCCAACGCTATGACATTTTCCAAACCATTGTTCAACTTCCTGAAACTCTCCCCCTATAATTCTGGTTATTTCTCTACCCACTGACCTGCACCCAATCCCTCTATTCGGATTGGTCCCAAAAAATACATGAAGAAAATCAGAAGGGCAATGTGGACTGTCTTGTTGAAGACTATATAGGGGAACGCCACCATACAGTCAGAAAAAGACAAGATCACAACACACAGAAACAACAGAGTGCAGAACTAGCCCAGCCACACGGACCAGTAGAACAGCAGGTGTGAGGGGAAAAACAAGTTCAAAATCAAATCAGCCAAAACACCGGCAACAGACCTTGACCCGACACTGAAACAACCTGTGACGTTCCGCCATCATGTCATTTGACAGTGGGAGTGGTAAGACAAACAGGTCTCACTAGAGACAGACAAACACTTGGGACAGGCAAACAGGAATAGTGTGAATAGATGCTAATCTTCTGGCATCCAATCACCTGTCTGCACTAACTAACTAAATATGAGGCTAACCCACATGATATCACCGACACCACTGACAGAACATGTAGATGATGTGTCAGTTCCGGAATGTACAAAATCACAATGTGATTGGCCGAAGGGAGCAGTGCATCCTCTATCATGCATATACATTATAAATCATGGCAATATATTTCATTTGGTAATAATCCATTCAAGTGTAATGAGGTATCGCATTTATTGTACTAAAGACTCATTGGGCAGCTTTTATGAGTTATTAGGTTTGTATATCACAGTCAGACCTCCTATCCACCAGAATTCTTCGCAGGTAATGGATTCTACATGGTATTAACAGACCCACAGGGATTTTGTTCCACGTTAACGTAACAGCCTCACATAGTTGCTGGAGATCGCAATGCCAATGTATGGCTTGTCCAAATAGCCCATTCCACCTCCACGAAAATATGTGCCATTGGGTTAAGGAGAGGCTACTATTTTCCCAGCTACTCAAGTAAGCAGAACTGCAATCCATCGGGCCAGGCGATGTTCATCCATACGTTTATTGTTATTGTTAAGCAAACCCACAGGAAATGCTGCAGGACACAAGGACTGACAAGAGCATTCTGAGATACTGTTCTGTTAGCAGAACAGCTGGCACACAGCACAGCCTGTAAGCTGGCACATGTCCCTTCTTAGTCTTCCTCCTTTATTAATGCTGGCACAAGTCTCTTCTTAGTCTTCCTCCTTTATTAATGCTGGCACAAGTCTCTTCTTAGTCTTCCTCCTTTATTAATGCTGCCTGGCACAAGTCTCTTCTTAGTCTTCATCCTTTATTAATGCTGCCTGGCACAAGTCTCTTCTTAGTCTTCCTCCTTTATTAATGCTGGCACAAGTCTCTTCTTAGTCTTCCTCCTTTATTAATGCTGGCACAAGTCTCTTCTTAGTCTTCCTCCTTTATTAATGCTGGCACAAGTCTCTTCTTAGTCTTCCTCCTTTATTAATGCTGGCACAAGTCTCTTCTTAGTCTTCCTCCTTTATTAATGCTGGCACAAGTCTCTTCTTAGTCTTCCTCCTTTATTAATGCTGGCACAAGTCTCTTCTTAGTCTTCCTCCTTTATTAATGCTGGCACAAGTCTCTTCTTAGTCTTCCTCCTTTATTAATGCTGGCACAAGTCTCTTCTTAGTCTTCATCCTTTATTAATGCTGGCACAAGTCTCTTCTTAGTCTTCCTCCTTTATTAATGCTGGCACAAGTCTCTTCTTAGTCTTCCTCCTTTATTAATGCTGGCACAAGTCTCTTCTTAGTCTTCCTCCTTTATTAATGCTGGCACAAGTCTCTTCTTAGTCTTCCTCCTTTATTAATGCTGGCACAGGTCTCTTCTTAGTCTTCCTCCTTTATTAATGCTGGCACAGGTCTCTTCTTAGTCTTCCTCCTTTATTAATGCTGGCACAAGTCTCTTCTTAGTCTTCATCCTTTATTAATGCTGGCACAAGTCTCTTCTTAGTCTTCCTCCTTTATTAATGCTGGCACAAGTCTCTTCTTAGTCTTCCTCCTTTATTAATGCTGGCACAAGTCTCTTCTTAGTCTTCCTCCTTTATTAATGCTGGCACAAGTCTCTTCTTAGTCTTCCTCCTTTATTAATGCTGGCACAGGTCTCTTCTTAGTCTTCCTCCTTTATTAATGCTGGCACAGGTCTCTTCTTAGTCTTCCTCCTTTATTAATGCTGGCACAGGTCTCTTCTTAGTCTTCCTCCTTTATTAATGCTGGCACAAGTCTCTTAGTCTTCCTCCTTTATTAATGCTGGCACAAGTCTCTTCTTAGTCTTCCTCCTTTATTAATGCTGGCACAGTTCTCTTCTTAGTCTTCCTCCTTTATTAATGCTGGCACAAGTCTCTTCTTAGTCTTCCTCCTTTATTAATGCTGGCACAGTTCTCTTCTTAGTCTTCCTCCTTTATTAATGCTGGCACAGGTCTCTTCTTAGTCTTCCTCCTTTATTAATGCTGGCACAGGTCTCTTCTTAGTCTTCCTCCTTTATTAATGCTGGCACAGGTCTCTTCTTAGTCTTCCTGCTTCATTAATAAGTTATATTTGCTGATATGAAACCAGACAGTGTCTGTTGCTGGTATGCTGGATGGTACATGGTAGCATACCTGGATGATACATGGTAGCATACCTGGATGATACATGGTAGCATACCTGGATGGTACATGGTAGGATACCTGGATGGTACATGGTAGGATACCTGGATGGTACATGGTAGGATACCTGGATGGTACATGGTAGGATACCTGGATGGTACATGGTAGCATATCAGGCACAGTCATTCAAACCACTCATAGTTGCTTTGGCCAATCACTAAGGCACATCCTAATTTGATCACACAATATAAGCAAACTGAATGACTAGATGAACGCCTGAAGGCCTCAATGCCCTTTAAGTTATTGGATAACAAACCTAGTCATTTTCAAGGTATATTGTTATTATGTTAAAGAACGTACACAGAATATGTTCAGCTTTTGATTAAATTACATGGAGAAAACGTAAAGTAAATGTAAAGCGATTCAGTCTTGTCAGGTGAACTGTGGTGCATTCACATTTGGTCTAATGATTTCCATTACATCCAATACCAAACATCCATGTCAAGATATCTCTGTTTCATAATCATAACCAGACTGGGTCAAACTTCATTGAGCTGGCCTAGTGTACTGGCATTCTATATTTACCTGAAGAAAAAAAACATGTAACAATTCAGTGCTCATATCCTTGATTTACTGATAAACCGAGCAGAACGAAGACTGACTAGTGTAAACACAACAAGCAAGTTTATTTATATAGCACAATTCATACATAGAAGCAATTCAATGTGCTCTACAGAGGAAAATAATAATAAAATACATGTATTTTATATTCATAACAACCTGTAATGCTGAAATGGCGGCATATGCTACCAAGCGCTCCCCTGTGGGAGAACGCTGGGCAAATCCATCTACAAAAAACCTGTTTACTGGCAAAAGGTCTTTAGAACCGTTCCAGGTCTCTATTACCTGTCCCAGAAGCCTTTAGAACTTCAGATCTTTTATGTATATATTACAGGTTTTCATTTATGCCATGCATCAGAATAAAAACAAATAAAAACATCAAATGGGCAAAATAAAATTAAAATAGACTTAACAGTGTGATAAAGTTTAGGAATAGAAAATTAAAATAGACTTAACAGTGTGATAAAGTTTTGGCGCTCAGTCATATGCTTGTGAAAAGAGAAATGTTTTTAGCCTGGCTAAAAATGGATACAACAGACATTTACTCTTTCTGAAACGGTCCTTACATCCTTACATCCAAAAAATGTAAAAACCATGGCACAGGCACATTCTGATTCTACCATCTGCAACCTCCCATTTTATCCATTCCAAAGTACTAATATTGATCCTCCTTTCAGATCTCATTGGAGCCATTGACACCATGAACCACCACGAACAACCAAATTCTCTGGTAACATCTCAGAGCAAACGGCTGTCTCTGGGACATTTGAACTGGTTCTCCTGTCACCCATCCAATAGAACATTCTGTTAAACACTTTCAGACTGAGAAGTAAACAGAGTGAGGTGATGTTATTTTGGCTACAAAGCCCAGTGACCTGTGCAAGACCAACCTGGCCAACCAAAAGCAGCCAGGCCATCCACAAGCAGGCCATAATCAACCTAAGAGTCACATTTAAATATATATCTAACTCTTATTTAGATGTCCACATAAAATAAATATGGAAATGTTCTGTAAAACACATGTGTTCACCTTTTATAAAATGTATGCACTTACTGTAAGTTGCTCAGGATAAGTACATGCTAAATGCTAAAACAGAAACACTTCAAAAGAAACTAACACACACACACACACACTTATCCCAGATTGACTGAGTCTATGCACTCTTTTATCCACTAACGAGGCACCAATGTAATTCAAAACACTGCTGCCAGGATCAATAAGAGCACATCTCCCAATCACACCCAGCCTGCTATTCTGCTGCCTTAAATTTGAATAATTTCCTTAAAAAAATACAAAATGCAGCTATTCGTATTTATTAGATGTTCCTTCAAGCATTGTCAAAGTAATATTCATTCACACATCACACAAGCTGTCTGAAAACCATGAATATGCATTATTTAAAGGGAAAGTTCCTACAGGTAAACTGTAAATCGAGGAGGAAATAAACAAATCAGTAGCAACATGCTGGCTACAGTTAAATGCTAAAGTGTCTCGAGACTCGTTTTGGCTGGCCTACAGTATAACTTCAGTGTGTCATTTTGAGATATAATAGAATCTTCTGAATATGCAAACACAAATGAATAAAGTTAAATTATAGTAAAAAAAATATGTATCTTCTAAATGTCTGAGTACATTTGCAAGACTAACATAACATTCAAAATGTATTCCAAATTTGTGCATGCAATAATGACTCTTTGAAAGTACTCTACTTTTATGTAAAAACTTTTGTAGAAAAGTACTGGGACTCGAAATGGTCCTCTGCCCAGTTTTTACGGGTTGAAGTCGTTTCTTGTTTAACAATTTAAGCCAAACTTTGACTAAAGAAATGCATCTAAAAACCCAGCCCCGGTATTAGATGAATAACGAACTAGCTAGCCATCCCACTAATGTGCAGCAATAACTCTGACAGTTTATGGGCCGACTAGTGCAGACCGAATACAGCTGATTAACCAGCACCCTAACAACCGCTCGAGCTAGTGCAGACCGAATACAGCTGCTAAACCACCACACTAACAACCGCTCGAGCTAGTGCAGACCGAATACAGCTGATTAACCAGCACCCTAACAACCGCTCGAGCTAGTGCAGACCGAATACAGCTGCTGAACCAGCACCCTAACAACCGCTCGAGCTAGTGCAGACCGAATACAGCTGATTAACCAGCAACCGCTCGAGCTAGTGCAGACCGAATACAGCTGCTAAACCACCACACTAACAACCGCTCGAGCTAGTGCAGACCGAATACAGCTGCTGAACCAGCACCCTAACAACCACTCGAGCTAGTGCAGACCGAATACAGCTGCTGAACCAGCACCCTAACAACCGCTCGAGCTAGTGCAGACCGAATACAGCTTATTAACCAGCACCCTAACAACCGTTCCAGCTAGTTTGCGACGCAAGCTAACGTTACGTTAGGATTAGCATAGCTACAGCTTTACGAAGGACTACAGGTATGTGGACGTGTCATTTCCACTGGCTAACCAACAAACGATAACCATTTACAGCCCCTTTCTGCACAGAATCCCAAGCATCGAAAGTTACTATTGGTTTATGAGAGCTGGTGATCTGTGTTTTGAAATGCCATCGGATACAGTTAGCCATCTATGCTAACCGACTCAGTGTTTTGTAAAGAGGCGATGCTAGCATTGCTTGCAGTACTTACTGTAGTCCAGTTCATCCATTTTTGGCGCTTTGCTTTTAGGCATACAAATTTCAGAGTCGACTGTCATTCAATAAATGAAAAAGTACTGGATATATATGGAAATATATCCTCCAATTAAAAAGGAAATAAATAAATAACCAGTCCTGCTACCGAAACCTGGAGTAGAGACAAAGGAGGCGGTGGTACTGGAAGTGACGCAAACAATATGCAAAAAGCAAACGTAGTGCGCTTTTCGCCATGATGGTAAGGAGGTTTTGAAATTACAAAACAGAAACACCAAATATCAACTGGGCTTAATAGCTAGCGATAAATTACATGCGATATAAAGAAATAATTGGATTGTGAGAAAGCAATGTTTCCGCCCAATTACTTCTACCAATTCAACATCGTCACGCCAGTACTTAGTAGAGAAGCAGTCCTGTCAGCATTCCTCCTTCAGGTGTGTATCGCCACCAACAACAGACCCCGTCCATCAGGTCCCATTCACAATCAACCATCCCAATCAATGCCTCCCTTGAGACCACAACTACAACAATAAACGCCACCTCTTAAGCTACAACGGGACTTTTAATCCTGGAGAGAGACGTTAACAAATTAATCAAGAGTCAGAACAGGAGGAAGGCGGCTGGTCCTGATGGAGTCAGCCCATGCACCCTCAAGCACTGTGCTGATCAGCTATCTTCTGTGTTCACAAAGACCTCCAACAAATCACTAGAACCCGGCAGCGTCCTGGCCTGCTTTAAATCCTCCACCATCATCCCAGTCCCCAAGAAACCAAAGATCACTGTTTAATTACTACAGACCAGTCGCCCTGACCTCTTGGATGATGAAGTCCTGGGAGCGCCTGGTGCTGTCACACCTCAAGACAACTGACCCAGTATTAGAACCACTGCAGTTTGCCAACAGAGCAAACATGGTCTGTGGATGACAGGATAAACATGGCTCTTCACTTCATCCTTCAACATCTGGACTCCCCCGGAACATACACTAGAATTTTGTTTGTGGACTTCAATTCTGCATTCAACACAATAATCACAGCCTTGCTCCAGGACAAGCTCCCCCATATGGGAGTGCCCGAGTCCACTTGCAGGTGGATCACAGCCTTCCTGTCCAACAGGTGGCAGCACGTGAGGCAGGGGAACCACCTGTCAGACCCTCTGACCGTCAGCACTGGCTCCCCTCAAGGTTGCGTCCTGTCTCCTCTTCTCTTCTCACTGTACACTAACAACTGCACCTTCAGTCACCACTCTGTCAAAAGTTTGCAGATGAAACCACCCACATTGGACTAATCTCTAATGGAAACAAGTCCGCCTATAGGGCAGAGATTGGCCGCATGGTGTCGTCTGAACAACTTGGAGCTCAATGCTCAACAGACAGTTGAGATGAGAGTGGACTTAAAGAGAAGCCCAGCTGAGCTTTAACCTATCGTATTGAGTGGCTCCTTCAGTCAACACTGTGGAGTCCTTTTGCTTTCTGGACCACACCATTATCCCGGACCTCAAGTGGAAGCTGAGGATTGCCTCTCCGAGTATGAAATGTCAACAAAGGCTATAATGCCTGCGATAGCTGAAAAAGTACAAATTGCCAATGACCATGATGACTAACACTTACACAGCCATTGAGTCCATCCTGACCTCCTCCATCATCGTCTGGTTCACTGCAGCCACTGTCAAGAATAAAGACTGAGTGGGGCGCATCATCTGCTCTGCAGAAGAGCTGTATATCGATGAGTTCTATATAGCCAAGTCACCGAGGAGGGCAGCAAAGATCGAGGCAGACCCTTCCCATTTGGGCAATGGTCTCTGGTAGAAGGCTGAGTATCAAGACCAAAACCTCTCGCCATAAATGTTATTTATTCCCCGCAGCAGTAAGTCTAAGGAATATGTATAATATTTGTCCTTCAATGTGTGAATTAAAACATTGCAGAAACGGGTCAAAACAAATTCCTTGTTTGTGAGAAACAAACTTGACAAAGTTCTGCACTTTCTGATTCTGATTATTTTGTATGTATTCAAAAGCCAGCTCTCCGAGAATCAACAGAAAAAGAGGAATATGAGGTTCAGGCTTGTTCAGGGAAATTCTAAAACATCACTTTAAAGACATTCTCATTTGATAATAACACAATAACACACATTCAGTTTAATAGCTGCCTTGGCCAGTGACTAGCAGCCTATGCACAGATTTTGTGTTCGTATCAATAAATATTTAGTTATTTGTGTTTCTACCTTTTAATTGCATATCTGATGTTTCTGAGTCTTGAGGACAACTGGATACTATTCTGAAGTTTGTGTCCTTTTTCTGGCGCCCAGTGCTACCGAGCCATCACTCAAGATGTCGCCACGCCACACAGAAGGGAAGTCTGGAAGCTTTAAGATTAGACTGTTCCCTAAATTTGCTTGCTACAAAATCACCAGCGGCATCCATCACAATCATTTGGCACCCTCTGTCCCACCTCACACCATCCAAGCCATGACCAGCCCCTCTTCAAATGCAGCCTTCACTTGGTCCGTGGTGGCTGCTTATCAGAAAATACAGTGGGTGAGATATTAGGCAGCAAGTAAACAAGCGATTTTGACAATGGCCAAATTATGATGTCAAGACGACTGGGTCAGAGCATCTCCAAAACTGCAGCTCATGTGGGGTATTCCCGGTCTGCAGTGGTCAGTACTTATCAAAAGTGGTCCAAGGAAGGAAAAGCGGTGAATCAGCGCCAGGGTCATGGGGAGCCAAGGGTCATTGATGCATGTGGGAGAGCGAAGGCTGGCCTGTGTGGTCCGATCCAACAGACGAGCTACTGCTCTATATAGCTCAAATAGCAAAGAAGTTCTTGCTGGTGCTTTTAGAAATGTATCGCAGTTTGTTGGTATCGGGCCGCGTAGCACACAGACCAGTCAGGGTGCCCCATGCTGACCCCTGCTGAAAGTGCCTCATGTGGTCATGTGAAAGAAGGTGGCCTGGTTTGATGTATTGTCTTTCCTTTTACATAACATGGATGGCCGGGTGCGTCGCTTACCTGGAGAACACATGACACCAGGATGCATTATGGGAAGAAGACAAGTCCGCAGAGGTAGTGTGATGCTTTGGGAAATGATCTGCTGGGAAACTCCTAGTCTGCTCTGGGCCTGCTATTCATGTGGATGTTACTTTGAAATGTACCACCTACCTCGGTATTGTAGCAGATCCTTTCATGAAACGATATTAGCCTCATTCAGCAGGGTCATGTGCACTGCCACAAAGCAAAACGTTTTGAAGTTGTATGAGGAACACAACATCGAGTTCAGGTGTTGACTTCGAGCATCTGTGGGAGGTCCTGAACCAACTAGTCTGATCCACAAAGGCCCCACCTCGCAACTTACAGGACTTAAAAGATCTACTACTAATGCCTTGGTGCCAGAAACCACAGCACACCTTCTGAAGCCACCTAGTGGAGCCCATGCCTGGATGGCAAAAGGGGGACCTGGACAATATTAGTCATAATGTTATGGCTGATTGGTGTAAAGTATGTCTGTTGATTGTTCTTGGGAATGCCTTGATATTCTATAATAGGCATTTCCGAACTCCATCATCTATTACTATCAAGATTAGAATGTGGCAGGGGTAGATTAGTCAGAGGGAGGAGGCAGGAAAGAGTCGAAAACACCAGCTTCCTGATTTACCAGTGGACCGAGGCGAAGGGTGCAGGGTTAGACTGTAAATATTTCAAACAATGGCCTCCAGGATAAATATGCCAAGAATGTGGTTGATGTCGTAATTTTCCCTAAAAGTACATGAAACCAAAAAAAGAATAAATAATTCATCTTTCTGTAAAAAAACAAATCCATTATGGGTACTGGAAACATTACCACAAATAAAAATAAAATGTTTAAAAACTTTACAAGTTGAAATTTATTATTTTAATGAAGAAAGAAAACATACAAAAACATAATTATGAACTGTACATTATGTATAGTATATACTTTCATTTTTAGTATTAATTACAAGTTTATTACAGGAAAATGTATCTAGACAAACATCATACTGGCATTCTCAAGTCACAGCCCAAAATAGTCATATCAATTTCCTAAACACTGCAGTCCAATTCCTGGTCATTTGTTACAATAAGTCACTTAAAATGAATAAAGAGTTTTGTTATACAATTCCAATAAATGTTACAATGTACTGCTACCAGCCCAGAACCATAATCCACCTGCAAAATGTGTTTCTAATCTTGTCTTCAGGCAATAAGAAGAAGTAAGCTTGGTGTTTATCCTGTCAATTTAACATAAATGACCAGAGGTGGACTGCTTGGGTCTAGGGACCAAATCCCTGTTTGAAATAAATACTTTCACAATAAATAATTTCACAATATCAGTCTTTCCTCAAAGTAATTCTTATAATGAGTAATTATATAATGCGGATTTAGTACAAATTCGATCACGCAACTTTAACCTATCCAACAATGTAATATTAAGCAGAACTCCTAAGGAAGGAAATGCAACATCTGAATGTATTTCAACAGGGCCTAGAATCAGCAGAAAGGAATCAAAGGCCATGAATTACTCAGTCATGACCGATCCACATCAGTGGGGAAGGTATCTGTGGAATCAAACAGCCTCAAGACACACCAATTGGTTCATGCTCACGAGATTAAACTCCTGGCATTTTCTATTTACTCCAGACTCAAAATATTAAGGAATGGCGAGACTTTTGAGGTGAACTAAAACCCCCACTGAACATAGAACATAGACTACATTATATGCTGCATCACATGGATAAAGCAATCTGAGAAATGGAGCCGATGATTTGAGTTAGGAGGCACAGCCTTGTCAGTGATCAGCGAAATCCTCAAGAAGGTAATAAAAAAAGTTCATGGAGGTTTTACGATGACATATATATGACATATATATATATATATATGATGGTGTCCTCTGGACTCATGTATCTGCTTTCCATGTGGTAAACTGCAGATCACGTTTAAATCGATAAACCATCGGTTAATCAAATCAAAAACATACTACAATAGAGGTATGTAAAAAGGTAGTTTAACAGGCAGGAATAATGTGAATGTCTGCTGCAGACATCCAGCAGTCTGGGGCTTGCAGAGGATTCTGGGACATCATACAAAGATCAAGAAACAGTCTTGCGTTCACTGTATTGCAACATCACAACCTAGCATCATCATCATGCACCCTTGTTGTTAAAAAAAACAGGCAAATGCACTAAACACCACGTTGGCAACTGTTCAACAGTTCCAACTAGCTCACGATTGCGTACTATCTGTGAATACGGGTTCAGTGAGGTCTCTATAAGGTTGAACTAGCTTTACAGGTGTCATGTAGGACTCGGAACACAGCTTTGCTTTGTGTTTTCCATAGCGGACGTCCCTCAGAAACACGTGGACGGAGAATTGCTGAGTCTTCGGTTTTGGCTTCTTTTATGAGGGTAGAGTCAGAGGAGTCCAGATGTGAACGAGGCGTTGCCGGAAAGGACGGAGGTACCAAAACAGAAGGGAGTGTGGTCTCCCACAACAGAAGTGGTTCCAGAACTAGACTTATTCCAGAACAAATCTAATAAGAGAACAAAGGATGTGGAACTCTCTGTAAGGCAAGGTCCGGTAGTATGCACCACTGCATGCTCTGTGTGCATACTAGAATGTATACACAACACACATGCCCTGAATACACACTCCCCCATACACATTCAATTTATTGTCCCCCCAACCCCCCCGTTTCCCCATGGTTGTGCAAGTTTTCATGCGTCTCGGGATAAACTAGTATAAACCAAACCAATACGCATTAAATGTTTCTATTATTCACCCAACCCGCTACCTGACCGGTAATATCTCTCACTAAACCCCAGATGAGCGGTTAAACGACTCAGGCTATATCTATCTCTGAGAGGCTTTTTTCTCAACTTTCAGAGTTTTGATCGCAACAGAGATTATGCAATTGAAGTGAGCGTTTCACGTGGGCTTATCAGCGCGGCCAATCCCTGGTCAGAATCTGGTGAGCCTCACCCCGGTGTCACCCACAATGAGCCGGGACATTGAGGGATGGACCTATGGGAGACGGAGACAGAGTGAGTATTATTATACAACAGAGAAAATCAGATGTGTGATGAATAATAATCTAACATCCTCTCTCTCTCCTACCTGTGCCTGCAGCGGACCATAGGGAACCAGTTCACCATCCACGGTCAGGGTTCCCCGTGGGGAGAGGGGCTGCAACCTGAAGGCCCTGGCTGGGACGTGGCTCACATACGGGGAGCTGAGAGACAGATGGGCTCCCCTCTCCATGGCTAAGAACAGACGGAGCAAGGTGGCTCGGGAGATCCCGGCCCGTACAAACGTCAGGTGGATCAGCCCGTCGTCAAACCTGGCCTGGGGGGCGGCGTGGAGATCTGCCCCGAGATGAGACTGATAGATGGCCAGAACCAGGACAAAGTCCCCCTCGATGGTGACCCAGTCCTGTGTGGGCAGGGGTTGGTCCAAGGGCGGCAGGAGGTTATCCCTGAGGGAGTTCGAGGGGCAGGACACTGAAAGACGGTTTTTCAGGGGCACGTCAGGGTCGGTGATGTCAAAGGTAAAAGACGGGGAGGGGGATTGTAGAGATGGGGAAGGGGAAGTGGAATTGGGAGTGTTGGGGCACGGAGCCAGGTAGGAGGAGGAATGGGGGGAGGCACACGAGGGGGAGGAAGGGGGTGTGGGAGAGAGGGAGAGCGATAGGGAGGGGAGTTTGGGGGGCAGAGAGTTGGAGTGGGGGTGGTGGAGTAGAGAAAGTGGCCTGGGACGAGACGTGTTCTGGTTCTGATCGACGGTTTTGGGCTTGTAAGAGAACGGGGAGTGTCTGAAGGGAGAGGAGATGGTCAGGGCTCTCTCTCTGGCAATTTCTAGTGGGTAGGTCTCCTTTTGGAAATATGTCCCGTTCAGATCCATCTCCTCAGTCCCGTACGAGGCTCCAGACACAGGGTCAGACTCCAGGCTAACAGGCTGGCTGAAAAAGGCATTAGCTATCTGGCTAGAAGGGGCTGAGTTCTTCCTTTCCGACTGTCTGCCCTGCGGGTAGGGGTGGGGTTCCTCACTAGCCTCTCGCTCCATGTCCACCCTGTACCCCTCCACTACACCCTCCATGGAGCAGCTGCCTTCCCCATTCCTAATTCTCTCCTGTTCCTCCTTCTCACCTGAGTCCAGCTCATTCGTTCCATCCATTTCGTCAGCTTCCCTTTCTTCCTTGCTCTCAATCATCCCATCCTCACTTCCCACCCCAGAGTCTTCCCTTTCATTCGATTCTGAACTTGTCCCAGATTTTGCCGCCCCCTTCTCCATTTCCATCTCCTTCTCCATCTCCAGCTCCTTCTCCATCTCTCTTTCCCTATCCTCTGCCAAGCTACTCGCCCTTACCACACCAGTCCCCCCTCCCCTTGCTCTCTCCCTCCTCCTCTCCCGCTCTCTCTGTCTCTCCATCTCCCTCTCTCTCTCCCGCTCCGTGTCCACCCTTCTCAGGCTCCTCTGTTCGCTGAGGCCCATATCGGAGGAGGTGCGGTGGATGGGAGTCCGGCAGAAGCCCTCCAGGCCCTCCGTGATGCTACGGGACAGGGGTCTCCTCTGAGGGGGAGGGCTGGCATCTGGGGAGGAGGAGGTGATGGAGGACGGCAGGTAGGACAGGCGGCCCTTATAAGAGCGCAGGGAGGCCAGACGGACCAGTGTGCCCAGAGTGAAGCGGGCTGATCCAAGTCCCCTGTACCTGGAACCAAACAGCGACACCAGGGAATCACATAACACATTAGTTATTCATCTGGGAATTGAGACAGGGAGAGACAGACAGTATATTTAGGATATCAGCTAATACATTTTAAGGCTGTATCTTCCAAAACATACGTACTTTGAGGACTGCATTGTTAAGCCAAAAATCTCAATTGATATTGCAAGAGCCTGACCCAATACAAGGAGTTGGGATGTCAAAGGCCCCTGGAGAGACCCAGCATTGTCTGTATAACCCAAACTCCTAACTACAAAGACGGAGCTGAACTGCAGCACAGTGACATAGCCACCCAGTTAACTTCAACACACCTTTCACTCTCAATGTCCACGTCAGACACAAATCCCCATGCCACTGACAGGAAAGAGAACAGCCTTCTGGGAAGACCAGGGCGACCGTTTTGAGAAGGGGCGGGGCTGGTAGTCACAGAGACCAAGTCCATTGGCTTGACTCCGCCCCGGCAGAGCTGAAAGCAGCAGTTGAGGAGGAGAGTCTCCCGAAGGCACATGTCATACCTAATGGAGAGATAATAATGAATAGATCATTTGGAGCAGTTGGTAGCTCAGTGGTAGAGTGCATGCTTTTCCCCAGGTCGCCGTTGCAAATGAGAATTTGTTCTCAATCGGCCTACCTGGTTAAATAAAGATTAAATAAAAAAATTAAAAATTAAATAATAAACAGACAGATGGTATCACAATAATGGAGGCATACAGAAAATACAAAGATGGAGGCATGTGGAAAATACAAAGATGGAGGCATGTAGAAAATACAAAGATGGAGGCATGTAGAAAATACAAAGATGGAGGCATGTAGAAAATACAAAGATGGAGGCATGTAGAAAATACAAAGATGGAGGCATGTAGAAAATACAAAGATGGAGGCATGTCGGAAATACAAAGATGGAGGCATGTGGAAAATACAAAGATTGAGGCATGTAGAAAATACAAAGATGGAGGCATGTGGAAAATACAAAGATGGAGGCATGTGGAAAATACAAAGATGGAGGCATGTGGAAAATACAAAGATGGAGGCATGTAGAAAATACAAAGATGGAGGCATGTCGGAAATACAAAGATGGAGGCATGTGGAAAATACAAAGATTGAGGCATGTAGAAAATACAAAGATGGAGGCATGTGGAAAATACAAAGATGGAGGCATGTGGAAAATACAAAGATGGAAGCATGTGGAAAATACAAAGATGGAGGCATGTGGAAAATACAAAGATGGAGGCATGTCGGAAATACAAAGATGGAGGCATGTGGAAAATACAAAGATGGAAGCATGTGGAAAATACAAAGATGGAAGCATGTGGAAAATACAAAGATGGAGGCATGTGGAAAATACAAAGATGGAGGCATGTAGAAAATACAACGATGGAAGCATGTAGAAAATACAAAGATGGAGGCATGTAGAAAATACAAAGATGGAAGCATGTGGAAAATACAAAGATGGAGGCATGTGGAAAATACAAAGATGGAAGCATGTAGAAAATACAAAGATGGAGGCATGTAGAAAATACAAAGATGGAGGCATGTAGAAAATACAACGATGGAAACATGTAAAAAATACAAAGATGGAGGCAAGTGGAAAATACAACGATGGAGGCATGTCGGAAATACAAAGATGGAGGCAAGTGGAAAATACAACGATGGAGGCATGTGGAAAATTTAAAAAAAAGGAGGTGGGGAGAACCGAGAGATCATCAATACAGTGTATTTTGAGCCAAAGGTTTGGGTCTTGAGTCTTACACAATAACAAGTCGTCATTGAGGTGGCCAAACCAAACAATAAAACGACTAGAGATAAGGAGTTACACAAGACCAGCTAGTTGACGGACTACAGTGACTGGTTTGTCTTCCAGAGATTAGTTATAGTCTAAAGTCTACTACTCTAAATCCAGCCACGCAAAAGTCTAAAAGGTAGACTGTGATTTGAACACACACATCGGTGCCTGCGAACACTACTCAGGGTTTGTGAGATTAAAATGGTGTGTTTATTTAGATCAAGTTTTTGATAAGTGACTTTGAAGCTGACAGAATCTTCTAGTATCTCTGCCTTTGCTCCATATCACAACACAACAAGAAATATTTTCATTTTGAAATCCATCATACCAATCAATTTGACAGAGACGAGTCACAGATGATAAGGTTTTCAGTTTCTGCAGGTTTAAGACAGCTGCTGAGTGTTTGTGTGTGTGTGTGTGTGACCCACCCCGCATTGTGGTTGATTGAGCCAGCCAGGGCATTTCCAGAGCCACATGGCAAAATGCCAACAGGAACCTTTATTGCCGATTCCCAATCTGGACGCTCCATCAGACCATTGATCACCTAGACAGAGAGTGAATCCGGATCAGAGTCATACTAATGGAATCGATTCAGTGTTGCTCAAAGAAAACTGAATGGAAGACTATGGAAGACTCCATTCCTTGAAGAAGGGTATCAAATCCTCCTATTGAGCTGTTGTGGGAAAAGCTTTCAATAACAAAACAAAAATAAATCAGAAAAAAATACATTTCTAAGTGAGCCAGAACCCACAGGCCTTGATGGAACAACCTGTGACCTAAAATCATCCTGAAAAACACCTTCCCCACTGTAGACTTAAAAACACAAGTAGAGCCTGGAAATGAGTTCTGAAAGTCTAAATGCATGTTAGAAATAGTTGACATACCAGTCAGAAATCAGGACATACCAACTCATTCAAGGGTATTTCTCTAGTTTTCTATTTTCCATGTTGTAGTATAATAGTAACAGACACCAAAAACTTTGAAATAACACAAATGGAATCGGACAGCCAGCTAAAAGTGTACAGCCTATTAAAATAGATTCATCATTTTGATTCTTCTAATTACCTCAAAGCTGGTTGTGTGAATGCAAAGTATGTGCACAGCTGTCATTAAGGCAAATGGTGGCTACTTTATAGTATTTACAGTACAAAATGAATTTTGATGTGTTTGACACTTCTGGTTTCTACACAATTCTGTTTTATTTCACAGTTTGGTCTTCCCATTATTCTAGAATGTGGAAAATGTTAAAATGAAAAAAAAATAACTAACCTAACTTTAGACAGGTACTGTACAATATTGGTTCATGTGATTACCGAACACAAGTAGGTGTGTCCTAACTTTAGACAGATACTGTACAATATGGTTGATGTGATTACCGAACACAAACAGGTGTGTCCTAACTTCAGACAGGTACTGTACAATATGGTTGATGTGATTACCGAACACAAGTAGGTGTGTCCTAACTTTAGACAGGTACTGTACAATATGATTCATGTGATTACCGAACACAAGCAGGTGTGATCCCTCACCTGCCTTGATTTACAGCCACACTTGAGAATGTTAGTAGATTAGTATGTCACTCCATGAATGTAAGTTCCCACCAGGCCCAAACAGTTACCAGGGCCAAGCCGTTACCAGGCCCAAGCCATTACCAGGTCCTACTAGGCTTTACCTGCCTTCCTAACCACACACACACACACACACACACACACACACACACACACACACACACACACACACACACACACACACACACACACACACACACACACACACACACACACACACACACACACACACACACACACACACACACACACACACACACACACACACACACACACACACACACACACACACACACACACACACACACACACACACACACACACACACACACACACACACACACACACCTCGTGCAGCAGACCATCTCCAGACACGATGATGATTCCGTCCCACTCCAACAGGGGGATCTCTTTGATCAACTCTCTGGCATGGTTCTGTCGCTCTGAGAAGAAGATACATGTTGTTAGGGGGTTGTAGGTGTGTGTGTGTGTGTGTTGCACATGCATGGACAAGAAATACCAGAACAGATTACGGTTAATATAATTTAAATACAAATACATTGGATTATTTACAGCAACCCTTCTCATTTGAACTAAACCTAGATTGCACACTTTAAATAGTAACACAGAAAATGATTTATGGGTTAGCCATAAGTGGAAGGCAAACCAAAACTGGCCAGCCTGCAGTAATTTAGGATCTGTTTTTAATCTTAAAGAAGTGATGGAAAATGTGAAAAATATGGAATTTCCCTACCTAAATAGAGTAGGAGACTGTACAGAGTGTTACCTGTCTGTATTAGGGTGTAGCTGACTGTACAGAGTGTTACCTGTCTGTATTAGGTTGTAGCTGACTGTACAGAGTGTTACCTGTCTGTATTAGGGTGTAGCTGACTGTACAGAGTGTTACCTGTCTGTATTATGTTGTAGCTGACTGTACAGAGTTTTACCTGTCTGTATTAGGGTGTAGCTGACTGTACAGAGTGTTACCTGTCTGTATTAGGGTGTAGCTGACTGTACAGAGTGTTACCTGTCTGTATTAGGGTGTAGCTGACTGCACAGAGTGTTACCTGTCTGTATTAGGGTGTAGCTGACTGTACAGAGTGTTACCTGTGTGTATTAGGGTGTAGCTGACTGCACAGAGTGTTACCTGTCTGTATTAGGGTGTAGCTGACTGTACAGAGTGTTACCTGTCTGTATTAGGGTGTAGCTGACTGTACAGAGTGTTACCTGTCTGTATTATGGTGTAGCTGACTGCACAGAGTGTTACCTGTCTGTATTAGGGTGTAGCTGACTGCACAGAGTGTTACCTGTCTGTATTAGGGTGTAGCTGACTGTTCAGAGTGTTACCTGTCTGTATTAGGTTGTAGCTGATGTTAGCCTCTCTGATCATTGGCAGGATGTATGTCTGACACCACTGCATTGCCTGGCCCCTCCCACTGAAGGGGTTTACCAATAGCAACAGCCGTCGTGGGCGGGGGAGTAGACTCCTGCTGATTTCTATGGGCAAGAACCAGTTTGTTAGAATCAAACAAAAACAGTGATTGTTTTATTTATTGTATTAAATCTTCTTCACAGAATACAAAGCAACAGGAAACAATGATAATCTCCCCGACACTGTTTCTGAACCCTATACTGAATGCATCTGGGAAATCACACACATGTCAGCGCATCTCAAAGGCCCTATATCTCTCTGACCAGGTAAGTGACAATTCCACTTCCCTAACGGCTCTACTGAATTCATTATTTCACTCTGAACACTACTGAAAGGCCCAGGACTGAAAATAAAAAAATCAATAGTCCTCCAAACACCAAGTAATAAGAAGCACATGATCCCTATAGAGAAAAGCTAGAATTGTAGCAGACGAAACATTAAATATACACATCTAGAACTCTCCCGGGAACTATACAAGCAACTATCATAGCAACAGCAGTAGTTAAAGGGGTTGTCTAATTCAAAGAGTACAGAAAGATGATGGAACAGACTACACACACAGTGTAAATAGACAGAGGTATGATCAGAGAGATGACGACAGAGCCAGAAAGAAGACAGACAGAATGGGACGAACGATGGAGAACTACAGTACAAAGGGAGGGGGTATTTTAGAAAAACAAGATACAGAGGGAGGGGGGAGTTTCGAAAAAGATAAGATACAGAGGGAGGGGATGGGGATGAGGAGAACCAAAACTATGAGACAGGAGGACTGCCTGGTGTAGACAGACACAGAGTCTACATTAATACAGACACGAGGACAGACAGGTGTAGACAGACACAGAGTCTACATTTATACAGACACGAGGACAGACAGGTGTAGACAGACACAGAGTCTACATTTATACAAACACGAGGACAGACAGGTGTAGACAGACACAGAGTCTACATTTATACAGACACGAGGACAGACAGGTGTAGACAGACACAGAGTCTACATTTATACAGACACGAGGACAGACAGGTGTAGACAGACACAGAGTCTACATTTATACAAACACGAGGACAGACGGGTGTAGACAGACACAGAGTCTACATTTATACAGACACGAGGACAGACAGGTGTAGACAGACACAGAGTCTACATTTATACAGACACGAGGACAACCTGGTGTAGACAGACACAGAGTCTACATTTATACAAACACGAGGACAGACAGGTATAGACAGACACAAGGTCTACATTTATACAGACAGGAGGACAGACAGGTGTAGACAGACACAGAGTCTACATTTATACAGACACGAGGACAGACAGTAATAGACAGACATGTCCACATTAATACAGACAGGCATACACAGACACAGAGCCTACAATGATATTACAGACACAAGGACAGACAGGTATAGACAGACATGTCCACATGAAAACAGACAGGAGGACAGCCAGGCGTAGACAGACACAGAGTCTTCATTCATAGAGACAGTACGCAGAAAGCAAGTGAGGAAGTCAACAACAGGAAACCGTTAGGGAAATGAGGAATGTTTAAATGGATAATGAATAGGCTCTATGTGGGCCTTGGTGTCTTTCCAGGTTTTTCCCAATGTGCTAAGAGACAGCAATGTGAGAAAGACGCATGCAAAATAAATGCTGGGGGGAATATATATATAGAGAAGCCCCACACACAGACAGAAAAGCAGCTATAGGGTGAGTGTATGGGTACAGGACCCACCCTCTCTGTCTGACTGAACGATACACACCGTGTGTGTGTCTGTGTGTCTGTGTGTGTGTGTGTGTGTGTGTAGGATAGATAACAGCAAACAGAGACAAAGTAGAGGAAACACAGTGTTAAAATGATAACTTGCAAACACACACACACACACAGAAGATAAACTAACATGTTTGCTAACATACACTAATGAATGAAGCCAGTTATACACCACATTAGCCTGTCCACAGTGAGACTCGCCTGCCTGAACATAGTATGACGTACATAGTATGTAAAGCCTTATATAGTACACGAGTAAAAGCCCGATAACCATTATCACGTGGCCAGCAGACATACGCCCACATCCAAAATTAAGGCTGATTCATACTGTATGTTACTTTAATACCATAGGCAGTGGAGAATCAATAGAACATCCATTCATACTACAGACGTCTTGGCCTCAGTGTGACATGCAGACTTGTTTTCACACTCTGAGCTTGTAGACAATGACGAAAAAAGACTTGCTGTCCAAAGCATTCAAATAACAAGACGTTGAACCTGACGCTTTTAGCAATGCAATTTGTAACGAGCCATGTAAAAGTAATTATGTGATCTAGGCCACACCTCTTTATCACAGTGAGACATGACCACACCTCTTTATCACAGTGACACAGACCACACCTCTTCTTTATCACAGTGACATAGACCACACCTTTTCTTTATCACAGTGACACAGACCACACCTCTTCTTTATCACAGTGACATAGACCACACCTCTTCTTTATCACAGTGACACAGACCACACGTCTTCTTTATCACAGTGACATAGACCACACCTCTCCTTTATCACAGTGAAACAGACCACACCTCTTCTTTATCACAGTGACATAGACCACACCTCTTCTTTATCACAGTGACATAGACCACACCTCTTCTTATCACAGTGACACCGTGCCAATCATTAATGGCGGCCATTAGGGAACATTCCCTAGTTTGATACCAACAACATGGCTGTGTCTGAACCTTCTGTTAATAATGTCTGGGACACACACACACACACACACACACAGCTAATGGGCCACACTCACCTGTGTCTGCGCTGATGGTGAGTCCCCTGAGCAGACACTGTATGGCAGTGGACCACCTCTCAGCCTCCACCCTGGCCTCAGACAGGTACGCCCTCACCTGTCTCCTACGAGAGACCCCCTTCCTCCGCCTCCCTGGGGGGTACCAGTACAGAACCAACAGAGGGGGCGCAGGGGCCCGGGGACAGCTGCAACCTGCCAGCTCCGACAGGGGAAGTATGAGGCGAGCCTCCTTTCCAGGCCGAGGGGCCAGGCGTTGGACGTGGACGTGGGTCGGGGTGAGGGTAAGGGCATAGCTGGAAGCAGGAGGCGGGCTTAAAGAAGAGGGTGACAGACTCCCAGGACCACCAGGGCTGTTGGGGCAGCTGTTGTTGTTGCTGCCCCCGGTGCCCCAACCCCCGAACAGACCATGGAGCAGCGCCTCAGCTGGGGACGAGATGGGGGTGTCTGGGGAACGCATCCTTAGTGTGAAAGGAGTGTTGAGCGCTGAAAGATATGAAATGTTCCGGTTTCAGGCAGGTGTGGTCTGGCTCCCAACTATTGGATGGTGATCGTTTCATGCAGTTGTGACTGTTGGAGAAAGCCTTAAGTCCGGTGGTGGTAAACAGGTAGGTACGTCTGGTCCCTGATCTGGTCACCTGAACAGGACTTAATTATATGCAGCCCTCTTAACGTTCTGTTAGGAAGCCTAAAACAACTATAAACCTGTTGGTTTTGTTGTGAAATCAACAGCAGAAAAATAATGCATTCACTTCTGAAACCTCCTTAAAAACATTCTTCCAGGTCAGTGCTTGATTTGCTGAAGAAACACAATTAAGGCCGGTCTCAAGAGTTCCACATGTGAAATCCATCGTCGAGGCTTAAAGGAATAATTCAGATGGAACTCCTTAGCAATTTCAGTCCTACAAAGGAACTAATATCCCACTAAATAACAGCTTTTACAATTCAAACGCTTGAGAACAAGGACAGAGCGTATATCTGACTGCAGCAGAACGTTGTCTAGGTTATATCATCGTCAAGGTGACAAAAGCTACAGTATGACAGGATGAGGTTTGTATAACAGTTTCAAATCTAAAACAGGATGGATACATGAAGTACATGTGCTTGATATTACAGCGTGAAATATCTTAGTGTTGATATTTACCAATAAAGTGCACCTTACAAAATAAAAGCTATCCGTTAAAACTATCAAGAGAGATTAAACAACAATAAAATGGAAATAAAACAACAAATCAGACACAAAAAACACACCTTGGTCGTGCAAGGAGGCTAAATTCGCCTAACACTATATCGTAGTGAAATATTGCAGTAGTGCATACGTCAAAAGAACCGGTCTCCCGGAGTTATGAGGTGTGTCACGGTAGCAGGAGAACTTCACCCTTCAAGAGACTAGCAGACATTAAAGCAGTTTAAATATCCAATTAAAAAATTCCATCCAATTGAAAAAGTCGACACATTCCTTTAGCGGTACTCCATCAAAGACAAAACGAACAACATCAAAAAGCCAACAAAAATGTCCCTGGAGAGTTGTTATGTCATGGTTAAGTTCTTCCTCGTCTAGACGGGGCAATGTTCATGTTCCCTCCCACAGATATGTATACCTATGGACAAAGGTAAAAAACATGTTGGCAATCAGTTAGCTTTCAACGTCGTCCAGCAAAAATATAGATTTATACACATTCAAGTACATTGTGTTTGTACACATATAGTGTATGTATATGTTAACACACGCAGAGAGAACGGAGGAAGTGAGTAGTTTATAAAGGCGTTTAATTTAACCAAATGACCTTAACAGCGTATTGACAAAAATGTGTAGTACCGGACCACGGTGTACAGAAGTCCTTGTAAAAACAATAGAGTATATAATACAGGAACATTTTACTTTTCAAACAAATAAAAAAATGACTGGCTATATCCTGTCTCTGTCGGTCCTTGTGGTAACATCAGACTGGTGTACTGATGGTTTCCTATTCAAACCGGTAAACAATTGCATTCACCTGGACGTTGTGATTCGATTAGATCCCAGATCAGACAGCTAGAATATAATGGTGAAAGACACCAAGTCACAAGCCACTGCAGTTGTTTCCTAATCTGATACACTGGGTTTTATTGTTCCAAACGATGACTCATTGGCCAGTCGGAGAAATGCAACTAACGCAGTAAACTTTGACATATTATGGTCATGGTAACCCGTTTGTGTGTGGCTGTCAATGTCTGGTGTCATGTCGTGCTGCAATTACTAAACCACACAGACGAATATCCACTTCCTTAGAAACCAACGGGATAAGAACTAAACAAGTACTTTTCAACGATTCAATATTCTTTGGCAACCCTTTAAACTGAGCAGCATCTAATAGAGCAGGGGTTCTCCAACCGTGTTCCTATAGAGCTATTGTCCTTGTTGTTTTCACTCCAAACCAAACTATATGCAGCCTCATTCAGTAATTAACTGCCTAATCATTAGAATCAGTTGTGCTAAATTATGGTTTGAGTGAAAACTAGGACAGTAATGCCCTGCAATAGAGGCTCTGACACATCACACGTTTTCTGAAGCGAACTGGCAGTTCATTCATACTACAGTGGGGAATACTGTTTGTTTACCAGCTGGTAACCATAGGAAGCTGGCCACTCTGCATGTGTGTCGCATTTAACCCGCTTCATTTAGAGAATGCTGAATTGTTGACCCATCGGTGAGTCAGAATAACAAAACATGTGCCTTAACATGAAAAAGAAACCGCAAGCTATGTTGTGAAAGAATGGTAGATGGTGTTTTGTTAGGAGTAGACACAAAACTATGTATATATATATATATGCCATTAAATGAAGATTCCCTCAAATTAAGCCGATGTAGGAAGGAAGTCTTATTTAAATCGTTCTTAGCTTGTGTTGTGACCCACAATCATTGGAGTCATAAATCAAGTTAGTTTTAGAATTATAATATTGGGCTTTTGTACCAGGTAAGTAAACTGAGAATAAGTAACAGTAACCCAAGAGAAGTAGGCAAATTGCATTATCCAAAGATATAACAATATTATTCACCTTGCCAACTCTGAAATCTGATCCATGGTCAGAATGTAACCGCTCTAGAACCCACTTACTGGCAATTAGTACAAATGAAGAGTTCTTAATTAAGCACAACAGAGGTAACCCTGGAGACCGAGTTCCCTACAGATTGACATAACTCTGACCTGTTGGTATCTATTGTGTCCTCTAAATACAGGGTGGGTCTGGGCGGTACAGTATTGCCCTTCTAATTTTGTCTCAGTGACCGTGCTGGTGCTGTCTGGGCACGGAACATGTTGGGTCCATTCGCACAGCACATTTGTCTAGCAACATATGAACAGATAGTTAGCAAGATAACATGTCTTCTAAAAGAAACCACACACTATAGATAGTTAACCAGTGTTTTCTGCAAATAGCAAGTTATTACGTTATGTGGGTTATTAATCGGAGACAACCGCAGTCCAGTTCGTAACATTTTGTCGGCCAAACAAGTAGTACTGCGTTTATTATTTAATAAGTGCAGATATTCAGTGGACGTTTCCAAATAAGATATTCTGACGCTGACATATGGGTTGATCGATAGTAAGCTATTTATGTTTGAACTGATAACGTTAGCTGAGCACAACCCAAGCCTGAACATAATACAAACAATGCTATTATCGTGTGTGCCTGCCAGCTAGTGAGATAATACGTTAGCATCACACTGGTGCTATGAACTCAACCGGTTTTTCATCCTGCCACTGTTGTTATATACCAAACCGTTACATTAGCATCCTAAACCGGTACCGATGGTTGTCTAGCTAACGACTGAACAGCAAGCTAACACATAACACTGTCACTGTCCGTAATAGCAGCAGCTAGCCAGCATAACTGTCAGTAATATAGTTAGCTAGTAGCCATATTAGCTAAACAGCACCACGTTAATGATACGGTTTGTGTCCTGGTCAGAGGTGCCATCACATGATTTTAGGCAACTTATTCCACGTCAACAACAATACCGACTAGCAAACTTGCTAAGAGAAATCAAACATCTGTGTAATAACATAGCAGACCTGTGCTCCATATACACACGGACAGTTTTACAATAACCGTACAATACATAACGAAATGCAGCGATCAAACTACCTCATAATTCCGGCTCCCACCGCATCGACGTACTACTGGGTTCAGTCGCTAGTATGCTCAGTTGAGGCACTCATGTCGCTTATCCCCAGGAAGTGTGTCTGGAGCTCCGGAGGGCTGGACCGTTTGAGTGGCGTGGAGAAAGTCCAATAGCGATAAGCACAGAGGTTAGGGACCACCTACCGACATTCCCCAATAGCAACGACGCATGGACACCACATTGTGGAGGCGAGTTGATAACCGAACCTCAAACTATTTCAATTTGAAAACGGGTACAAACAATGTTTGCAAGGAACTGGAAAAATGAACACAAAACACGGCCGGAGAATGACTTGGTGTTGCTTTAGTCATAGTTGGTAAAGTGTATGAGGTACTACAAGTGCAGCAAACCCCACACAAAAAGATGGACAGTACAAACATTTGATTAGTAACACAATCTTTATTTGTATGAAATCCTAAGAACATCTTCAATGGATTATTATACAAACAAAAAGACTAGTTCTTGTATCCTCTGCTGGCTCTGCGACCACGAGCACGCTCAAACTTCCTGCCCTTGGAGCGAATGTAGGGCCTGGTAAAAGAAGAAATAGCAATTTAGTTCTCCATTATCTTTTGCTAAAGCAGCAATGACTCCACATGGTTATACGCAAAATTATTTTGACATACAATATTCATTCTGCAGATAATGACCTCTAAAACATTTAGAAATGTAAATTATGTGCAAGTCACATCAACTGATGAAGTCACTCACTGAAGAGAACATTCACACCACAGGACATTGTAAATACATGACCTTAATCATGGGGTGTTCACAGGCTCTATTGATCATTCTCATTCCTTATAATCCATTGTCCAAATGAGCACACTTCGCACCCTAGTTTCACCCATTCTAACATTTTACTCAAACAGTCATTTTATGGCTCAGTGCCTGCTGTAAATAGCAAAACCAGACAACATGACTCAATATGGTACTGATAGATTTTTACAAAGGGAGTTTATTACTGACAACAGAATGCACAGTGCAGTCCCTAAGTATTTGCAAAGTAATTTGTCTTGTCTATGCACTACACAATTTCAAATTAAACAATGATTCAAATGAAACCGCCAACTTAAATTGGTGTAGGAATTGGGAACACTTTGCACATTTCAGACTACGTTTTTGGAGAGTAAAGATCTTGCAAGGTGATGTTCTGGTCAGACCTGTACTGCTGCAAATATCAATACTTGTTTGTTTTGTCTTTAGTCTTGTCAGGTTAATTCAAGACAGATGGTTGACCCTGCTAATCAGGAACATTCTACAGTTTGGCCATGAATATCTCCTTGACTGCTTTAGCATTGTGTGCAGGATTGTTCACTTGCTGCAGGGTGAAGTTCTATTCAATGGGTTTCGAGGCATGTTTGGATCTGACCAGATGTTTCTGAACAAATCGGTCATCATCTTGCTTCTTCCTTCGCAGTTTCATAATCGATAAAAACAAGTGAACGATTTCCAGCAGTACATAGCCACGCCCCCACACAATCTTCACCAGGTTTCACCAATGAGGTGGATTAGAACCTAGCTTTTCTGACCATAAACAAGGTAGTTTGAATCTTGTGGTTGTGGAACTGAGGTTCTGCTGGTCTAATCTCTTGATACTGAGACATCATTGACACAATTCCCGGTACCAGTCTCCCAAACCATGATATGAAGCAGGACGTTAATTGGATAGGATAGCCAAACCCTAACTCATTAAAGATCAGCATCAATATTTAATAATAATTTTTTTTTAGGATATTGTTTTAAGTGGCATCCTAAAAACAAGCTTCTGTGCATACACCTTTAAAGCTACAAATGGCTTATCGGCACATTTAACCTATTCAGTAATTTTCTTACAAAAATACTAACACCAACATTGTCTGATGGAAATAGTACTTATTAAAAAATTACCATCCAATGTACAGCCTCCATTTAAAAACATCGCTTTTTCCTCTGCCCACACAAAACGATTGATGCTGAGCGAAACCCTAGGAGAGCAGCAGTCTCAAGAAAATGAGGACAATACTCACTTTGTGTGGCTGTGGGGAGTTCCGGGTGCTTTTCCAAAATGCCTGTAAACCTCTCTGCCCTTACGAGGTCCTGTGAGAAGATAAACAAGGGTCACCATGGAATGTTCCAGAAGCTCGACATCAGTGATAATTAAATGTAATGTAAACATACAAACATCAGTGTGTTCTCACCTGACAGCAGCACGGTACCCTGTCCTTTTGGGGAAGCCAGAGCCAGCTGGTCAAAGGTCATAACTTGACCTCCTGCCTTCAGGATCCTGCGACGAGCTCCATCAGTCACCTTTAGAGCGCACACCTGAAGAAAAAAGAAATAAAGGATGTTCAGCTACCAGATCAAACCTGCTTTTTGTGTGGTTTTTGTAACTAGTCCTAAAATGATAACAAGAATATAGGGAGAGTAAATACGTGCACTATTGACCCATTTCAAACGCGGATTTCAGAAGTTATGTGCCAAGTGACCACATACACAGGCTATTAGGCACTGAGCATACGTGCCTGGTAAACCTTTCATATGAAGTGAACCTCATGGGAGGGACTTAAAATGATACAAATGTTTGTTAGTTAACACAATTATACAGTGAGGAAAGTCTCCAAATGGAGGCAGGACTTGAGCTGTACCGTGAACTCACACAAACATATTGACTTACAACCAAAAGATTATTTCCAAATAATCATCTATATACAGACCTCACAGAGATGGCAAACTAGCCACTTCGCCTAAATGTGAATCTTGCTGGTCAAGCCATCCTAATAAGTAGTTAGTCAACGAGCTCAACTAATATTGCTGAGGTGTCCATCACATTTTGAGCAAGCGAACATTAGTTTCGCTAACTAATAAAAACACTGCATGAATTAGTCTAAGGACACCAAGGCAATTTCTCAGCACATGTTCAAGCCCTAGCACAATTTACACATTATAGTCATTAGCCCATATAAAGTCATAAGCCCAGTCCCTGCAAACAAATTGCAGAGGTACAATTCATGAATTAACAAACAAGCGTAAAAGAAAATCTGTAACTGTTGGTGCTATTACTGCATACAGTTTGCACATTTGTACCAGAACTGCATAAAAAACATCTTCTGAAATGCAACAGCCATACAAGCTGGCCATACATTTGTGAGGGTGAATTGGAAGATTGGTTGTTGAAAATTGAGACAGAAGTGTCTGGGAATGAGAATGTACATTATGGGAAGTACCTGACAGCAGTAAATGTACCATTTAGGAAAAAGTTGTTTTATTTCTTTACAGCCATGAGCTATAATCTGGTATGAGTATGCAAATAACACCAGACTAATAAAGCGAGGTTGTGTTTAGTTAACGAGGAAAAGCAGAAAATATACCTTGAGTTTGGGGATATCCTGGATTCGGACATCATCGGTGATAGTCCCAACAACAACAGATATTTTGTTCTCGCGACCAGGCATTTTCATCTTACGGATCTGAAGAATAACATGGTTTAAAAGAGGACAAGTAAAATACCCACCCAGAGAAATATGAATAATAGTTCCCTCAAATCCGAATTCTCCAATTAAACAAGTCACACCACAACAGTAAAAACCAATAAATATACACTACTGGTTTAATTTAAACTGTTCCTAAACATTAATGTCAAAGCCGGGTGAAGCATGTACAAGTAACTCAGGAAGTAACTTCAGGTAGGAAGACCTACAGCCATTGTCTAGCTCACTTAATGTTAATAAACCAAAATGAGATGTAACCATCACCGATCAGACCGAGAGGAATAAGGAACCCAAAAAGATTTGAGAAAAGACCTGTCCGGACTTCTGAGACTTCAAATAATGAATTACTTTTAACTGATTAAGTGATAAGCCACAAGACAAATATAACGTGTATATAACTGTATACAAATAATAATAACTGGAGTTGTTTCTCAGATCACAGAAATACAATGTACAAGAGCTAAATAGTGTAACACCTGGGATTTTCATATTACATTAAAAATGGACACTATTTATTTTAAACAGTCAAGAATGTAATCTGCAAAACGAATTATCGGCTTCAACAGGAATGACACGAAGTCTACAAAAACCATAAAATGGGATTGACGACGCCAATGCTTTCAGATAGGACTACTTGCAAATATTTAAATGCGAAGCTGGGTACCTTTGGCATGATTTACATAAGCACACTTCCTGCACATCACTTAAGTTGTTCACATGCTAGTTCTCCCAAATCTCATGTTGGTACTGGAAACTATATCCTAAAGTAAATAAACAGGGCTAAATAGATAGATGTAACGTACCAGGCGGGAAACAGCCATTGGAGGCCTGTTGGTCCTGCTCATGAAGAGCCTTCTGAGGACCACCTTGTTAAAAGGAGCAGTGGAGCGACGTGCCAGGAATCTGTACAGCTGTGGAAAAAAGCATTGTAACATTTGGTAAAGAACATCTGATGGTAAGGAACATCTGAAGGTAAGTCAATGTCCAGAGTCACAGCCAAGTGCAGTACATGAATAAAGTGTATATAAATAAACTGCTCCACTGGTCTGAAATATATAATATATATAAAACTAAAGTACAGAGGTTAGCAACTGTTGCAATATGGTAGGTACACTCACCTTAACCAAGAGCCTCAGGTAAATATCCTGGCTCTTAGGCTCCTTTCGGTGCACCTTGCGGTCCTTGTTGTGTCTGATGTCGACTCCCTGTGAATAGAGATTTCATATCAGCACATGACTAATTATGTTGCCATGCTAATTGAACCTCCACCATGCCACTTCAGTACTACTAAGCCGTATGTGACTGGCATTTCGGATCCTCAAACCCGGTGCTTTACAGGCTTCACAATGTGGTAAGTCTAGGCCTCAAACTACAGTAATACAAAAATATTACCCAATAGTACCCATGGTCAATTACGCAATATACCACAAATGACACAGTCGTAATCACATACAGAACCTAACTTCCAAAAGTCAATTTATTTTCCTGGTTCATTAACACTAATACAGCAGGCAAATCACACGTTTTCATCTAGCGCTAGCGTTAGCCAACTTAACTAGCCAGCGAAAAGCTACATTCTACAGCAGCGAACAATTGAATGGGGTAGGCATCATTTTAAACATTAAGATGCAAACGTTTTAGACACAAACTTTAAAATACTTCAGTGTCAAGTGTTGCAGGTTGTCTTTCAGAAATTCAGTGCGAATAACCAGTATACAACTGACTGCTGGGACTCTTTACCCCCGGTTACCTAGCATCTTCCCACCGTTATGTTAAAACATCTTGTAGCACAACAATATAAGCCGAAATTAAAAACAAAGTTATCAAGTCAATTATATATATTAAAATTGTTCAGCTTTGCTACTGTGAAAGTACAGATGGACTTAGATTTTTAAGTCAGAGCATTGAGAATGTTTACAGACGCTGTACCTACCATCTTGGACTCAGAGTGAAAAGGGAAAAGGAAGGCCCGCAGTCTCGCGATAAACACTTCTACGCGATCATGAAGGTCAGGCGCGAGTTCATTGGCTGTTTTGGTATTACTTCCTGTGTCATAGTCATGTCTTTTTCGGTTTGTTTTCATCCGGTCTATGTTAAATTAACACAATGTTGTAATGGATCTTTCTACCTCATGCCATTTCTATTGGTATAGTTTGACTGAAACTATATTGGAAAGCGTATATGTTCCCGTACACATAAATTACATGGCCAAGCCTATCTGGACATCCCTTCAAAATGTATTTGGCTATTTAGGCTGTTCCAAACACACCCATTGCTGACCGGTGAATAAATTCGTCCACGCTGCTGTGCACTGTGTGCAGTCGCTAGACAAACATTGGCGCTAGGATGCCCCGCACTAAAGAGCTCAGTGACTTTCAACGTGGTACGGTCATAGGATGCCACCTTGCCCAAAAGTCAATTCGTCAGATTTCTGCCCTACTAGAGCTGCCCCGGTCAACCGTTAGTGCTGTTATTGTGAGGTGGAAACGTCTAGGAGTGACCACCGCTCAACCGCGTAGTGGTAGGCCACACAAACTCACAGAACGCGACCGACGAGTGCTGAATCGCGTTGCAGGTAAAACTCGCAAGTCCTCCGTTGCCACTTTGACTACCGAGTTTCAAACGACCACTGGGAGCGACGTCAGCACCAGAACTGTTCGTAGGGAGCTTATTTTAATGGGCTTCCGTGGCCGAAGAGACACAAAAAAACGCATCGTGCCCAATGCCAGGCGTCCGCCAGAGGAGGTATATAGACCTCTCTGTGTTTACAAACATTGCTTCGAATAAGTGAAGCGCGGAAAAAATGCAAATCATTCACCCATCTTTGTCTTTTCATTTTATTTGTTTACATTTTTAAATAACATTCTTATTAATAAAGTAAGGTTTAACTTAATACATTATTTTGTGAAGTTCCCTGTTTGTTCCAGAACCTAATAACAATGTTTAATAGATAATACACTATAATGCATTGTTTCTCGTGAAGGAGGTCTGTGCTAAGCAGAGCAGTGGACAGCAGGGCTGTGGATTGGCCGACCTTGAAGAGGATAAGCGTGTAGAGGACAGCGGTGGAGTGGAGGCCAGTACAGACGAGACACATGTAGTGGAGGTGCGTGAAGACGCTCAGGACACTAGTGAGAAGAAGATAATCGAGGGAGGAAGCTGAACACGGAGCTTGTATACTGTGGCCTGCATGTCACATGCTATATGATGGGTGTTAGTCATTTCAAATCTGTTGTTTGTATTTAAAGACTATACCCAACAGTGCAGGCCCATGATGACAGATTTTTTTATTTCCCTCCATCTGCTTGAGTTTTTGTAATATTTACAAAAAAATACGTCTGACATAAAGAGTAATTCATTAGTTGCGTGAGTAATTAATGAATAAGGATAATGATATGTGTTTGTTCTGACTATGAAACGTATATAAAAGATATGCTTACACAATGTTTATTTAGTTGTCATATCAATAACAAGTACTAACTGAAATACCCATCCAGTCCCTTCTACAAGAGAAATTGCTATGCCTTTGTTTTACCATCCAGGGTTTTAACCAAACCTATCGGGTCCAGTGTAGCTCACTTAGCAAAACCATGGTTGTGGTTTTAACTCTGAAGGTGTCCAATACAAACAAGGGTATAAGTTTATATGAACTCACTACTGTAAGTCATTGTGGATAAGAAACTCTGCTGAATTATCTAAATATACAGCTGCAATATTGTTCAATTTGTATCTTTTCCAAATCAGGGGATAAATCATGTGATTCATATTATTCAAATTAGACAAAAAATCACATTTTAGCATTCAGAATATAAAACACATTATATTCAACTGAGGTCCACATTTTTTCCTGCATGTATTAATGCAATGACTGGCATATCAGTCAGAGAGTGTTTCTCTGTTTGTCATCTTTCGTCTGTCTTAAATGGCACAGGAAGACTGTCCACACCAGCGAAGCGCCACCCACAAACACTGTTCTCACGACTGGGGGTACCAGGGAGAAATTCAATGCCTGAGAGAGAGGGGGAGAGAATGCAATGTATCAAATTGTTTGTGTGATCCATGCATGTGTATATGTTCTCGGGACTTGATGTCCCAACAACGATAGTACAACTTAGGAGTTATTCCCCACCTAAAATGTAATTTAGGTGAAGATGTACATTTGAGTATAGTGTTATTATTAGGGTGACATATAGGTTTCGACGTTAAGGTTAGGATACGTTTAGGAATAACAGTTAAGCAATCATGGTTAAGGTCAGGGTGAAGGCTAAGGAATAAGGCACATGGATTTCTGGTTTAAGGTTTTGTCTTGGGTCCTTGCAAGTATATTAATGCATATGTGTGGTGAGTGTTTGTTGTGTGCTTGAGTACATGTATGCAGGTATACAGGCACATGATGTGTAGTTACTGTGTCATACCTGCACTGTAGACCAGTAGACCACTCCAGTCTGCAATAAACAACCAAGGAGGGGGAGAGACGTTAGATGTGGTGAACTCTACTGTAATCTTCTTTTAGTCACATTTGTGGGTTGCTTCTCTACCTTGTATGAAGGCCAGAATTTCTCCTTCCAGTCTTCTAAAGGGTCTTCTTTATTTTCCAAAACACTTAGACCTTAAGGAGAAAAACATGGTGTGTATATTTACTTTGTTCTAAATATATTTGAACGATTTGGCTGAGAGAGCAGTGGTGTTTTAACAAATTATTATTTTTAGTCAGTGTGTTTACATTGTGTTTACATCGTTAGTGTATGCACAAGACGGCTGTTAATGTTTAGTCTTGATTTTAAGGCTTTGCATTCACATCCGTACTGAGACAAAATGAATACCAAGGATGTGCCAATTCAAGTTGGCCGGCCTGATAAGCAGATACATCTGTATAGGTCAATCAGAGACGTAAACACTATGGGTGCCAAGACCAAGTAGTTGCTACATTAATGAATCACTAGTTCAGCACTGACAAACAACCTAGTAGAACACCATTATAGGCTGTGATCACAGAATGAACACCACAATGGCGGAGAAAATAACACAGGCAGATCAAGAACTCTGTCCAGGAGGTGGTGTGGATGTGCCGACAGTAGACTTCACTAGTTTACTACAGAAGAAAAATCAGGTAAAATTATTTTCAAAAACAAGATGCCCTTAAAAGTATTTTGAAGAGCCTGCAGCGTTCTCTTGAACGGTCTTACAGACAGGTGAGACAAATGTAAAAAAAAAAATGTACCAGAGAAATGGTAAGATTTTGTGAGTTTTGTAAGGTTTGGAGATAATGTAGTGACATACCGCTGCCACACTGAAATATGGTAGAGGAAATGTCATTTTTTGGACATGAATTGTTTTGTATTGTTTCACTTGATTTCATTGATGATGCAACTGACAAAAGAGTTTTGTCTGCTCAGACAACCAAATGCCTCTATACCTACATGACAAAGCTTCAGCATGAAGTAGGACAATGACCCTAAGTACACTCCCATGGTTTACATGTCAAGTACCAGGCCTGAATCTAACTCAGCATGTCTTTCTCCTGACATAAGGCTTGTAAGGCAAAATGCACCCAAACAAGCAGAAACTTAAGATTGCGGCAGTACGAGCCTGGCAGAGCATCACCAGGGAAGATTCTCAGTGTCTGGTGATGTACGAGCCTGGCAGAGCATCACCAGGGAAGATTCTCAGTGTCTGGTGATGTACGAGCATCACCAGGGAAGATACTCAGTATCTGGTGATGTACGAGCCTGGCAGAGCATCACCAGGGAAGATACTCAGTATCTGGTGATGTACGAGCCTGGCAGAGCATCACCAGAGAAGATACTCCGTTTCTGGTGATGTACAAGCCTGGCAGAGCATCACCAGGGAAGATACTCAGTGTCTGGTGATGAACAAGCCTGGCAGAGCATCACCAGGGAAGATACTCAGTTTCTGGTGATGTCAATGGAAGGCACTCATTGCATATGGTTGGTCAAAAAATTATTTTAAAAGTTCTGGAGAAAAAAAAATCCAATAGTGTCAGTATGAGTCAGTTACATGGACCGATCAGTTACCTGGACCGATCAATTACATGGACCGATCAGTTACCTGGACCGATCAGTTACCTGGACCGATCAGTTACCTGGACCGATCAGTTACATGGACCGATCAGTTACCTGGACCGATCAGTTACATGGACCGATCAGTTACATGGACCGATCAGTTACATGGACCGATCAGTTACATGGACCGATCAGTTACATGGACGATCGATTACCTGGACGATCGGTTACCTGGACGATCTGTAACCTGGACCCATCAGTTACCTGGGCCGATCAGTTACCTGGGCCGATCAGTTACCTGGACCGATCGGTTACCTGGATGATCGGTTACCTGGGTGATCAGTTACCTGGGCCGATCGGTTACCTGGATGATCGGTTACCTGGCCGATCGGTTCCCTGGACCCATCGGTTACCTGGGCCCATTGGTTACCTGGGCGATCATTTACCTGGACCGATCAGTTAACTGGGCCAATCAGTTAGTATGTTAGTGAATCTTAAACAGTTTTATGACGTGTAACGCACACAGACCTATAAAGAAGACACTGATGGTAGCAGGTGCACCGACCAGTTGGTCCAGTACCACCTTCCCCGACACCCTCTTGAACCCTCCCCCTGGGAACATCCTCTCCAGTCCTTTCAGCCAATGGTAGTTGAAGTTGGCATGGAAACAGAACCCAACAAGAGCCACTCGAGCAGTCTGAGACCAATCAATACCAGTCCATGCTGTGAAACGTCGGGCTCCAGTGGTAATCTTGGTCCCTTCGTCTGAGTGACATTTTGTGAGTGAGTCCTTGTCTGTGTATGAGTCATCCTTCTGTTTTCCTCCAAACACACTTTGCTGAATGAGGTCTGCGGAGGCGAACAGCGTTGTGTATCCAACCATGTTGCTGATGTACGGTTGGGTCTTAAATAAGACCCAGACTCGATTCATGGTTGCTGTTGAGTTCACAGAAACAAAGCTTAAGTGATTACTGCGTAGATTTTGCACGTCACGACACCATCATTTAATTGTTCAGAATGACATTATGTTGTTAGGTGCATTTAAACGACTTTGACTTAACATTATTGTACGTGAAGCATCATTGTTCACTTAAACCAAATTAATCAGCCTGTTATTGTTTTCAATGGGCATGGAGTCATGTACAAATGATACCTGCGGCTACTGAGTGATGGATATTCAATTGATGTTAAGACTGCTAGAAATTAAAGACTTGAATGAATATGTTGTTGTCCCAGGGGACTTTTTTCATATCATGTTTTCTAAGGGCTCACTAAACCCTTAAAATAAGTAGGATAGGATACATGAATGCAAAGAAATGGCATGTATTCTCTAATTCAACTTCAAGTTTCAGGTAAAGATAAACATGTGACTTACCTTAGACCTCAGCTTGGAACACAGAAGTGGTAGCAAGACACACTTCAGGATTGTGGGTTTCTGGTGGACAAGGAAGGTGGGCCAATAGAATTATCAGCCAATAAGATTCAGGTTCTCAGAGATCAATGAGGTGTGCCTGGCTGGTCAAAGTTCGGTCAGCGAGGTTGTGATAAGGCTTTATCCAGTAGCCGTCTCTTAAAATGAAAGAACGTGAGAAAAGCACAGAAGGGAAAGGCAGGATACATGGAATACTTTCAATAAAAAAGAAAGAGGACCCAAAACATAACGTGTAGAACAAAAACAGGACAGAGCATACGTTACACTGGTGATTCTAAAGTGCTGTACTACTGAATTTAGACCAACTTTTTATGAATATTCTTTTGTTTAGAGCTGACTTTGAAAATGGTTTTACATTTTGAATCATGTCCCCATGCTTTGCTCCACCTACTTGTACATGGTTACAGGCAGCCCCAAACTGTGATCAGAATGAACCACAATTCAATTCTCTCCTGCAGAAACAGTTCTTGTCTTGTTTTTACTTACCAAATTCCTTGTCCACAATATAGGTCAGCCGATCTGTACCAACCACATGACAAAAGCAAAGGGTCTCCAAACAAACTTTCTGAATGGCAGAGTGGACCCTGCTCTAAAACACACGTGGCTGCACTAAAAATAGCATCCACTCCCGTTACCACACCTCCCTCCTGTGGAGACTCATGGTGAGTTGGATTTACAATAATGAGCCCCATGTTACATATTTAAAGGGATAGCTAACCCCAAACCACCATTTACATGTAATCATTTCCTCTGTCCACTTTGGGATGGAGACCTGTAGACCATTTAATATCACACACACACACACACACACACACACACACGCAGACACACCGCTCCTCATTTATCAACACAGCGTGGGGGGGGGGCAGTCTATTCATCCACTGTGTCGCCACATACATGCAGAACTCAGTGTGTCTCTGGACGACCCTCCGTACAACCCAGGGGACGCCGTGGCATTAGCAACCACCTGAGCTCTCAGATCAGAAAATGTGATAATGAGGGCCAGAGTTTAAGTCAATCAATTAAGGGCTTGTTAAGCGCCTCAACCGGTGCATTTGTGTCTCTCGATACCGAACAAGCTGCCGTGAGTTTTCCTCACAATGGAGAGGTGCGCCCACGCTCCCACAGGCGGTTGACTTCTCACATAATTGCCCCCTTGCTTTTGTCAGCCTCTCGGCCCGACATCCTTTATCGCTCTTCCCTTTATTTCAGGCCAGTGGAACGGTTAACATTGCTTCGTTGAAACACACACACACACAGTGACACACACACACACACACACTCAACCCAAACCACACCCTTTTCTTTGATAAGCTATCTACACCTCAACTCTGTCTAAAATATTACTGGTGTCTGTATGCAGAGACAGAGCTACTGCAGTGACTAGGTGAGGTTCTTTTATTGTTCTATATTTAAGAATAATGTTGGCATGATACCATTTATCATAATAACACAAGGTATTAATAATAATTTGTATAATAGTATTTTTGTTGTAACAATTGTTTTAACGGTTCAGCTTTGTGTAACACAGCGCTATTGGACAGTAATGGGTTTGATTTCTGCGTAGACCATACCATAACACAATTGTTGAGTTAAATTGGGACAAATCCTTGTTTCTTATTTACACCGTTTAATAATAAGGTTTTACCTGAAACTTTTTGATTGGTCCACCATAAAATAAGATCTGTAATGATTTTGTTTCCTTTATTTTGTGAGTTATATGGTGTACCCTAATATGTTAAAGGAGTGAACGGTTTGTTCAGTTCTTTCTTCATTGTGGCAGTAGGATTCGTGAGTCGTGCTCGTTGATGAATTATTTCTGTTTTTTCAACAGAAAATGTGAAAAAGGAAACATTTTGAGAAAATGTTTTTAAAGTGCTCACAATATTATGAGTTATTCAATTGAACATGTTTCTTTTTAACATTGCATCTGTTGTCACTTGTTACACTTATGCTAACATACGTTGTGACGTTTTTATGGAAGTTCTTTGTAGCTCATATTATTGTATTACAAGTGATATGAACATATTCCTCACGATGTTCCACCTAGATGTACCCTTACCGTTCTCCTCAAGCTTCACTAATACCCTGAGCATGTTGTTACTTCTCTCCTTTTCTAATCCCAGCCATGCGTCCATTGAATTCCATCACCTTTGAACCTGGAATGGAGCGATGTGTTCCCTGGGGTCGCGACCTCTTTACCTTTGTAACATCAGCAGCCGGTCACATGATGCGGACACTCCAAAGACCAAAGAAGAACCGTCCTTCCAAACGCCAAGTCAACCACCGACGCTTCCTACACAACATGATCCAGAGGTGTGTGTGTGTTTTTCTCATAGTAGTGAGTGTCGTCACAAGATGTGTCAAATATTATAATCTACACTCTCAAACAGGAAATTTGCCGAGATAGAAGCAGCCAATCACCAGATTGCGTCTGTCCTCTTTTCAACGGATGTGGTGAATAGTGACGCCACACTCCCATCACAACATCCAATAATGACTGACCAATCTAACAGTCCTTCTGAAGGTAGGTATTCTCTCTTTAATCATCCGGATAACTTGATGGATAAAACAAACAGGTCCCCAATGATGTATTCACCTGTGGTCCCCGATGATGTATTCACCTGTTGTCACCTGTGGTCCCCAATGATGTATTCACCTGTTGTCACCTGTGGTCCCCAATGATGTATTCACCTGTTGTCACCAGTGGTCCCCGATGATGTATTCACCTGTTGTCACCTGTGGTCCCCGATGATGTATTCACCTGTTGTCGCCTGTGGTCCCCAATGATGTATTCACCTGTTGTCGCCTGTGGTCCCCACTGATGTATTCACCTGTGGTCCCCAATGATGTATTCACCTGTTGTCACCTGTGGTCCCCGATGATGTATTCACCTGTTGTCACCTGTGGTCCCCAATGATGTATTCACCTGTTGTCACCTGTGGTCCCCAATGATGTATTCACCTGTCACCTGTGGTCCCCAATGATGTATTCACCTGTTGTCACCTGTGGTCCCCAATGATGTATTCACCTGTTGTCACCTGTGGTCCCCAATGATGTATTCACCTGTTGTCACCTGTGGTCCCCAATGATGTATTCACCTGTTGTCGCCTGTGGTCCCCACTGATGTATTCACCTGTGGTCCCCAATGATGTATTCACCTGTTGTCACCTGTGGTCCCCAATGATGTATTCACCTGTTGTCACCTGTGGTCCCCAATGATGTATTCACCTGTGGTCCCCAATGATGTATTCACCTGTTGTCACCTGTGGTCCCCAATGATGTATTCACCTGTTGTCATTTCTCCTCTTTCTGAACCATCCACCTTGATTTCTCCAACTCCTCGGCAGCTTCTAGAAGTGCAGATCCACTTTCCCCTTGTTCAACTGAAACTAGAAACCTTGGAGTGGAACACAATGAACCTGGAGACCAGCTGAGCCTCAACCTCAAACAACACATGGACCAGTCCAACTGCAGCACACCTAGTGAGGGAACGTACAGACTGGGGGGCAGAACGGACAATCAAACAAACTGCAGATCACCCAGAGCCTCAGAAAAAACAAAAAACTTAGAACAAGGCGGGGAACACTTTCACACGGAGCCCTTTGGATGTGAAATGTCTTCGGAGGAGGGCGTTTGTAGCTGGATCGACGGCATTAGAGAGAAATATGAAACGCAGGTCCGCCAAGACTCAAATTCAAATACCACACTTCCATCTCTGAACCCGAGGGCTCTACCAGGAGATATGTCAGCTATCAACCTGACTCCCCTCTCACCCGGACTCTCCCATTTGTCCTTGGACTCCTGTGACTTTGCGGGCACAACAGCCACTGACATCTCTGCCTGCTACCAGTCCCAAAACAATATGGCAGACCATGACGCCACAGTGGAGAGCCAGAGACCGGATATGCTGAGGCTTTGGGACTCAGAGTTGGAACCACTGGAGCATGGACGTGTCGGGGACTTCGTGGAGCCCGATTTAGAGTCCGTATGGGGTTCCCAGGGTGAAGACGGGAGCCAGACCCCTGAGGTGCACGGTGACGACAGTGCATTTCTAAATCAGTCAGATAGTTTCATAGAGAAGTTGATGGTCTACACCGCCAGCAGCAGCAGAGACAGCGGTTCTGAGATGGAGCTGATTGGTTGTTTCACAGGGCAGTGCGACTATGGGCACGGATACAGATGCTCTGTAGATCCAGTATCCGCTATTAGAGACTTCTTAAACGGTCCGAGCAGCTCACAGGCTTTGTTGGAGAGTGCTTTGGGGATACACGCTTCAGATAGGCAGCGTAGCTGTTTGAATGCTCCACCCAACCAGTTCTACTCCTCCTTCCACTGTAACCGGTCAGATGCCATCATGCTTCAGAGCTCTTGTCCTCAGCCAGATAGTACCTTCTCACTGGCGAAAGATGACTTGAATCAGAGTTATATTCCGTTTGCGGGAGTGGCTCGCTCCTTCCCAGCCCCGACACAGACCCCTCATTCACATCAGGTCCTAACGCCGCCCCTGGAAAACGATTGGCTGTTCACGGACATCATGGAGGATGGAGGCCTACCTGTGTGAGTTTGTGTGACATAGTGCTATATAGTCGAGGTGCCAACGGCCAAATGTGGAAGAGAAGAAAAATACACAAAGAACCCTACAATTCTAATCTCAAACCCAATTAATAAGTGAGCTTAACCCAACACACATCTGAACCTATTCAGAGCCACATACAGGATTGGGATGGATGAAGATAAACTGTCACACTTCCTCACAAGTCTATCAGTTTAGTGGCTTGTTATCTCCATGTACTCGCTTTAGAAACTTACAGTACGATACATCCAACCCTGTACAAGTCACCCTGGACTGACGAATACCGTTCCGGACTTGTTCAGTAAGGAAAGACGAAGAGGAGACAAGTTGTGTTATTGTTTACGAGCAGGTTCCACACAGTTCCACTTTAACTGCATGTGTAGCTTTATCTGTCCCACTATATGTTCTGATGAAGCGCATATTACAGAAGGCTCAGCAACTATTAAAGGAAACGTGGATACGTTCGGAAGTGAACAGAGGCTGCGGTGCCACCAACAATTAAAAATTACATTTCAAATTATGTGATGTTTTGTGGTTTGACAGAAGTAATGTGTTTAGATATTTTTGTGTGTATTATTAAGTTACTGATACATTGATAAACTGCAGTAATGTTGTGCATGTAACCAGGTGTTTCATCAAACCAATAAACAAATTGAAACGTACAAACTGTCAAAACCACCAACATATATTAAAGTTCAGCCCAGTCAGATATGTTTTATAATTACAGCATTGTAAACAAAAACGGCTAAAGGACACATTTTCAAAATGTTTAAATTCCACGTAAACCATAAAAGAAAAGTAGTAATACCGTAGAAGTCTCAGATGCAGACATTAGTTCTATAATTACAGTGGTCGGACGATCCCCTTTAAGCAGTTGTCAGAGATTTTAGCTCTAGATTAACATTTTGCTTGTGAACGCATCAGTGTAAATTCTTATCAAACAAACAGTAAAACCCTAGCTACACATTGGTGCTGCCATTGCTTTTTACACCACGTCCAATTCTGGGTTTGTCTGGATAATATACTATGCAAGTACCTTTGCTCTTCATACCCTATCAAGCCATTACACCTTATACACAGGATCAAATTCTGACATGGTATCTTCCAGCCTAACCGGTTGTTATTGTGATTATATTTATTCTTTTTTGCAACACGAACAACACGTGGGAGTTGGTCATGTCTAGTTCCTAAAACCGGACACGAGCATTTTAGCAGATACGGTACGTTCAAGGAAAGATCTCTGGCGGTTGTATACCACTACATATAGTGCAAAGGCTGGAAGAAGTCTGACCGAAACAAATGCACAAATCAGCAGTAACATTGTGTACCTATAATGACATCAGTAGTAAATTGTTGTTGTCAGAGTCTGGTCAATTACTCACGTGGTGCTTACGTAAAGTGCAGAATCAACGTAACACAACAACTCTATCTATACCTGTAGTCAGATAATATACACCAAGGATAAAACAGCGTAATAAAACTTAAAATACCCGTTGTTGTTAGGCAATCAAAAATAACTTCTTAATCCAAATCCTATGTCTTCTTTAAGTGGATTTCATTTTCTTGGTGCTTGCTTTATTGTTTTTTTAATAAACATTAAAAGTATTTTGTAAAGATCCAACTGTTTCTGTAGTACAGTCCTTAGAAGTATCAATAAAATTGGACCATGTCAAAAAGACGCGACCTTGACATGTGAATATGATCCAGAACTGCTGTATTTATATGTCAGAGTGAATGTACCAATGTTCTGGTAACTGCTCTTTAACTTAACAAACATTTAGTAGTTGAACCCTGCAAGCTTTCCAATTGAAGTGACCAAATCTTATGTGGAGAAAGATAAATACTCTTCCTCGAGCAGGAGCAGACAACCCTGATTACCGAAAAGACTAGGATCAATGCTGTAATCAATGCCATGCACCACCATGCAAATACATACTGTAATACTAGACTGAGCTGCAACACATCCCTATTTTAAGGTGCTCTGGGTCTGTAAGTACGTGGCCAGGACATCTACTTCCTGTACAGACTTCTGCTGTTGCAGGCATAGAGATTCTGAGGCCGAGAGGAGTTCAAATAAGAACGATGTATATCAACAAAAAGGCTTCGCTCTAGAAATCCTATAACCTGCTCTGTCAACCAACTCGAAATCTCCTTATAGGTTCGTTTATGACAAGACACAATTCTTAAGATTCCACCCTCATCATTTCAATACAAAACACAATGATAAAGGGAGGGAAGGCTAGAACGTCATTGTTCTAGGAGAACCTATACAGAACAGGAGAACCAATTCAGAGAAACAGTTCTAGTTGCTTTATAGAACAGATCTGAAAACTGTTGAACTCTGGGGTAGTTGCACTGATTTGTCAGTTGGAATTTCCACCTCACCTGACCCTCCTGTACTACTCTACTTTAATAAATTCTACACTACCTAAGTCCCTTTTCTCATCCATACGCCCACCATTTGGTTAAACATAAAAGCTTTGTTTCATAGATATTTTACACCATAAAGGAATTAAAAAAACAAATATTACAATGTACAATATGTCTATATGATCAAATCAAAAGCTATGGAGGCGTTTGATATGCGGGGAATGACTAGCCGCCTCTAAACATCTAAATGACGCACGTCCTTCTGGTTCACAGGTACCTGTTCTGTTTAAGAGATTCCAGTGTCCTACTCCACAGTGGAGTTCTGCTGTAATGTTAGTTACTGCCACAAAGGCCTGTGTTTTCACTGTTCTATACATGTCCAGGTTATTACCTGCCAACCGAGACCTAAAAAACCTCCCTGTAGTCTTGCTTTAGTAACTGCAGTGCTGCTCTTAACCTATTTCGATCACCAGAGTATGTTTTAGGCCCTGCCTTCCTTTGCACCAGTGCCAGTGATTCCGACTCAGTGCGTCAATCCCAAATGTTCTGTCTGAACAGACCTGCAATAAAACCAAAAATACCCTGCAGTAATAAATAATTTAGGATTATACTCATATTCAGACAGATATCAATTACATCAACTCAAATGCCTGTAGTTTATAAAAACATGGTAAGACTTGAGTTAAAGAAACTATCTAGAGTACCTACTGTAGCTATCTACCTACAGCTATCTATGCAATGCACTGACCAATCTACAGTATCTACCTAACTAATAACTAACTAACTATCTAGAAAGCTGAATGAATGTCTAACCAAAATGCACACAGCACTGACTCCTGATGCTAGAGAGAACTACAACCACATGTTTGACTGTCATTGCTTGTCGTGACACAAAAAAAAATATTGAAACGTCAACCTTATGATGGTCATAAATTAAATTGATTAGCTGTACGACGACGTGGATGTCTCTAGCCAGGTTAACAACTATTGGGTGATGATGTGGACGTGAATGTCATCATCAGCCATTTTCTTAAAAACCTGATGCTGGCGTCATTCTAGGTTCAGGGTACTATATCAAGGTTGAATAACGATAATGGTTCCTTTTTTCTCACACACACCCAACCATCGCAGAATCTGAAGAATCTCCCCATCATATATCACCCAATTGAAATTTGAACCACGTTACAAATGTATCCTAATACTTCAAAAGCATTCTATGCAGATCTCCTAATATTAGGTTTAAAACTATTATTTTGCCTGATAGCATTCACGTTTTGAGAGAGGAAGGTGGGAAATTCAAGGGACTGTCTCCCAGGCTTGTTAAAATACAGAATAGCTGACTTTCATACCAGCAGTCAGAGTCATTTATCAGAAACACACTGGCAAAACGACAACATACATAGAAAAGTGGATCCCCAGTGTGTGTCTGTGATATCGGGTGTTTCTCTAATCCTGACGTGGCGAAATGTCTTCCCCAAATATGCAGATTGTCTTTCACACTTTGAGGAGTGATTCATGTGTAATTCTAAATGTTCCATTTCTAGATACTCCAGCATTCTAGAACATTCAGCAGCCCTTCATGGTGTCATCATCTAGCACACATGGCATATTATTGTCAGAGTTTCTCAAAGTGTCAAACATGGCTTTACAGATTTGTTTGTTTCTGACATTTGAAGCTTAATACAGTAACAGAACAGGGCTTTGCTGTAATAATTAGCTTCCCCCAGGTTTTTACGGAAGTTAAATTTGCCCCAATGACATTACAGTCCACTAAAATGTTTCAGAATAATCAACAAACTGATCAGTCCTGGTTGTCTTCCTCCAACAGTGTGTGTGTGTGTGTTTTTCTGTTTGGGAATACTCACTGGTCTAAGCTTAGTAGTGCACGATCAGTTAGTCTGAATGTGTGTTTATATGTGCATATACATGTATGATGTATGTGTCAGCTTATGTGTTATATGTATTTATAGCATATTCTTTTTTTCTTAAATTTTCCCCCAGGTTTGTCTCATTTAGATTAAATTATTAACATCTTTTTCCAAAAGAGACCGTGCCAAAATAGCAGGACATATAGTTACAAAACACATAAAAAAAAACAAAGTACTGTATTTGTCTTTGTATGTGTGTGTATATTTGTTTGTGTGTATGTGTACTTGTACTGTAAACGTATCCATTGATGTGAATATCTACTGTGTATGTATCTATGTGTGTGTGTTACTCAGTGTCATTGAGGCTGTATGGTGGGGGGGGTCCCAGACTGCGGTTTTCAGAGGGCGATGTTGGGGTCCCTTGGCCTGTCCCGTGCCCAGTGCCGGGGCCAGTGCCTGAAGAAGGGGTCGGGGAGGAGGGGGGCTCCTCGGAGTCAGAGTTCTCCAATGACAGGTCATCCACCAACGGCCTGCGTCCTGAACGCATCCCTATAGGCAAAGGAGCACGTCTGGGGGGAATGTGAGAAAGAAAAGATTCAAATATTGGCTATGTGTTCCACTGTTTCTGAAAAGGAAATGCAGAAACCACAGAAGGGGCCACAGTGCCCTCTTGTGGTGTTACAGTTATCCTACCCCAAGTCTAAAATGGCTAGGAGACTGTTAAAAAGACTGGTAAAAACTAAATATTAATGTTTATTTCTGCTCCAATTATGTTTTTATAAGAGCAATAAGGCAACTCTGGGGCTTGACTGTCATTATAACATGGCTAAGAGCTGTATCAGGCACTCGGATACTTTTAGCGGCGGTAAACTGGCTACATACCAAACTATGAGGTCACCAAACAAGGAGAAGTACAGCATTTTATGTTTCAAATACACTATAGCACACACACACACACACACACACACACACACACGTTGACCTACTTTTCTGGATTCCAATCAGATGGAATGCTGATGAGTGGAGAGGTGGAGTGTGAGACAGACGGGGTGACAGACAGGTGGACAGACAGGTGACAGTGAGTACATTGGAGAAAAAACACATGCAATGATAAAACTCATAACGGTGTAACAGCAGGTACGGATGGTAAGGGATTCAATCAGCAGCAGGGATTCAATCAGCAGCAGGGATTCAATCAGCAGCAGGGATTCAATCAGCAGCAGGGATTCAATCAGCAGCAGGGATTCAATCAGCAGCAGGGATTCAATCAGCAGCAGGGATTCAATCAGCAGCAGGGATTCAATCAGCAGCAGGGATTCAATCAGCAGCAGGGATTCAATCAGCAGCAGGGATTCAATCAGCAGCAGGGATTCAACATAAAAATGTTCAGGAATGGTCACTCGGGTTATTACCGGAGTTATTAACACACACACACACACGCGCACACACACACACACACACACGCACACACACACACACACACAGACACAGACACACACACAGACACACACACAGACACAGACACACACACACACACACACAGACACACACACACGCGCACACACACGCGCACACACACACACACACAGACACACACACACACACACAGACACACGCACACACACACACAGACACAGACACACACACAGACACACACACACACACACACACACACACACACACACACACACACACACACACACACACACACACACACACACACACACACACACACACACACACACACACACACACACAGACACACACACACACACACACACACACAGACACAGACACACACACACACACACACACAGGGAGAGTGGTACCTGAGCTGGCTGCGTAGAGTGGTGATCTCACGGTTCATGCTCTGGGAACCGTCAGATAGCTCCTCCAGTTCTCTCTGTAGTTTACGTCTCATTGCGTTGGAACGAGAGTTCTCCTCCTCCACCTCCTCCAGCTGACGCTTCAGCTGCCTCAACCGGCCCATGGACTTATCCAACTGGGGGGGAGGCAGGAGGGAAAGATGACAAGAGGAAAGTGAGATTGGGAACAGAAAGTGAGGGACACGCAGATTAGGCACAGAACAGAAGGACTGGGATTACACATCACAGATTAAAATCCAGATGATATTCGGGAGTGGATGAGTGTCACCATTACTACAGGCTGTTTTCCACTATAAAATGGGAGGAGAAACCACTCTCTTTCTGATGCCAGTGCTGAATTAGATTACCATTGGGATTAGCAGGAACAACCAGAAATGTTGGCATATGAACCCACACTTCTGTTGAACCCACCTAGAAATGGTTAATCCCTGTTCTAAGTACTGGTCTGTACTAGTTCATACATGTTCTCTGTACTGGTCTAAACTGGTTCATACCTGTTTTCTGTACTGGTCTAAACTGGTTCATACCTGTTCTCTGTACTGGTCTAGAGTGGTTCATACGTGTTCTCTGTACTGGTTTAGACTGGTTCATACATTTTCTCTGTACTGTTCTAGACTGGTTCATACATGTTCTCTGTACTGGTCTAGACTGTTTCATACCTTTTCTCTGTACTGGTCTAGACTGGTTCATACCTGTTCTCTGTACTGTTCTAGACTGGTTCATACATGTTCTCTGTACTGTTCTAGACTGGTTCATACATGTTCTCTGTACTGGTCTAGACTGTTTCATACCTTTTCTCTGTACTGGTCTAGACTGGTTCATACCTGTTCTCTGTACTGGTCTGAACTGGTTCATACCTGTTCTCTGTACTGGTCTAGACTGGTTCATACCTGTTCTCTGTACTGTTCTAGACTGGTTCATACCTGTTCTCTGTACTGGTCAAAACTGGTTCATACCTGTTCTCTGTACTGGACTAGACTGGTTCATACATGTTCTCTGTACAGGTCTAGACTGGTTCTTACCTGTTCTCTGTACTGGTCTGCGTGTCTCCTCTCGTCATCTGCCTGCATCAACACCTCCTTTAGCTTTTTCTCTGTCTTCCTCACCAGCTTGTTGGCTAAAGCGTGCTCCCTGTTGAACAGAAAGACTGTCATGTTTAACTATACTAACCAGAATTTTACACAATTCTAGTGGAAAGGGTGAGATGTTGAAGAGAGAAGAGAAATTTGGTAGAAAAAAAGAAAAGAGGTGTGTGAGAAATGACAAAAGGTTATAGTGTCATAAGAGTGTGTGTATGTTCTTCTCACTGTCTCTCCAGCTCCAGCTGCTCCTCCATGCTATCAATCTTGGCCTCCAGGGCGGCGACACTGAGTCTGTGTTTTCCCCTCACAGCTCCCTCCATCTCCCCCAGCTTCAGCTTCAGCTCCTTGGTCTGCCTCTCCAGAGACTCCCGGGCGCCCTCAGCCTTCTGACCCAGCGTTCTCTCACCCTGCAGCTGTACTGTCAGAGTGTCCACCTGGGGTAAGAACGGGACGTTCAAAGAAATAAATGACAAATGTAATATCTTTTAATTAAGACAACAGTATGTATTATACATGAAACAGCTACTTTCAGACATGACACATTTTCAAGGTTATATTTAGGGTATCCAACAAATTTTACCGTACAGAGGCCCATTTTCAGCAACCACGTTAATTATTTTTAAAGTCTAATTGATTATTAAAAAGTTTTTGCAATTATGTTACCACAGCTGGAAACTGTTGTGCTGATTAAAGAGGCCACAAAACTGCCCTTCTTTAGACGACGTTAGTATTTGCAGCATCAGAAATTGTGGCAAATGAAAACGCCATATCTCAGAAAGACCCAAACAATTGGTTAAGCAAAAGACCACAGACACTGGAGAAAGGAAGAATCGAAAACCACGTGCAGTGGTTTTATTTATACTGTGTTAATATGTGCAGTGGTTTTAATTATACTGTGTTAATATGTGCAGTGGTTTTATTTATACTGTGTTAATATGTGCAGTGGTTTTATTTATACTGTGTTAATATGTGCAGTGGTTTTATTTATACTGTGTTAATACGTGTGGTAGTTTTATTTATACAGTGTTAATACGTGCAGTGGTTTTATTTATACAGTGTTAATATGTGCAGTGGTTTTATTTATAATGTGTTAATATGTGCAGTGGTTTTATTTATACTGTGTTAATACGTGCAGTGGTTTTATATATACTGTGTTAATACGTGCAGTGGTTTTATATATACTGTGTTAATACGTGCAGAGTATTTTTTTATTCTAATGTGTTAATAATACGTGCAGTGGTTTTATTTATTCTAATGTGTTAATACGTGTGGTGGTGTGAAGAAGGATTCTGCAGGGGTTTACCTGAAGTGTCGCCTTCCTGTATCTCTCAGCCATTAATTCAGCATTGCACTGCTCCTCTTCCAACTCCTCTTCCAGCTGGGTGACTCGTGCCTCCAACCTCCTCTTCTCTTCACCAAGAGCTGACCTGAAAACCCCCCCCCCACACACACACACACACACACACACACACACACACACACACACACACACACACACACACACACACACACACACACACACACACACACACACACACACACACACACACACACACACACACACACACACACACACACACACACACACACACACACACACACACACACACACACACACACACACACACACACACACACACACACACACACACACACACACACACACACACACACACACACACACACACACACACACACACACACACACACACACACACACACACACACACACACACACACACACACACACACACACACACACACACACACACACACACACACACACACACACACACACACACACGATTACTATGATACACACACACATAACACATATACAAGCTTATGCACACATTATAGGAATCTCAATCCTTGTGAGGACACTATCAGTTATTTCCATTCAAAATGCTCGGAACCTCATTTTAGACCTCGCCAAGGTTAGTCCAGCACCCCCACACACAGAGCAGAATGACAGATACTAACTTCCCAGTGGAGCTGTTGATGATTTCATCAGCCATCTCGTCTCTCTCCAGTTGGGCCTGTCTCCTCATCCTCTCAGACACTGATAGATCCTATACACACACACACACACACACACACACACACACACACACACACACACACACACACACGCGCGCAAAGACAAAGTTAGCTTTCAAATGCTTCTGCTGGTCATGTTGACTAGCTGTATAAATCAAAACGGTAAATAAATGTATTTTTTCTATATGCAACTCAGGTTGTGTCATCACACACACACACCAGCAAACACACACACCTCTGTAAGATGCAGTAGCTCTGCCTCCAAGATCTGTAGTCGTTTCTCTGTGTCTTTTGATTGGGCAACCACCTCGTCACGTGCAAGCTTGGACTCATCAAGCTCACGAAGCACCTCCTTCATCTGAGCCTGAGAGTGAGAGAGGAAGGGGTTCAATCTGGTGTTCCACTAGGCTTTGTGCTGGGACCATTTATAGGAAAGGTTGGTTATAGTTTAAAAAATTAAAGTTTAAAATATGTCAGATAATCTAACATCAGACTAAGAAAATAATGAAAAAATACTTTGTATCTTACCTGCAGTCTCCGTAGCTGCCTAAGTCCCTCCTCCCTTCCACGATTGGCTGTCTCCACCTGGGCCTCTGCCTCCTGTAGCTCTGCCTCTAGCTGCTTCTTGACAGACATGCCCTGGGAGCGCTGACTCCTCTCCTCCTCTAGCAGGGCCTCCAACTCCCTTACCTTGGGAGAAGAGGTAAGACAGAGAGTTGAGCACAGGTGTGGAGGGAGGGAACCACAAGTTAAAATCAGACAGAACGTCAGTATATAATTCACATGAGTAACAGACTCAGTTCTTCTCATCTTTTCTCAGTGTTTCACCTGTTTGTTGAGAGACCTCCTCTTCTCCTCTCCCTTTTCCTCCTTGGTGCTGATCTCTCTCTCAAACTGTGCCCTGAGGGCCTGGAGGGTTACTTCCAGCCTCAGCCGGGAGTTCTCTGCCTCCACCAGCTCCTCCTCAAGCTCCTGGGTTTGATTGCGCAGGGACTCGGCCTCTGTTTCCAGGGCTCGTCGGGAACGCTCCAGCTCATGCACCTGGTACAGTAGAAACACGTGGGCTTAAATAACTGCAGCCATTACGGTTAGGAGGCGGCTGGCCGATAGCTGGAAAAGAAATCAGGGGTCCATCTGCAAGAAGAGGTCCATTTACAGGAATAGCGCAAACTACAGGACTATAGATAAACATAATGGTAAACACACTGTAAAGAAAAACAAACAGTGTAAATGTAGATTCTGTTCTGACAGAATCTGAATAATTATATAGGATATTCCTGTTGTATAAAACTAACCAAATATATTTAATGGCATTGGCTGGAAGTGCAGTGGGTCAGATCCAAACCCACCCCACATCAGCACCTACAGCACCGGACCACTCCAAGCGACATAACCGGTGTCGTTTGATGACACACGTTTTGAACTGTTGGGAAGCCTATATATTAGGCTTATATTAGCCTAACGTTTACTAACCACAGTCAAATAAATATTCAAACAGCCTAAAACAGAAATGTTTCAGCTTTGCTTAAATGTCTTATTTCATAAACATATTTTACATATTTTTTTCAGTGATAGGCTATCACTACTGCCTCTATTGAGGCTATTCAAAAACAGCTTTCTGCGATGGAACTTCATCCGACCTTTAGTTTCATATAATAATAATGGAGGATTAAGAAACAGTCATCTATGCCAACTTACAAAGCACCCAGAAATGGAAGAGATATAAAGCACATTCAGATTAAATACAAACCCAGACAACAGTCGCCACTGTAGTGTTACATTAGACTGCAGATCTATTGACAGAACAGGCAGGTGAGGATGTAGTGCTCTCTGCTCTCTCTCTGTTTTCCTTCATACTGGTAATAGCCTAACTTATTACCATTATGCACATATGTGTGTAACATGTAGAAAATGGAAACAAAGTAGGCCACCTGGCATGTGTCCCTGCTGTGTCCCCACTGCACTGCAATGTTGTGTTCTGTCAGACTGTGTGAGTTAAGCACACACACACACACACACACACACACACACACACACACACACACACACACACACACACACACACACACACACACACACACACACACACACACACACACACACACACACACACACACACACACACACACACACACACACACACACACACACACACACACACACACACACACACACACACATTTCTTTCCCACGTCATCCTTTTGATTGACCAGTTGTTCCATTTCTATGCGGAGTTGCTTGTTTGATCTTTCCAGCTCGTCCCTCTGATCTTGGGCTTCCTGCAAATATGTGGGATAATACATGAGTACCAATGCAGTGATATAACTGGATAATACAGTGTGGTTAATGCAGTGGTACCTGCAGGGCTCGTGTTAACTGGATAATACAGTGTGGTTAATGCAGTGGTACCTGCAGGGCTCGTGTTAACTGGATAATACAATGTGGTTAATGCAGTGGTACCTGCAGGGCTGTTAACTGGATAATACAGTGTGGTTAATGCAGTGGTACCTGCAGGGCTCGTGTTAACTGGATAATACAGTGTGGTTAATGCAGTGGTACCTGCAGGGCTCGTGTTAACTGGATAATACAATGTGGTTAATGCAGTGGTACCTGCAGGGCTCGTGTTAACTGGATAATACAATGTGGTTAATGCAGTGGTACCTGCAGGGCTCGTGTCAGGCCCATAGAGCGTGTATCCTTCTCTCTGCAGTCTGCCTCGGCCCTGTCCCTCTCCTCTGCCAGGCGGGCACTCACTGTCTTCTCCTCTGCCAGGCACTGATAGGGGGATAATGTCATATTGTTACCATACCAACACAAGTTATGTGATGCCCCTATCTCTTATCTGGTTACCATACCAACACAAGTTATGTGATGCCCCTATCTCTTATCTGGTTACCATACCAACACAAGTTATGGGATGCCCCCATCTCTAACCTGGTCAAACTTCTTCTGCCTCTTCTCCAGGGCGGTGCAGTTCTGTCTCTCTCTCTGCAGTGCCAGGGTCATGTCTTCTATCTCCTCCCTCAGTCTCTCCCTCTGACGGTCCACTCGCTCTTTCTCCTCCTCCCTCTGACATTCCCTCTGGACCGCCTGATCCAGGTCTCTCTGTAGTTTTCTGCGCGTCTCCTCTCCCGCCTCCACCGCCACATTCATCTCCTCCGACTGCTTCCGCAATTCAGCAAGCTAGAGAGAGAGGGAGGGATAGTGAGAAATGGGAGAGAGGGATAGTGAGAAATGGGAGGGAGGGATAGTGAGAATGGGAGGGAGGGAGAGTGAGAAATGGGAGGGAGGGATAGTGAGAAATGGGAGGGAGGGATAGTGAGAAATGGGAGAGAGGGATAGTGAGAAATGGGAGAGAGGGATAGTGAGAAATGGGAGGGAGGGATAGTGAGAAATGGGAGAGAGGGATTGTGAGAAATGGGAGAGAGGGATAGTGAGAAATGGGAGAGAGGGATAGTGAGAAATGGGAGGGAGGGAGAGTGAGAAATGGGAGGGAGGGAGAGTGAGAAATGGGAGGGAGGGATAGTGAGAAATGGGAGGGAGGGAGAGTGAGAAATGGGAGGGAGGGAGAGTGAGAAATGGGAGAGGGATAGTGAGAAATGGGAGGGAGGGAGAGTGAGAAATGGGAGAGAGGGAGAGTGAGAAATGGGAGAGAGGGATAGTGAGAAATGGGAGAGAGGGAGAGTGAGAAATGGGAGAGAGGGAGAGTGAGAAATGGGAGAGAGGGATAGTGAGAAATGGGAGAGAGGGAGAGTGAGAAATGGGAGGGAGGGAGAGTGAGAAATGGGAGGGAGGGAGAGTGAGAAATGGGAGAGAGGGAGAGTGAGAAATGGGAGAGAGGGAGAAATGGGAGAGTAGCCCTGCTGTGAAAGCAACTGAACATGCTTTCTATTGAGACCGATAGGGATTGTTACCTGCTGGGTGTGAGTCTGTATCTGCCTGCACAGCTCTTTGGCTTTCTCCTCATCCTCCTCCACTCTCTCCATCAGTCCATTCTTCTCCTCCTCCAGAGCCCTCACCCTGGAGCCAAGAGCCAGCTTCTGACGAGTCTCATCCTGCAGTAGCTCCTGGAAGAATTTCATATGGGAAGTGTTTAAAGCATTAGATGACAAGAGCTGGCTGGTATGTATGTGTCCGTTTGTGTGTCTGTCTGTTTATGTGTCTGTGTGCGTGTGTGTGCCTGTGTGTGTGTGTTTACCTGAGCGTCATGAAGTTGGCTCTCCAGGCTGCTGAAGTCCTTATTTAGACGGAGGCTTTTGGAATCAGCGGAGGCCAGAGAACTGGAGAGGGTCTCGATCTCTGACTGTAGCTTGTGCAGTCTGTCCTCTCTCTCCTCCCTCTCCCTGTCTGCCTGGGCCAGGCGTGCTGTTAACTCCTGGACTTGGGTCTCAGCCCTCTTGCGGCTCCTCTCGCTCTCCATGCGTCCTCCCTGCAGGGCCTTCAGCTCTGAGGTCAGACTTCCCCTCTCCTCTTCGAACACAGCCTTAGCCTTCTCCAGTGACTGACGGGCCTGTCAACAGGAACCAACAGACAGTTACTACACACAGTGCAGTGACTGACGGGCCTGTCAACAGGAACCAACAGACAGTTACTACACACAGAGCAGTGATTGACGGGCCTGTCACCAGGAACCAACAGACAGTTACTACACACAGAGCAGTGACTGACGGGCCTGTCACCAGGAACCAACAGACAGTTACTACATTCAGTGCAGTGACGCACCGAAACACGATCGAGATCATTTACCATTTTCTATTTCTGCATACTTTTTGCCACAGAATTTTTTCAGATGTTAAACCAGAACTTTAAATATTAGTGTTTCAACAAATACCTGAACACATCCAGGGCCAAAAATACAACATTAAGAAGAAAATAAATTCAAGAAAAAAGACTTTTCATGGCACTGTTCCTAAACAGAAAAATGCACTAGTGTAGAATTGTCAGTGAACCTTCTACAGAGCGAGAATTCATATGGAGATATTTTACTGTAGAAAGAATAGACATAACACTGACAGATAATCGTCACATAGGATCCATTGTGTGTGTGACTCACCCTCTTGCTGTTATCCAGTTGTTCCTGCAGGTTGTCTATAGCAGCACAGTGCTTCACTCGGAGCTCTGAGAGCTGGGCCTCGTGGCGCCTGGTCGCCTCCTCGACGCACCTCTGGAGATCCCCCAACTCTGCCTCTCGACGGGACCGGAGCTCCTGCTGGGCTGCAGTGGTGTCCAGGGTGTCCTCCAGCTCTGTCCTCAGGGCCTCCAGCTCCTCCCCCAGGTCTCTCCTCTGTTTCTCTGCCCTCTCTCTCATCCCTCGTTCATTCTCAACCTCCTCCTTCAGCTCCGACACCTGGGACAGGGCCTCCCTCAGACTCCTCTGAGCCTCGGTCCTTCTGGCGCCCTCCTCCTCCAACCTGGAGGAGAGAAAGACAATGTTGTTGTTCCACAAGGGTCTGTGCTGTAGCCATTAATATTAGTGAGGGTGATGAGTACTGTCAACACTATGCAAATGATGGTGCGAATGTTTCTGCTCATCAGGTGGTGGACATGCATAAATGTAAAGCGTCTGTTTTGTATTACCTCCCCTGGAGGGATGTGATATCCTTTTCTCTCTGAGCCAGGGTGCCCCTTAGTTCAGCGGCCATGAGTCCCAGTTCAGAGAGCTGCTCCTGGGCCTCCACAGACTCTCCCTCCATTCTCCTCTTCCACTTCTCTTGCTCCAGACGTCCCTGCTCCTCACGCTTCAACCGCTCTACAGGAGGCAGAGTGGAAGACCAAATAATGCTGAATGTTCAGGAAATTGGCTAAAATTTTAAGAATTTGAATACGCAATGCCACTAATATGAAGTTATACACGCAATGCTACTTATTTGAAACAAGCTTTACCCTCCAGATCAGCGATGCCAGCTTCCTGTTTGTTCTTCAGCTTGTTCAGACTCTTGGTCTTCTCCTCTTCCTCAGTCAGTGATTCTGTCACCTCACTCAACCTTTCCTCCAATTGTTTCTTCTCCTATGAGACGGAGACAACATGGAAAAAATAAACAGATTCGGTCAGCAGCTAGTAAGCTTCTAAAAACAACTTTACTTCCACTGGTCACTATTTAAACCCCAACCCTGTCAATATGGTTTTAATTTTGTATTGTTGAACCATCCTGACAGTACTTCTGAGTACATAGTTAACGCGGAAGATCCAAGCTACATGTTGGCTTTATGCGCTTTTGAGCCTCTCATTCTCCGGCACATATAGCATCACGCTGAAACCTGAAGTTTATCAGATCTCAGAAAGCTGAACCACTTCCCTACCACTGAATTAGTCTTTCCTCTCATATCAACTGTCTGCTTTCTCCTCACTTATGGAAGCTCGTTCAGTCACGTTTGAATTGCGGTCATGGGCGCTCATTTTGTAGCTTAAACTTGCCGTGTTGGAGATCAGCAAAAATATTGAAATATCGAAAATGTGTTTAGAAATCATATCACCGTTATTGATTTTTTTTACCGCGATATATATATTGATATTGAATTATTGTCCAGCCCTAACCTCATATTGCAAAAAACAGTTTAACTTTCAAATAGACATGGGTCCTTTTAGCCTGAACTTTTTTAAACATGTCATTAATAAAATCCTCACTCCTCAAAATGATCACTTCTGAAAAACTGGACCAACCTGATAATATAATTGGAATGACTCCATAGAGACGTGTGTGCGTGCGCAGCTCCGTCTGTAATCTTCGACCCACATGTTTTGCAAATTGCAACTATTTTTTTGTCGACTACCTCGTAATTTTTACAGCCAAACGAAACTATATTCGGTATCATTTTGCCAACTGGCGCGTTGTTGCTTGCGCTTCATTAGTTGTCTTGCAATGTGCCTGCTTGGATGCTGTCTAATCAAAACAACGTGGGACTACAGTGATTGGATGTCGAATCAAAACAACGTGGGACTACAGTGATTGGATGTCCAATCAAAACAACGTGGGACTACAGTGATTGGATGTCGAATCAAAACAACGTGGGACTACAGTGATTGGATGTCCAATCAAAACAACGTGGGACTACAGTGATTGGATGTCGAATCAAAACAACGTGGGACTACAGTGATTGGATGTCCAATCAAAACAACGTGGGACTACAGTGATTGGATGTTCAATCAAAACAACGTGGGACTACAGTGATTGGATGTCCAATCAAAACAACGTGGGACTACAGTGATTGGATGTCGTGCAGGCAGCGCGCGTGCTCTCTGCATGCATTTTTTTCACAGATGCAGATAAACTGAGAGCGGCGCGGCCGTGTGAACATTTTCTTCCCCAGTTTTCATGGGAAGTAGCAAGTCTTCTCGAGTCAAAAGGCGCAAGTCCAAGTGAAGTCACGAGTCATTGATGTTCAAGTCCAAGTCGAGTTGCAAGTCTTTGTACATTTTGTGAGTCGAGTCTGAAGTCATCAAATTCATGACTCGAGTCTGACTCGAGTCCAAGTCACATGACTCGAGTCCACACCTCTGGTTAATACTGTAGGAGCTGGTTACCTTGGTGATAGTACTTCTGAGTACATAGTGGATTTCCAGGGCTAGAGTTAATACTGTAGGGGCTGGTTACCTTGGTGATAGTACTTCTGAGTACACATATGATGATCAGGACTAGAGTTAATACTGTAGGGACTGGTTACCTTGGTGATAGTATTTCTGAGTACACATATGATGACCAGGACTAGAGTTAATACTGTAGGGGCTGGTTACCTTGCTGATGCGATCTCTCTGTTCTACAGTGCTCAGCATCTCTGTCTCCAAGCTCTTGACTTTGGTCTCCAGGGCAACCTTCTCCAACTGGAGGCGCTGTCTAGCCGACTCCTCCTCCTCCAGCTGTTCTTCTAGATCCTGAGGAAAGGGAGAGAGAGACATAAAGACAGGGGGAAGAGAGGGGAGGACAGGGGAGAGTGGGGAGGACAGGGGAGAGAGGGGAGGACAGGGGAGAGAGGGGTAAAGAGAGGTGCCGTTACATGAACATTGGATAACCTGCTGAGTGATCGTTATTCAGCAGAATCGCTGAAGCCAGTTACAGAACAATTTAGCTGTCTTCCTCCCTCCTCCACCGTGCTGTACCGTCACATGCTGCTGCAACTTCTTCTTCTCATTGGTCATCTGAACGCTCCTCTCCTCTTCCTCCTCCAATCGACCCTCCAGCTCTCCGCATATCTCCTCCAACTCCTGCTTTCTATTGGCCAGCCTGACCCTCATCTCCTCAGCCTCCGCAAAAAGTTCTGCCTCTGCCTGCAGCTGGTCTGTCAACAACGCCTTCTCCTCCATCAGCTACGTAGGAGGGACGAGGCGAGATGGAGACAGTTAAGTCACCCTACCGGCTGGTGCTGTCAAATTAACCCTGTTGTACAGGAGATGCAAATTGTTGGGAAAGCTGTTACCTGTGCATGTTTCTTGTCCAGTTCGTTGAAGTCCAGTTCAACTTGGGACAGATTGTCCTTGGCATTCTTCAGTTCGGTCTCTCTCACCTGGATCTCCTCATCCTGACGAGTCACCTGCAACAATGGTTTGACCTTCGGGGCAAAGGGTCAGAGGTCAGGAGTTCTGTAACACTAAGTGTGTCTGCCCGTCTCTCAGTGTGTGTGTGTGTGTGTGTGTACCTTGGTGAACAGCCTCCACCATTGCCAGTTCCTGAGTTTCAGGTAGGCAGCACAGTTCCGCTGCATCACTCTCATAGCACTCAGCTGCTGCTGCTTTTTTAGGAACGACCTGTAGAGGGACATTGTCAACAAACGTCACCACACAGAAAACAACGTCACCACACAGTCACACACACCACACAGCCACACAGAGAGACAGACAAAATAAAACAATGTCACCATACACACACACACACACACACCACACATCCACACAGGGAGACAGACAAAATAAAACAACGTCACCACACAGTCACACACATCCACAGACACACCACACAGTCACACACAGTCACACACCACCACACAGTCACACACACCACACAGTCACACACAGAGACAGACAAAATAAAACAACGTCACCACACTGTCACACAGTACCACACAGGCACACAGTCACACACACAGGCACACACACAGTCGCACACACACAGTCGCACACACAGTCACACACACCACACAGTAACACACAGGCACACACAGTCACACACAGGCACACACTTGCGTGCTAGGTATCCCCTGGCGGCACTCTGGAAGCGGATGATGGTGTCAGTGATTTTCAGGTCTCTCTCCTCCTCCAGGTGCCCTAAGACTCCAGCTCTGAAGAACACTTTACTCTGTCCCACTCTGAACAGGTTAAGGTCCAGCTCCAACGCACTGATCTGGGAACAGTTCACATCACATCCATACATGTAACCTTTGGTGAATATATGAATTAAGTATGGCTTGGCTGTAAATTAATGACTCACCATGAGCTCACAGGCCTGCTTCCCATCCATGAAGGTACGGGGAATAGCATTAGGGGTGAGGATCTCATACCTAAAGAGAGACACACAGTGGCAGACTGTATACTGTAGTGGCAGACTGTATACCGTAGTGGCAGACTGTATACCGTAGTGGCAGACTGTATACCGTAGTGGCAGACTGTATACCGTAGACGTGGCAGACTGTATACCGTAGTGACAGACTGTATACCGTAGTGACAGACTGTATACCGTAGTGGCAGACTGTATACCGTAGTGACAGACTGTATACCGTAGTGACAGACTGTATACCGTAGTGACAGACTGTATACCGTAGTGGCAGACTGTATACCGTAGTGGCAGACTGTATACCGTAGTGGCAGACTGTATACCGTAGTGGCAGACTGTATACCGTAGTGGCAGACGTAGTGGCAGACTGTATACCGTAGTGGCAGACTGTATACCGTAGTGACAGACTGTATACCGTAGTGGCAGACTGTATACCGTAGTGGCAGACTGTATACAGACTGTAGTGGCAGACTGTAGTGGCAGACTGTAGTGGCAGACTGTAGACCGTAGTGGCAGACTGTAGTGGCAGACTGTAGACCGTAGTGGCAGACTGTAGTGGCAGACTGTAGAGGCAGACTGTAGTGGCAGACTGTAGAGGCAGACTGTAGAGGCAGACTGTAGTGGCAGACTGTAGTGGCAGACTGTAGAGGCAGACTGTAGTGGCAGACTGTAGAGGCAGACTGTAGAGGCAGACTGTAGTAGCGGCAGACTGTAGAGGCAGACTGTAGTGGCAGACTGTAGAGGCAGACTGTAGAGGCAGACTGTAGAGGCAGACTGTATACCGAGGGCAGACTGTAGTAGGCAGACTGTAGAGTGGCAGACTGTACAGACTGTAGAGGCAGACTGCAGACTGTAGAGGGCAGACTGTATACCGTAAGTGGCAGACTGTAGAGGCAGACTGTAGTGGCAGACTGTAGAGGCAGACTGTAGAGGCAGACTGTAGTGGCAGACTGTAGAGGCAGACTGTAGTGGCAGACTGTATACTGTAGTGGCAGACTGTATACCGTAGGCAGACTGTATACAGACTGTAGTGGCAGACTGTATACCGTAGGGCAGACTGTATACTGTAGTGGCAGACTGTATACTGTAGTGGCAGACTGTATACCGTAGTGGCAGACTGTATACCGTAGTGGCAGACTGTATACTGTAGTGGCAGACTGTATACCGTAGTGGCAGACTGTATACCGTAGTGGCAGACTGTATACTGTAGTGGCAGACTGTATACCGTAGTGGCAGACTGTATACCGTAGTGGCAGACTGTATACTGTAGTGGCAGACTGTATACCGTAGTGGCAGACTGTATACTGTAGTGGCAGACTGTATACTGTAGTGGCAGACTGTATACCGATACCCCGTACTGACTGGGGTTGGTTGTCATATGGGGTTAGACCTATGAATCACTAGAGGGCACTGTGGGATAATTTAAGGATCGTTTTTCAGAGAGGTCATGTTGGTGGTTTATTTTCCGATCAGGAGGTCAAGACATTGACGTGAGAGGAATATTCAAATTAAAACTTATAACGTCCTATTGTTGTCATTTCTTCAGTAAATAATTGTCCCCCACAATAAAATAAAATCATAACAACTACACAATGGAGATTAAGACATTAAGAAATGTGGCACAGATACTTATGGACACGAGTCTCTGACACACACAATAGATGAATGGCATCTGAATTAGGGGTGTGCGATATGACGATATTTAATCGTGGACTATTAAAATGTCTCCACGATTCACTTTTTCGGAAATATCGTAGAATCGCGCTCCAGTGCACGTTCAATTAGGTGCAGATCTATGGCGTTTTTTCAGCTACGTAACAACATGCAATGCGCAGCGCGCTATATGTCAGCGTGTTAACACTAGAAGCGCCAACAGCCCATGCCCGCGGGCGTTGCAGTTAGTAATTAAAATAAATATATAATGTTGAAAAGCTACAGCCTCGTTCTTCCATGACTTTTCCTAAATACGTGCATTTTACCTTGTCCCGTTTTCAGAAACTGGATGCGTTTTGGTCTGATCTCGTTTTGGTCTGATCTATATTGGACTCGTTTTGGTCTGGTCTATATAAAACTGGATGCGTTTTGGTCTGGTCTACATGAAACTTGACGCGTTTTGGTCCGATCTATATGAAACTGGATATATGTAACGGATTAGTTTGCCACTCATAACAACACTAATGAACACTGTGCGCAGTGCAACCGGTTAGTATGCGTGTCCTGCTCAGGTAGACAAAAGCTGCGAAATATACATAGATAATATATTGATTGGCTTGGTTGAATTTGAATGAACTAGAAAAAAGAGGTAGGCCTACGTTTATAAATAAATATATGTTTTACTAAATAAACAGAACGAAAATATAAAACGAAATTGATTAATGTATCTACCGGGTAACAGCAGAATATACCCGACCGTGACCAATATACAAACTGTGTTGTAAAATACGTGTTTCATTGCCTACAGTGCCTTAGTTACTGGACTGTAATTACTATAGGCTAATACATTTTACAAATGTAAATGATCGAATTATACACTGTAGCCTAATGTTTCTATTTCAAGAGTCTGTGTTGCAATATATACGGCCAATCATGCGAAAATCATTTGATTGCGCGTCGCTTGTGATCTAAAATGTTTTAGCATTTTATTCCATCAAAATAGGACATACAGTTTGATGGATTTTCATTTATTCGATCTTTAGAAATTTAAATATCATAGCCTGTGCATTTTAAAATCATGGTTTTAATTTTGTATTGTATGGTTACATAAGACAATAAATAGGCTACATACTATTTTAGTAAAATGTTTTACTTGATAATTCATAACTCATTTATTTCAGGATGATAACACAGTAGATCATCTGATGCTGTAGATGGATGGCAGGTTACACAGTGAATGGATGGTGAAGCTGCGGATGAGAATGAAGGTGCTCCTTTGCACAATTGCACTTCCATTAAATATACACGTGATTAAAATATGCTACTTAATTTTTTTTTCCATTTTATGTTTTGTTACCTTGTATCGCTATATTTTTTAAATGGAGATATAATTTGCTTGTATTGCAGCTCAGTAATTTGCAAAATAGTCTTAAAAATCAACATGAAAAAGAATCGTGATAAAATCGTGAATCGTGATTTTTCCTGAAAAATTGTGATATGATATTTTTCCCATATCGCCCACCCCTAATCTGAATGATGTCACAGTGTGTTATAACCAACCCCACTCATATTAAATATGCCAGCATAAGGCTGCAGGCTTGTACCTAAGGTCTGAAAAACACTGTTACCTCTGTCTGAACTCCTGGAAGGGGATCCGGTTTGGGAAGCCCTGTCGGCAGATACGGATCCCCTCTAACACCCCGTTGCACCTCAGCTGGTCCAGGACCAGTTCTGGGGTCAGCTTGCCGGCCTGACAAACAGGAACAAACAGTTTAACGTTTCACCGCTCTGTGTAAACATCGTACAGTGCTTTTCTCCCTCATCCCTTTTCTTCTCCTTCCCTTTTCTCCCTCATCCCTTTTCTCCCTCATCCCTTTTCTCCCACATCCCCTTTCTCCTCCTTCCCTTTTCTCCCTCATCCCTTTTCTCCCACATCCCTTTTCTCCTCCTTCCCTTTTCTCCCTCCCTTTTCTCCCTCATCCCTTTTCTCCCACATCCCTTTTCTCTCTCCCACATCCCTCTCTCTCCCACATCCCTCTCTCTCCCACATCCCTTTTCTCCCACATCCCTTTTCTCCCACATCCCTTTTCTCCCACATCCCTCTCTCTCCCTCATCCCTCTCTCTCCCACATCCCTTTTCTCCCATATCCCCTTTCTCCCATATCCCCTTTCTCCCACATCCCCTTTCTCCCACATCCCTTTTCTCCCACATCCCTTTTCTCCCACATCCCTTTTCTCCCACATCCCTTTTCTCCCACATCCCTTTTCTCCCTCATCCCTTTTCTCCCTCATCCCTTTTCTCCCTCATCCCTTTTCTCCCTCATCCCTTTTCTCCCTCATCCCTTTTCTCCCTCATCCCTTTTCTCCCTCATCCCTTTTCTCCCACATCCCTTTTCTCCCTCATCCCTTTTCTCCCTCATCCCTTTTCTCCCTCATCCCTTTTCTCCCTCATCCCTTTTCTCCCTCATCCCTTTTCTCCCTCATCCCTTTTCTCCCTCATCCCTTTTCTCCCTCATCCCTTTTCTCCCTCATCCCTTTTCCCTCCCTTTTCCCCTCATCCCTTTTCTCCCTCATCCCTTTTCTCCCTCATCCCTTTTCTCCCTCATCCCTTTTCTCCCACATCCCTTTTCTCCCACATCCCTTTCTCTCCCACATCCATTTTCTCCCTCATCCCTTTTCTCCCTCATCCCTTTTCTCCCTCATCCCTTTTCTCCCTCATCCCTTTTCTCCTCCTGCCCTTTTCTCCCTCATCCCTTTTCTCCTCCTGCCCTTTTCTCCCTCATCCCTTTTCTCCCTCATCCCTTTTCTCCTCCTGCCCTTTTCTCCCTCATCCCTTTTCTCCTCCTCCCCTTTTCTCCTCCTCCCTTTTCTTCCTCATCCCCTTTCTCCTCCTGCCCTTTTCTCCCTCATCCCCTTTCTCCTCATCCCTTTTCTCCCTCATCCCTTTTCTCCCTCATCCCTTTTCTTCCTCATCCATTTTCTCCTCATCCATTTTCTCCTGCCCTTTTCTCCCACATCCCCTTTCTTCCTCATCCCTTTTCTCCCTCATCCCTTCTCTCCCTCATCCCTCTCACTCACTTTCTTCTCATGGTTGGGGATGATGCAGCGGAGGAAGTTTGGGTTGGTGTTCCTCAGTGTGGCCATCAGCTTGGTGAGGGACTCCTTGTAGAGCTGCCCCACGGTCCGGAACATGCCCTTCTTGGTCTTCAGCCCCGGTCCGAAATTGACCTGTCCACTGTGGGTGTCGTTGGACACCTTGTCCAGACCCACAATCTTCTCCACTACAAACAGACAACAGCCCAGTTAGAAGCTTTCTGATTGGTGGGATGGCGAAGGTACCAGTGCCACATACACAGTGAGTTTGGCAAACCAGGTTTGAGATTTTTATCAGGGTCCTTGGTTGGTTCTAGAGACAGTCTAGTCAGAACGCACATTAGATTGTCACTTTTATAGAGGGATTGGGGCCAACTGGGAACACAATTTGCCAAACAGTATATCTGGCTCTGGATAAGACCATGATGACACCAGAGCATGTTGATGAACTCTAATAACGGGCTTGTTCAGGATGTAAAACAGTGCATTGTTGTTTGTGTCCAATTCGTCTTGACCACCCTTAAATACATTGGGCAACACCCGTTGCAACTGTTTGGTGATTGTGAACACAGCCCTGTGAGAATGGGTGAGCATGCAGTATCATGTGACAGTCTAGAGGTGAAGCTAATACAAATACGCACAAAGCAATACATGATCAACACAACATCACAGCAATGTAGCCGAAAGCGGGTAGGCTCAGAAAGAGTTGAAACATCCTCAGACGATGAAATGGGACAACATGGTCCTAAACATGAGAGCTAACACCATGCTAACATTACATTACATGCACAGACAACATAGAGGTAGCATTGGGCTAACCAGGCACTAGGCAAATAGGGGAATGGGGGGAGGAGGGATGAAGTGAGGGATGAAGAGAGGGATGAAGAGAGGGATGAAGAGAAGGATGAGGAGATGGATGAAGAGAGGGATGAAGAGAGGGATGAAGATAGGGATGCAGTGAGGGATGAAGAGAGGGATGAGAGAGGGATGAAGAGAGGGATGAGAGAGTGATGAAGAGAGGGATGAAGAGAGGGATGAAGAGAGGGATGAAGAGTGGATGAAGACAGGGATGAAGAGAGGGATGAAGAGAGGGATGAAGAGAGGGATGAAGAGAGGGATGAAGAGAGGGATGAAGAGAGGGATAAAGAGAGGGATGAAGAGAGGGATGAAGAGAGGGATGAAGAGAGGGATGAAGAGAGGGATGAAGAGAGGGATGAAGAGAGGGATGAAGAGAGGGATGAAGAGAGGGATGAAGAGAGGGATGAAGAGAGGGATGAAGAGAGGGATGAAGAGAGGGATGAAGTGAGGGATGAAGAGAGGGATGAAGAGAGGGATGAAGAGAGGGATGAAGAGAGGGATGAAGACAGGGATGAAGAGAGGGATGAAGTGAGGGATGAAGAAAGGGATGAAGTGAGGGATGAAGTGAGGGATGAAGAGAGGGATGAGACTAACTGATAGGAGGAACCTACTGTCAGAGCCATTTGTCTGCATTGTGGCATAGGAGTCAAAGAAATAGACACGGGGTAGAGTCTGAATATCTGAGGGGGGGCGGGGCAAGAGGAGGAGAAGAGGATAGAGAGGTACGTAGGGAGAGAGGGGGAGGTGTCCAGAAGGAGAAAGGTAGTGAAGGGTAAAAGTGTAACAGAAGGAGGAGGAGGAAAAGAAACAGGCAGATGAAGACAGTGAGGGGGAGTCAGATTGAGAATCAATACAAAAATAAAACGCTGTATTAGAGGAAGAGATAAAGGAGTTAGTGCGTTTTGCTGAATTAAATCACTGATTTGAGGAAAACCTTTTATGTAAAAGATGGATTTGACCTGTCGGAAGAACAGCTAGTTCAGTGGCATCTCTGACTAAGACTTTGACAAAGGCAAAAAGTATTTCTGTAAAATGTCCAAATATACTTATGGTACTGTGTGTGTGTGTGTGTGTGTGTGTGTGTGTGTGTGTGTGTGTGTGTGTGTGTGTGTGTGTGTGTAGTACCCTCTCTCCAGAGCTCAGATATGAAGTGATCAGAGGACTGGTGAAGGAGAGACGCTATGTTGTCGTTTAGAGGATCCATGTTCTTCACCAGCCAATCATCTGCCTTATAGTCCACCTGACAAAAAGAACGGTGTGGAGGAGGGTTTAGAAAAGCTTCCACTGGAATCAGTATTAACATGTGTGTCAGTACAATAGTATATAGAGCAGAAGAGGGAGATGGGGTGAGAGAAGGAGAGGAGATGGGGTGAGAGAAGGAGAGGGAGATGGGATGGGAGATGGGGTGAGAGGAGAGGGAGATGGGATGAGAGAGAAGGAGAGAGGGAGATGGGGTGAGAGGAGAGGGAAATGGGATGAGAGAGAAGGAGAGAGGGAGATGGGGTGAGAGAGAATGAGAGAGGGAGATGGGGTGAGAGAAGGAGAGGGAGATGGGATGAGAGAGAATGAGAGAGGGAGATGGGGTGAGAGAAGGAGAGGGAGATGGGATGAGAGAGAAGGAGAGAGAGAGATGGGGTGAGAGAAGGAGAGGGAGATGGGGTGAGAGAGAATGAGAGAGGGAGATGGGGTGAGAGAAGGAGATTGGATGAGAGAGATGTGTGAATCTACTGGGTAATTGAGTACCTTTCCTGCATAGTGTATGATGGCAAAGTCGGCCTCTTGTCGTATTTGACGTGGCTTGAAGAATTTAGGATGTGTCCCCTGCTCAGTAGACAACTTGTCCACGAAGGACCGATCTGTTGCACGTGGAAACCAACACTCCTCATCTAATAGGGCTAGCACACCAGGGGGCTGGGCCTTCAGTGAGACAGAGACAGTAGGAATTATAACATGCTTTTATTCTGTGAGAAGTTAGAACCCATGCTAATAACAGGATTTTATTCTGAGAGAAGTTAGAACCCATGCTAATAACAGGATTTTATTCTGAGAGAAGTTAGAACCCATGCTAATAACATGATTTTATTCTGGGAGAAGTTAGAACCCATGCTAATAACAGGATTTTATTCTGGGAGAAGTTAGAACCCATGCTAATAACAGGATTTTATTTTGAGAGAAGTTAGAACCCATGCTAACAACAGGATTTTATTCTGAGAGAAGTTAGAACCCATGCTAATAACAGGATCTTATTCTGAGAGAAGTTAGAACCCATGCTAATAACAGGATTTTATTCTGAGAGAAGTTAGAACCCATGCTAATAACAGGACTTTATTCTGGGAGAAGTTAGAACCCATGCTAACAACAGGATTTTATTCTGAGAGAAGTTAGAACCCATGCTAATAACAGGATTTTATTCTGAGAGAAGTTAGAACCCATGCTAACAACAGGATTTTATTCTGGGAGAAGTTAGAACCCATGCTAACAACAGGATTTTATTCTGAGAGAAGTTAGAACCCATGCTAATAACAGGATCTTATTCTGAGAGAAGTTAGAACCCATGCTAATAACAGGATTTTATTGTGAGAGAAGTTAGAACCCATGCTAACAACAGGATCTTATTCTGAGAGAAGTTAGAACCCATGCTAATAACAGGATCTTATTCTGAGAGAAGTTAGAACCCATGCTAATAACAGGATTTTATTCTGAGAGAAGTTAGAACCCATGCTAATAACAGGATCTTATTCTGGGAGAAGTTAGAACCCATGCTAATAACATGATTTTATTCTGGGAGAAGTTAGAACCCATGCTAATAACAGGATTTTATTCTGGGAGAAGTTAGAACCCATGCTAATAACAGGATTTTATTTTGAGAGAAGTTAGAACCCATGCTAACAACAGGATTTTATTCTGAGAGAAGTTAGAACCCATGCTAATAACAGGATCTTATTCTGTGAGAAGTTAGAACCCATGCTAATAACAGGATCTTATTCTGTGAGAAGTTAGAACCCATGCTAATAACAGGATTTTATTCTGAGAGAAGTTAGAACCCATGCTAATAACAGGATTTTATTCTGAGAGAAGTTAGAACCCATGCTAATAACAGGATTTTATTCTGAGAGAAGTTAGAACCCATGCTAACAACAGGATTTTATTCTGAGAGAAGTTAGAACCCATGCTAATAACAGGATTTTATTCTGAGAGAAGTTAGAACCCATGCTAACAACAGGATTTTATTCTGAGAGAAGTTAGAACCCATGCTAATAACAGGATCTTATTCTGAGAGAAGTTAGAACCCATGCTAATAACAGGATTTTATTGTGAGAGAAGTTAGAACCCATGCTAACAACAGGATCTTATTCTGAGAGAAGTTAGAACCCATGCTAATAACAGGATCTTATTCTGAGAGAAGTTAGAACCCATGCTAATAACAGGATTTTATTCTGAGAGAAGTTAGAACCCATGCTAATAACAGGATCTTATTCTGGGAGAAGTTAGAACCCATGCTAATAACATGATTTTATTCTGGGAGAAGTTAGAACCCATGCTAATAACAGGATTTTATTCTGGGAGAAGTTAGAACCCATGCTAATAACAGGATTTTATTTTGAGAGAAGTTAGAACCCATGCTAACAACAGGATTTTATTCTGAGAGAAATTAGAACCCATGCTAATAACAGGATCTTATTCTGTGAGAAGTTAGAACCCATGCTAATAACAGGATCTTATTCTGTGAGAAGTTAGAACCCATGCTAATAACAGGATTTTATTCTGAGAGAAGTTAGAACCCATGCTAACAACAGGATTTTATTCTGGGAGAAGTTAGAACCCATGCTAACAACAGGATTTTATTCTGAGAGAAGTTAGAACCCATGCTAATAACAGGATCTTATTCTGAGAGAAGTTAGAACCCATGCTAATAACAGGATTTTATTGTGAGAGAAGTTAGAACCCATGCTAACAACAGGATCTTATTCTGAGAGAAGTTAGAACCCATGCTAATAACAGGATCTTATTCTGAGAGAAGTTAGAACCCATGCTAATAACAGGATTTTATTCTGAGAGAAGTTAGAACCCATGCTAACAACAGGATCTTATTCTGAGAGAAGTTAGAACCCATGCTAATAACAGGATTTTATTCTGAGAGAAGTTAGAACCCATGCTAATAACAGGATTTTATTCTGTGAGAAGTTAGAACCCATGCTAACAACAGGATTTTATTCTGGGAGAAGTTAGAACCCATGCTAATAACAGGATTTTATTTTGGGAGAAGTTAGAACCCATGCTAATAACAGGATTTTATTCTGAGAGAAGTTAGAACCCATGCTAATAACAGGATTTTATTCTGAGAGAAGTTAGAACCCATGCTAACAACAGGATTTTATTCTGGGAGAAGTTAGAACCCATGCTAATAACAGGATCTTATTCTGAGAGAAGTTAGAACCCATGCTAATAACAGGATCTTATTCTGTGAGAAGTTAGAACCCATGCTAATAACAGGATTTTATTGTGAGAGAAGTTAGAACCCATGCTAACAACAGGATCTTATTCTGAGAGAAGTTAGAACCCATGCTAATAACAGGATCTTATTCTGAGAGAAGTTAGAACCCATGCTAATAACAGGATTTTATTCTGAGAGAAGTTAGAACCCATGCTAACAACAGGATCTTATTCTGAGAGAAGTTAGAACCCATGCTAATAACAGGATTTTATTTTGGGAGAAGTTAGAACCCATGCTAATAACAGGATTTTATTCTGAGAGAAGTTAGAACCCATGCTAATAACAGGATTATATTTTGTGAGAAGTTAGAACCCATGCTAACAACAGGATTTTATTCTGGGAGAAGTTAGAACCCATGCTAACAACAGGATTTTATTCTGGGAGAAGTTAGAACCCATGCTAATAACAGGATTTTATTCTGAGAGAAGTTAGAACCCATGCTAATAACAGGATTTTATTCTGAGAGAAGTTAGAACCCATGCTAATAACAGGATTTTATTCTGAGAGAAGTTAGAACCCATGCTAACAACAGGATTTTATTCTGGGAGAAGTTAGAACCCATGCTAATAACAGGATTTTATTCTGAGAGAAGTTAGAACCCATGCTAACAACAGGATTTTATTCTGAGAGAAGTTAGAACCCATGCTAATAACAGGATCTTATTCTGGGAGAAGTTAGAACCCATGCTAATAACAGGATTTTATTCTGAGAGAAGTTAGAACCCATGCTAACAACAGGATCTTATTCTGAGAGAAGTTAGAACCCATGCTAATAACAGGATTTTATTTTGGGAGAAGTTAGAACCCATGCTAATAACAGGATTTTATTCTGAGAGAAGTTAGAACCCATGCTAATAACAGGATCTTATTCTGGGAGAAGTTAGAACCCATGCTAATAACATGATTTTATTCTGGGAGAAGTTAGAACCCATGCTAATAACAGGATTTTATTCTGGGAGAAGTTAGAACCCATGCTAATAACAGGATTTTATTTTGAGAGAAGTTAGAACCCATGCTAACAACAGGATTTTATTCTGAGAGAAGTTAGAACCCATGCTAATAACAGGATCTTATTCTGAACCCATGCTAATAACAGGATTTTATTCTGTGAGAAGTTAGAACCCATGCTAATAACAGGATTTTATTCTGAGAGAAGTTAGAACCCATGCTAATAACAGGATTTTATTCTGAGAGAAGTTAGAACCCATGCTAACAACAGGATTTTATTCTGGGAGAAGTTAGAACCCATGCTAACAACAGGATTTTATTCTGAGAGAAGTTAGAACCCATGCTAATAACAGGATCTTATTCTGAGAGAAGTTAGAACCCATGCTAATAACAGGATTTTATTGTGAGAGAAGTTAGAACCCATGCTAACAACAGGATCTTATTCTGAGAGAAGTTAGAACCCATGCTAATAACAGGATCTTATTCTGAGAGAAGTTAGAACCCATGCTAATAACAGGATTTTATTCTGAGAGAAGTTAGAACCCATGCTAACAACAGGATCTTATTCTGAGAGAAGTTAGAACCCATGCTAATAACAGGATTTTATTTTGGGAGAAGTTAGAACCCATGCTAATAACAGGATTTTATTCTGAGAGAAGTTAGAACCCATGCTAATAACAGGATTTTATTCTGTGAGAAGTTAGAACCCATGCTAACAACAGGATTTTATTCTGGGAGAAGTTAGAACCCATGCTAATAACAGGATTTTATTCTGGGAGAAGTTAGAACCCATGCTAATAACAGGATTTTATTCTGAGAGAAGTTAGAACCCATGCTAATAACAGGATTTTATTCTGAGAGAAGTTAGAACCCATGCTAATAACAGGATTTTATTCTGGGAGAAGTTAGAACCCATGCTAATAACAGGATCTTATTCTGTGAGAAGTTAGAACCCATGCTAATAACAGGATTTTATTCTGTGAGAAGTTAGAACCCATGCTAATAACAGGATTTTATTCTGAGAGAAGTTAGAACCCATGCTAATAACAGGATTTTATTCTGAGAGAAGTTAGAACCCATGCTAACAACAGGATTTTATTCTGGGAGAAGTTAGAACCCATGCTAACAACAGGATTTTATTCTGAGAGAAGTTAGAACCCATGCTAATAACAGGATCTTATTCTGAGAGAAGTTAGAACCCATGCTAATAACAGGATTTTATTCTGAGAGAAGTTAGAACCCATGCTAACAACAGGATCTTATTCTGAGAGAAGTTAGAACCCATGCTAATAACAGGATCTTATTCTGAGAGAAGTTAGAACCCATGCTAATAACAGGATTTTATTCTGAGAGAAGTTAGAACCCATGCTAATAACAGGATTTTATTCTGAGAGAAGTTAGAACCCATGCTAATAACAGGATTTTATTCTGGGAGAAGTTAGAACCCATGCTAATAACAGGATTTTATTCTGAGAGAAGTTAGAACCCATGCTAATAACAGGATTTTATTCTGTGAGAAGTTAGAACCCATGCTAACAACAGGATTTTATTCTGGGAGAAGTTAGAACCCATGCTAATAACAGGATTTTATTCTGAGAGAAGTTAGAACCCATGCTAATAACAGGATTTTATTCTGAGAGTTTAGAACCCATGCTAATAACAGGATTTTATTCTGAGAGAAGTTAGAACCCATGCTAATAACAGGATTTTATTCTGAGAGAAGTTAGAACCCATGCTAATAACAGGATTTTATTCTGAGAGAGAGAGAACCCATAGAACCCATGCTAACAACAGGATTTTATTCTGAGAGAAGTTAGAACCCATGCTAACAACAGGATTTTATTCTGAGAGAAGTTAGAACCCATGCTAATAACAGGATTTTATTCTGAGAGAAGTTAGAACCCATGCTAATAACAGGATTTTATTCTGAGAGAAGTTAGAACCCATGCTAATAACAGGATTTTATTCTGAGAGAAGTTAGAACCCATGCTAACAACAGGATTTTATTCTGAGAGAAGTTAGAACCCATGCTAATAACAGGATCTTATTCTGAGAGAAGTTAGAACCCATGCTAATAACAGGATTTTATTCTGAGAGAAGTTAGAACCCATGCTAATAACAGGATTTTATTCTGAGAGAAGTTAGAACCCATGCTAACAACAGGATCTTATTCTGAGAGAAGTTAGAACCCATGCTAATAACAGGATCTTATTCTGAGAGAAGTTAGAACCCATGCTAATAACAGGATTTTATTCTGAGAGAAGTTAGAACCCATGCTAATAACAGGATTTTATTCTGAGAGAAGTTAGAACCCATGCTAATAACAGGATTTTATTCTGAGAGAAGTTAGAACCCATGCTAATAACAGGATTTTATTCTGGGAGAAGTTAGAACCCATGCTAACAACAGGATTTTATTCTGAGAGAAGTTAGAACCCATGCTAATAACAGGATTTTATTCTGAGAGAAGTTAGAACCCATGCTAATAACAGGATTTTATTCTGAGAGAAGTTAGAACCCATGCTAATAACAGGATTTTATTCTGAGAGAAGTTAGAACCCATGCTAACAACAGGATTTTATTCTGGGAGAAGTTAGAACCCATGCTAATAACAGGATTTTATTCTGAGAGAAGTTAGAACCCATGCTAACAACAGGATTTTATTCTGAGAGAAGTTAGAACCCATGCTAATAACAGGATCTTATTCTGAGAGAAGTTAGAACCCATGCTAATAACAGAATTCCCATGCTAAACCCATGCTAACAGGGATTTTATTCTGAGAGAAGTTAGAACCCATGCTAATAACAGGATTTTATTCTGAGAGAAGTTAGAACCCATGCTAATAACAGGATTTTATTCTGAGAGAAGTTAGAACCCATGCTAATAACAGGATTTTATTCTGACCCATGCTAATAACAGGATTTTATTCTGAGAGAAGTTAGAACCCATGCTAATAACAGGATTTTATTATTCTGCTAATAGAGGTTTTATTCTGAACCCATGCTAATAACAGGATTTTATTCTGGGAGAAGTTAGAACCCATGCTAACAACAGGATTTTATTCTGAGAGAAGTTAGAACCCATGCTAATAACAGGATTTTATTCTGAGAGAAGTTAGAACCCATGCTAACAACAGGATTTTATTCTGGGAGAAGTTAGAACCCATGCTAACAACAGGATTTTATTCTGAGAGCTAATAAGTTAGAACCCATGCTAATAACAGGATCTTATTCTGAGAGAAGTTAGAACCCATGCTAATAACAGGATTTTATTCTGAGAGAAGTTAGAACCCATGCTAACAACAGGATCTTATTCTGAGAGAAGTTAGAACCCATGCTAATAACAGGATCTTATTCTGAGAGAAGTTAGAACCCATGCTAATAACAGGATTTTATTCTGAGAGAAGTTAGAACCCATGCTAACAACAGGATCTTATTCTGAGAGAAGTTAGAACCCATGCTAATAACAGGATTTTATTTTGGGAGAAGTTAGAACCCATGCTAATAACAGGATTTTATTCTGAGAGAAGTTAGAACCCATGCTAATAACAGGATTTTATTCTGTGAGAAGTTAGAACCCATGCTAACAACAGGATTTTATTCTGGGAGAAGTTAGAACCCATGCTAATAACAGGATTTTATTCTGAGAGAAGTTAGAACCCATGCTAATAACAGGATTTTATTCTGAGAGAAGTTAGAACCCATGCTAATAACAGGATTTCTTTATTCTGAGAGAAGTTAGAACCCATGCTAATAACAGGATTTTATTCTGAGAGAGTTAGAACCCATGCTAATAGAAGAAGTTAGAACCCATGCTAATAACAGGATTTTATTCTGAGAGAAGTTAGAACCCATGCTAATAACAGGATTTTATTCTGAGAGAAGTTAGAACCCATGCTAATAACAGGATTTTATTCCCCATGCTAATAACAGGATTTTATTCTGAGAGAAGTTAGAACCCATGCTAATAACAGGATTTTATTCTGGAGAAGTTAGAACCCATGCTAATAACAGAATTCTGAGAGAAGTTAGAACCCAATAACAGGATGCTGCTAATAACAGGATCTTATTCTGAGAGAAGTTAGAACCCATGCTAATAACAGGATTTTATTTTGAATAACAGAACCCATGCTAACAACAGGATTTTATTCTGAAGAACCCATGCTAATAACAGGATTAATTTTTATTCTGAGAGAAGTTAGAACCCATGCTAATAACAGGATTTTATTCTGAGAGAAGTTAGAACCCATGCTAACAACAGGATTTTATTCTGGGAGAAGTTAGAACCCATGCTAATAACAGGATTTTATTCTGAGAGAAGTTAGAACCCATGCTAATAACAGGATTTTATTCTGAGAGAAGTTAGAACCCATGCTAATAACAGGATTTTATTCTGAGAGAAGTTAGAACCCATGCTAATAACAGGATTTTATTCTGAGAGAAGTTAGAACCCATGCTAATAACAGGATTTTATTCTGAGAGAAGTTAGAACCCATGCTAATAACAGGATTTTATTCTGATTAGAACCCATGCTAACAGGATTTTATTCTGAGGATTTTATTCTGGGAGAAGTTAGAACCCATGCTAACAACAGGATTTTATTCTGAGAGAAGTTAGAACCCATGCTAATAACAGGATCTTATTCTGAGAGAAGTTAGAACCCATGCTAATAACAGGATTTTATTGTGAGAGAAGTTAGAACCCATGCTAACAACAGGATCTTATTCTGAGAGAAGTTAGAACCCATGCTAATAACAGGATCTTATTCTGAGAGAAGTTAGAACCCATGCTAATAACAGGATTTTATTCTGAGAGAAGTTAGAACCCATGCTAACAACAGGATCTTATTCTGAGAGAAGTTAGAACCCATGCTAATAACAGGATTTTATTTTTAGAGAAGTTAGAACCCATGCTAATAACAGGATTTTATTCTGAGAGAAGTTAGAACCCATGCTAATAACAGGATTATATTTTGTGAGAAGTTAGAACCCATGCTAACAACAGGATTTTATTCTGGGAGAAGTTAGAACCCATGCTAACAACAGGATTTTATTCTGGGAGAATAACAGGAGTTAGAACCCATGCTAATAACAGGATTTTATTCTGAGAGAAGTTAGAACCCATGCTAATAACAGGATTTTATTCTGAGAGAAGTTAGAACCCATGCTAATAACAGGATTTTATTCTGAGAGAAGTTAGAACCCATGCTAACAACAGGATTTTATTCTGGGAGAAGTTAGAACCCATGCTAATAACAGGATTTTATTCTGAGAGAAGTTTTATTCTGAGAGAACCCATGCTAACAACAGGATTTTATTCTGAGAGAAGTTAGAACCCATGCTAATAACAGGATCTTATTCTGGGAGAAGTTAGAACCCATGCTAATAACAGGATTTTATTCTGAGAGAAGTTAGAACCCATGCTAACAACAGGATCTTATTCTGAGAGAAGTTAGAACCCATGCTAATAACAGGATTTTATTTTGGGAGAAGTTAGAACCCATGCTAATAACAGGATTTTATTCTGAGAGAAGTTAGAACCCATGCTAATAACAGGATCTTATTCTGGGAGAAGTTAGAACCCATGCTAATAACATGATTTTATTCTGGGAGAAGTTAGAACCCATGCTAATAACAGGATTTTATTCTGGGAGAAGTTAGAACCCATGCTAATAACAGGATTTTATTTTGAGAGAAGTTAGAACCCATGCTAACAACAGGATTTTATTCTGAGAGAAGTTAGAACCCATGCTAATAACAGGATCTTATTCTGTGAGAAGTTAGAACCCATGCTAATAACAGGATCTTATTCTGTGAGAAGTTAGAACCCATGCTAATAACAGGATTTTATTCTGAGAGAAGTTAGAACCCATGCTAATAACAGGATTTTATTCTGAGAGAAGTTAGAACCCATGCTAACAACAGGATTTTATTCTGGGAGAAGTTAGAACCCATGCTAACAACAGGATTTTATTCTGAGAGAAGTTAGAACCCATGCTAATAACAGGATCTTATTCTGAGAGAAGTTAGAACCCATGCTAATAACAGGATTTTATTGTGAGAGAAGTTAGAACCCATGCTAACAACAGGATCTTATTCTGAGAGAAGTTAGAACCCATGCTAATAACAGGATCTTATTCTGAGAGAAGTTAGAACCCATGCTAATAACAGGATTTTATTCTGAGAGAAGTTAGAACCCATGCTAACAACAGGATCTTATTCTGAGAGAAGTTAGAACCCATGCTAATAACAGGATTTTATTTTGGGAGAAGTTAGAACCCATGCTAATAACAGGATTTTATTCTGAGAGAAGTTAGAACCCATGCTAATAACAGGATTTTATTCTGTGAGAAGTTAGAACCCATGCTAACAACAGGATTTTATTCTGGGAGAAGTTAGAACCCATGCTAATAACAGGATTTTATTCTGGGAGAAGTTAGAACCCATGCTAATAACAGGATTTTATTCTGAGAGAAGTTAGAACCCATGCTAATAACAGGATTTTATTCTGAGAGAAGTTAGAACCCATGCTAATAACAGGATTTTATTCTGGGAGAAGTTAGAACCCATGCTAATAACAGGATCTTATTCTGTGAGAAGTTAGAACCCATGCTAATAACAGGATCTTATTCTGTGAGAAGTTAGAACCCATGCTAATAACAGGATTTTATTCTGAGAGAAGTTAGAACCCATGCTAATAACAGGATTTTATTCTGAGAGAAGTTAGAACCCATGCTAACAACAGGATTTTATTCTGGGAGAAGTTAGAACCCATGCTAACAACAGGATTTTATTCTGAGAGAAGTTAGAACCCATGCTAATAACAGGATCTTATTCTGAGAGAAGTTAGAACCCATGCTAATAACAGGATTTTATTCTGAGAGAAGTTAGAACCCATGCTAACAACAGGATCTTATTCTGAGAGAAGTTAGAACCCATGCTAATAACAGGATCTTATTCTGAGAGAAGTTAGAACCCATGCTAATAACAGGATTTTATTCTGAGAGAAGTTAGAACCCATGCTAACAACAGGATCTTATTCTGAGAGAAGTTAGAACCCATGCTAATAACAGGATTTTATTTTGGGAGAAGTTAGAACCCATGCTAATAACAGGATTTTATTCTGAGAGAAGTTAGAACCCATGCTAATAACAGGATTTTATTCTGTGAGAAGTTAGAACCCATGCTAACAACAGGATTTTATTCTGGGAGAAGTTAGAACCCATGCTAATAACAGGATTTTATTCTGAGAGAAGTTAGAACCCATGCTAATAACAGGATTTTATTCTGAGAGAAGTTAGAACCCATGCTAATAACAGGATTTTATTCTGAGAGAAGTTAGAACCCATGCTAATAACAGGATTTTATTCTGAGAGAAGTTAGAACCCATGCTAATAACAGGATCTTATTCTGTGAGAAGTTAGAACCCATGCTAACAACATGATTTTATTCTGAGAGAAGTTAGAACCCATGCTAATAACAGGATTTTATTCTGGGAGAAGTTAGAACCCAATTTATTCTGAGAGGTCCAAGATAAGTGTTTACCGGTCTTTCAATGAGGTCGATGCAGGGCTGCAGGTCCAGGCCAAAGTCGATGAAGCTCCACTCGATGCCCTCCCTCTGGTACTCCTCCTGCTCCAGGATGAACATGGTGTGGTTGAACAGCTGCTGGAGCTTCTCATTGGTGTAGTTGATGCACAGCTGCTCAAAGGAGTTCAACTATGTAGGGGAAGGAGAACGATGTGTGAGAGGGGAGGTCACATACCTCAGAGGAGACCTTAGAGCAAACTCAACACACAGACACAATGAACTCAACACACAGACACAATGAACTCAACACACAGACATAATGAACTCAACACACAGACACCACTACACACACCTGGAAGATTTCGAAGCCTGCTATGTCCAGAATGCCTATGAAGGAGGCTCCCTGCCTCTGCCTGCGGTCCAGCGCTCGGTTGATCCTGTGGACTAGCCAACGGAACAGACGCTCGTACGTAGCTTTGGCCAACGCTTCTACTGCAAAGTCGGCCTAGAGACCGGGAGTAGGGTTTAGAGTGTTAGAGCTGATGGTCAAAACCAATTGTTTATTTGCGTCTGAGACTGAGTGTCTTGTCTCACCTGTTCTTTGGTCTGGGCCTTCTGGACATACTCTCGTCCTACTTTGATTCTGGGGGTGAGAATGGCCCGGGAGAATTCCAGCACACTGATGCCCAGCAAGTGGCACAGTTTCTGGGCAGCTGTGTCGTCTGGCATGGAGCACTGGTCTTGGTTCTTCTCTTTTGTAAACGAGATGTTACCAAACTGGAGCACGGCTGAGATCACCTTTAACATGGCTAGCAGGTGCAAAGACCAGGACAGAGAGATAGGAGATTTAGAGAGTGGGAAGTTGGATTTTTAAAATATTTTCTTTCCTCAAACCTGCGCCCATATTTCGAATGAAGCTCTGTCTGCCAAATATCTATCTATCTCCCCCTAATATCTATCTATCTATATATCTCCCCCTAATATCTATCTATCTATCTCCCACTAATATCTATCTACGGTATCTAAATATCTAGCTATCTCCCCCTAATATCTACATATATATATATTACCCACCAATATCTATCTATCTCCCCCTAATATCTACATATATATATATTACCCACCAATATCTATCTATCTTTATATATTCTCTTTTTATATCAATCAATATATATTCTCTTTTATATCTATCTATCTGAATATATTATATTTTTAAATCTATCTATCTATATCTACATCTATCTATTCTCTTTTATATCTATCTATTCTCTTTTATATCTACCTATTCTCTTTTATATCTATCTATTCTCTTTTATATCTATCTATTCTCTTTTATATCTATCTATTCTCTTTTATATCTATCTATTCTCTTTTATATCTATCTATTCTCTTTTATATCTATCTATTCTCTTTTATATCTATCTATTCTCTTTTATATCTATCTATTCTCTTTTATATCTATCTCAAACGTACACAGAGACTCCTCTGGAGTGAACCCCATGATCCCCATAGAGTCCATGGTTTGGGTGAAGTTGTCTGCATCACTCTGGCCTGGAACAGGAATTGCACCTCCACTGAGAAACCTGTACTGGTCAGCACTTCCGAGAAGAAGATCCGCTACAGACAGACAGATAGGGATATTAAAGTAAAGTCAGGGAGAAAAACAGAAATCACAAAACTCAACATTTTTTATCAAATTTCTTATTTAAAAAACAAATTCAACAGATCAGTCTTCACTCGCTTCCTTCCTTTCCTCCCCTATCTCCATATTCCTCCTCTCTCCTCTTGTGGCTTCCTTTCCTCCCCTATCTCCATATTCCTCCTCTTGTGGCTTCCTTTCCTCCCCTATCTCCATATTCCTCCTCTTATGGCTTCCTTTCCTCCCCTATCTCCATATTCCTCCTCTTGTGGCTTCCTTTCCTCCCCTATCTCCATATTCCTCCTCCTCTTGTGGCTTCCTTTCCTCCCCTATCTCCATATTCCTCCTCCTCTTGTGGCTTCCTTTCCTCCCCTATCTCCATATTCCTCCTCTTGTGGCTTCCTTTCCTCCCCTATCTCCATATTCCTCCTCCTCTTGTGGCTTCCTTTCCTCCCCTATCTCCATATTCCTCCTCCTCTTGTGGCTTCCTTTCCTCCCCTATCTCCATATTCCTCCTCCTCTTGTGGCTTCCTTTCCTCCCCTATCTCCATATTCCTCCTCCTCTTGTTGCTTCTTTTCCTCCCCTATCTCCATATTCCTCCTCCTCTTGTGGCTTCCTTTCCTCCCCTATCTCCATATTCCTCCTCCTCTTGTGGCTTCCTTTCCTCCCCTATCTCCATATTCCTCCTCCTCTTGTGGCTTCCTTTCCTCCCCTATCTCCATATTCCTCCTCCTCTTGTGGCTTCCTTTCCTCCCCTATCTCCATATTCCTCCTCTTGTGGCTTCCTTTCCTCCCCTATCTCCATATTCCTCCTCTTATGGCTTCCTTTCCTCCCCTATCTCCATATTCCTCCTCTTGTGGCTTCCTTTCCTCCCCTATCTCCATATTCCTCCTCTTATGGCTTCCTTTCCTCCCCTATCTCCATATTCCTCCTCTTATGGCTTCCTTCCCTCCCCTATCTCCATATTCCTCCTCTTATGGCTTCCTTTCCTCCCCTATCTCCATATTCCTCCTCTTATGGCTTCCTTCCCTCCCCTATCTCCATATTCCTCTCCTCACCTCTCGTGGCTTCGGAGGCTCCGCACATGAGTTGGTAGAAAATGTGGAAGGTCCTCTCGTCTTTGGCCTGCCGGATCGCTCTCGACTTTTCCAGCAGGTCTGAGGTACGGGGTTAAGGAAGCGTCCAATAGGATCCACAGAGCCCAGATGTCACATGACCTCCCTGAGGCCACCTACTAGTGAGCATCCCAATGAGTTCCAACAGTAGTATTTATAGAGGAAGGATACAAGTCTCAATGTTGGCACCGACAATGTATCCAGCCACATCAAAGTTAATGCGAATAAATTTGCCCTGAGAGATGAGGAGAGATGTGGCAATTGATTATGTAGCAATCCTCCGGCGTCATATTTTAAAATCCATTTGCCTGAACATGATTAATGGCTGAGACGGGGGTAATGGCCACTCTTACAAATCGGGAGGAGTTGTCGTTCTTGACGGTTTTGGCGTTTCCGAAGGCCTCCAAGATGGGGTTGGCCTGTAGCAGCTGCTTCTCTAGCTCTCCCTGGAGGACAGAAATGGAATCAGCTTATTTTTTATGTATTTATTGGCACACACACTTTGTACCCCAATCCCATGATAGAAGGTAGAAAAACTGTGGTTTTAGGATTCAGTATTGCCCAGAATAATCTACAACTACAAATACCATATCATGTGTTTTCCTATAGATATCTGTAGCTTGAGCACCGAGCCATCTCAACCTAATGATGTTGTTTCTGTAATGTAATATATCTATATTGTTGTCTTGTTAAGACTGGGAAAAACAATAAAAAAATATGTTGGCCACATTTAAAACAGACTAGCACTGAGAAAAGATACTAGCTCTGTCAGTGGTACTCTTATACAGATACTAGCTCTGTCAGTGGTACTCTTATACAGATACTAGCTCTGTCAGTGGTACTCTTATACAGATACTAGCTCTGTCAGTGGTACTCTTATACAGATACTAGCTCTGTCAGTGGTACTCTTATACAGATACTAGCTCTGTCAGTGGTACTCTTATACAGATACTAGCTCTGTCAGTGGTACTCTTTTACAGATACTAGCTCTGTCAGTGGTACTCTTATACAGATACTAGCTCTGTCAGTGGTACTCTTTTACAGATACTAGCTCTGTCAGTGGTACTCTTTTACAGATACTAGCTCTGTCAGTGGTACTCTTTTACATATACTAGCGCTGTCAGTGGTACTCTTTTACAGATACTAGCTCTGTCAGTGGTACTATTTCACAGATACTAGCTTTGTCAGTGGTACTCTTATACAGATACTAGTTCTGTCAGTGGTACTCTTATACAGATACTAGCTCTGTCAGTGGTACTCTTTTACAGATACTAGCTCTGTCAGTGGTACTCTTTTACATATACTAGCTCTGTCAGTGGTACTCTTTTACAGATACTAGCTCTGTCAGTGGTACTATTTCACAGATACTAGCTTTGTCAGTGGTACTCTTATACAGATACTAGTTCTGTCAGTGGTACTCTTATACAGATACTAGCTCTGTCAGTGGTACTCTTTCACAGATACTAGTTCTGTCAGTGGTACTCTTTTACAGATACTAGCTCTGTCAGTGGTACTATTTCACAGATACTAGCTTTGTCAGTGGTACTCTTTCACAGATACTAGCTCTGTCAGTGGTACTCTTTCACATTTACTAGCTCTGCCAGTTGTACATGTGGCTAACGCATTGGCGCCAATATAGTAACTGTGTCTCTAGCATGGAGCTGTAGCATTTGCTGTAGCTGCGGTGTCCAGGCAACTACTGGGGGGTGGATGTGTGGTGGGGGTGTAAAAGCAGGAAGTTTAGAATGACAGCCAAGCAGCAGTCCAAACACCAAAGTCCAAACACCAAAGCTCAGACTGTGATTGACACACTAAGTCCTCGCAGACACACATAGGTACACACAGACAGGTATGCATTGTAACTCCTCAACAGGCAGAATGTGAACTATTCTGAATGGAAACAGCCAGCAGCACCAGCCAGGGGTGTGGCCACAATTATGTAAGGCAGCAGATGTATCACCGTAAAGGGTGGATGTGTCACTGTAAAGAGTGGATGTGTTACTGTAAAGGGTGGATGTGTCACTGTAAAGAGTGGATGTGTTACCGTAAAGGGTGGATGTGTCACTGTAAAGAGTGGATGTGTCACTGTAAAGAGTGGATGTGTCACTGTAAAGAGTGGATGTGTTACTGTAAAGAGTGGATGTGTCACTGTAAAGAGTGGATGTGTTACTGTAAAGGGTGGATGTGTCACTGTAAAGGGTGGATGTGTTACTGTAAAGGGTGGATGTGTCACTGTAAAGAGTGGATGTGTTACTGTAAAGGGTGGATGTGTCACTGTAAAGGGTGGATGTGTCACTGTAAAGAGTGGATGTGTTACTGTAAAGGGTGGATGTGTCACTGTAAAGAGTGGATGTGTTACTGTAAAGGGTGGATGTGTCACTGTAAAGAGTAAATATGTCACTGTAAAGGGTGGATGTGTCACTGTGAAGGGTAAATATGTCATTGCAAAGGGTGGATGTGTCACTGTATATGGTGGATGTGTCACTGTAAAGAGTAAATATGTCACTATAGAGAGTGGATGTGTCACTGTAAAGAGTGGATGTGTAACTGTAAAGGGTGGATATGTCACTGTAAAGAGTGGATGTGTTACTGTAAAGGGTGGATGTGTCACTGTAAAGAGTAAATATGTCACTATAAAGGGTGGATGATTCACTGTAAAGGGTGGATGGAAAAGATGTGTAAAGCCTGTGGGAGAACAAGCAATAACCACCCAACAACCTTTGTGGCTGATCCAAACAGACTAAATAAGCCTAATCACATGGAACCTATGAAGTTCCTTCAGATTAGTGGTCGTTTTCAGACCAAGCATTTGTGTTTTTCCGCCTATGGATGGGATCAACACCAGCCGCCATACAGGAAACCAAAGCAGTGTTATTGGGTAACTGTATGGTTTGACGGCCGATAGGTCACCGGCCGTACCCCCAGCCAATCGGGAGATTGAGAGAGATTAATAGACCCGTCCACCACTTATTCTAGCACCCATTGGTGGTTGCTGAATATAAACAGTACAGAGAAAAGCCAAACACCCACAGACCCCAAAGAACAGCAGGGCTTTCATTCAGGAGGGAGCAGTGCTAGAGAATGTTCTGCTGGGAACGTATTGTCTAGAACAAACATGATTTTCTAATGCACAATTAAAAATAATGTCAGTTCTATACATGATACATTTCTCTGTGTTTTACCCTCCTGAATAAACCCATGGTGGTGGTAATTAGGTGTTTCTACTTTATTTTATACTCACATAATGCATACTCTGGGAGATTGAGAAAAAGGGGATGGTTAAATTATTGTATACAAAACAAAAGACAACAACAGGCAAAATAATGCATTACAAACAAAATGAAACAAAATCTTTGACAGTTTTGTAAAAACATATCAGGAGTTGCTGAATTGTTATTCACTAGAAGAAGCAGTAGAAGAAGAGGTGAAGACAGAACAGGACAGGACAGCCCACTCACCCGGTTTACCATAGAACTGCCTCGGGGCAAAGACCTACTGCCCTCCATCTGAACACACAAAAGACAGGGAGGAGAGGAGATAGAGGGAGGAGAGGAGAGAGGGGGAGGAGAGGAGAGAGGGGGAGGAGAGGAGAGAGGGGGAGGAGAGGAGAGAGGGGGAGGTTGGAGGAGCGAGGGAACGAAAGAGCGCAGAATGAAAAGGGAGGAGGGAGACAGGCAGGAAAGTATAGGAGAAAGAAGTGATGGGAAACAGTAGAAAACAGGGAGGAGAAGAGGCAGAAGCGGGAGGAGAGAACAGGAGAGAGGGAGTGAAAGGAGATGACAGGAAGAAACAGGAGGAGCAGAGAGACAGGAATGATTATAGAAGTCACTCTATAATGATTCCTCCAGCAGCAGTTGATCAGCATAAAGAACAGTAAGTAACACAATGTATCAGTACAATGTATCGGTACAATGTATCAGTACAATGTATCGGTACAATGTATCGGTACAATGTATCGGTACAATGTATCGGTACAATGTATCGGTACAATGTATCGGTACAATGTATCAGTACAATGTATCCGTACAATGTATCCGTACAATGTATCAGTACAATGTATCAGTACAATGTATCAGTACAATGTATCAGTACAATGTATTAGTACAATGTATCACCCTCCTCACAGAGCTCCACCCTCATCACAGAGCTCCACCCACCTCACAGCGCTCCACCCTCCTCACAGCGCTCCACCCTCCTCACAGCGCTCCACCCTCCTCACAGCACTCCACCCTACTCACAGTGCTCCACCCTCCTCACAGCGCTCCACCCTCCTCACAGTGCTCCACCCTCCTCACAGCGCTCCACCCTCCTCACAGAGCTCCACCCTCCTCACAGAGCTCCACCCTCCTCACAGCGCTCCACCCTCCTCACAGCGCTCCACCCTCCTCACAGTGCTCCACCCTCCTCACAGCGCTCCACCCTCCTCACAGCGCTCCACCCTCCTCACAGAGCTCCACCCTCCTCACAGCGCTCCACCCTCCTCACAGCGCTCCACCCTCCTCACAGAGCTCCACCCTCCTCACAGAGCTCCACCCTCCTCACAGAGCTCCACCCTCCTCACAGCGCTCCACCCTCCTCACAGTGCTCCACCCTCCTCACAGCGCTCCACCCTCCCCTGGTTCTTTATTAGTCTCATTCTTTTCTCTCATCCACCCTCAGGCAGAACCATTAAGCACACAATTACCCAATAATAAATCAATGAATCACAACTCTCCTAAATTGTATCCTCTTTCTTCCACCTCCTCCTGTTCCCTGACTCAGCACTTCCTGCCACTCCCTCCTCTCCCTCCCCCTTCACCTTCTCTCCCTCCCCCTTCACTCCCTCCTTCCTCTCCCTCCCCCTTCCTCTCCTTACCTCTCCACCTTCCCCCGTTTCTCTCCCTCCTCTCCCTCTCTCTTCCCTCCCTCAGTCCTCTCCCTCCCCCTCCACTCCCTCCTTCCTCTCCTTACCCTTCCACCTTCCCTCCCTCTTCCTCCCCCTCCACTCCCTCCTTACCTCTCCACCTTCCCTCCCTCCCCCTCCACTCCATCCGTCCTCTCCTTACCCCTCCACCTTCCCTCCCCCTCCACTCCCTCCTTCCTCACCCCTCCACCTTCTCCGTTCCTCCTCTCCCTATCCTTCCCTCCTCACTCCCTACCACATCCTCTTCTCTGATCTTCCTTCTCTCCCTCTTCGTTGTTTACCTGTGAGACGTCCTTGTGGCCCTTATGGGAAGAGGCCACATGAGCCAGATACTGGATGACCTTCTTTGTGTTCTCAGTCTTTCCAGCTCCTGACTCTCCTCTGAAACACACACACACACACACACACACACATAAACACATGTGTAGCACACACACACACACACACATAAACACATGTGTAGCACACACACACACACACATACACAAACACATGGTCATGCAGAAGTTAGAACTGGACCAGTGGAACAGTGGAAAACAGTTAGAACTGGACCAGTGGAACAGTGGAAAACAGTTAGAAATGGACCAGTGGAACAGTACAATGATATTCCCTAGCAGTGGCCTCTTTTATCAGGATAATGTGTCTTGACACACTGAACAAATTGTTCAGGAATGGTTTGAAGAACACGATGAATAGTTCAAGGTGTTGCCCGGCCTCCAGATTCCCCAGATCTCAATCTAGTTGAGCATCTATGGGATCTGCTGGACCTACGTAACCTACTTGTCTGATCCACAGCGGCTCCACCTCACAACTTACAGAACCTGAAGGATCTGCTGCTAATGTTCCAGATACAACAGGACACCTTCAGGGGTTAATGTTCCAGATACAACAGGACACCTTCAGGGGTTAATGTTCCAGATACAACAGGACACCTTCAGGGGTTAATGTTCCAGATACAACAGGACACCTTCAGGGGTTAATGTTCCAGATACAACAGGACACCTTCAGAGGTTAATGTTCCAGATACAACAGGACACCTTCAGGGGTTAATGTTCCAGGTACAACGGGACACCTTCAGGGGTTAATGTTCCAGATACAACAGGACACCTTCAGGGGTTTTGTTGAGTCCATGTCTCAACATGTCGGCGGCACACGGAGGACCAACAGCATATTAGGATGATGGTCATAATGTTTTGTCTCATCCGTGTGCAACAATGTACAATGACACACGCACACACACACACACACACACACACACATTGCATATAACAGATTTATAAAAGCGGATACACACTGATGGGCACCAATGAAGTGTTTTCCTACATAAACAGAAAGCAGGTGTTCCGGATAGAGGCAATAATAGTGGTTTTTCTATTGAATGGGATTTAAAGAAAAGAAGGTATACAAACTGTGGTCAAACTAAAAATACTCAGGATTCTCTCACAAACCACCCTCGTCAGCTTCAATAAACAGACACATATAGACACAGACATAAACAGACAGACGGAGACAGACAGACAGAGACAGACAGAGAGACAAGCAGACAGAGAGACAAGCAGACAGAGACATAACCAGAGAGACAGACAGACAGACCAACATAGAGAGATAGACCAGTAAATAACAGGAGTTCACTAACGTGCAGAGGATAGACTGGTCTTCTCTGTCTGTGGGGGGAAAAAATATAGCATGTTAAAAAGACAATCTCAGACGCATATTTATCATTAATATAATCCTAATCTAGACATGACTACTGCATTACAGTACATCAGGACACCAAGAAATAAAGACACTGGTGATCCAGTGAGTCAGTCTATCTCATGACTGAAACAAAGGATGTTGGTATGTGTCTGTTTGTGTGTGTTTGCTTGTGTATCTGTTTGTGTGTGTTTGCTTGTGTGTGTGTCTATGTCTAGACACAGACAGACACACATAAACACTTACAGACACACAATAACACTTACAGACACACACAGACACACAGAAACACTTACAGACACACACAGACAAACAGAAACACACACAGACATACAGAAACACTCACAGACACACACACACACAGACAGACACACACACACACACACACACACACAGCACATGCAGAGACATGATTCCACACACTAATTATACTGGCTAAATGATTAATGGGATCACAAATGCAGATCTGCCACCAGACAGAAAGATGTGGAGAGAAACAAAGAAAAACAAACAGACAGAGCGAGAGAGATAGAGACAGACAGAAAAAAAGAGGAAAGAGACAGATAAAGAGAGAGAGATGGCCAAAAAATGGGAGAGTCAGACAGAGGTAGAATGGGCCAGAGACAGGCAGACAGAGAGACAGAAAGAAAGGGAGACAGACAGGCAGTGAGGGAGAGACTGAAAGAGAGAGACAGGAAGACATGAAGAAAAAGGGAGCCAGACAGACAAACAGAGACAGACAGACAGAGTGAGAGGTAGGGAGAGACCGACAGGGAGAGTAATATAAAAAAACAGACAGACAGAAGTAAGGAGAGTGGCTGTCTTGTCATTTAACTAAACGACCTCAGGGCAAACATCTTGTTCATTCTGTCAAACAGGTTTAAGTATGCGTGTGTCACGCTCCTATCCTGAGACATGAGGCGTGAGAAAGTGTTGGGATGAAATGTACTGTTATTACAACAACCACCACACTGTCATAACCACTCTGCCTGTGTTTCCAACTGTTGGGTCTGGGTTACCTTGTAGCGTGCTGTGATACACAGCCTGTGATGAGGATTGGCTGTTTAAGAGGTTGGAGGTCAGGGGTTATAGGTCAGGGTTACCTTGTAGCGTGTTGTGATGAGGATTGGCTGTTTAAGGGGTTGGAGGTCAGGGGTTATAGGTTAGGGTTATCTTGAAGCGTGCTGTGATGAGGATTGGCTGTTTAAGGGGTTGGAGGTCAGGGGTTATAGGTTAGGGTTATCTTGTAGCGTGCTGTGACACGCAGACTGTGATGAAGATTGGCTGTTTAAAGGGTTATAGTTCAGGGGTTATAGGTCAGGGTTACCATGTAGCGTGCTGTGATACGCAGACTGTGATGAGGACTGGCTGTTTGAAGGGTTATAGGTCAGGGTTACCTTGAAGCATGCTGCGGTAGGCAGCCTCTGATATGGCATAGATGTGAGGGGGCATCTCATGGCGTTTCTTCCCTCTGTACATCTCCACTATAGCCTCTGTGTAGATCGGCAGGTTCTTATAGGGGTTGATCACTACGCAGAACAGCCCAGAGTATGTCTGCAAAAACACACACACGCACACACACGCACACGCACACACAGCCGTATAGGGTTGAGGGACGGCTGAATTAAAGAACAGCATGAACTGTTTTATGTTCGCCTATAAAACTTCATTCTATGTCAGAAATGAGTTTAAATGGCAATTATCTGGTCATTAAGCCTAGAATCAACTTCCAACACACATTCGGCCCCTCTACCTACCCACCTCCACACATACACTTGTGTTGTGTGTGTGTGTGTGTGTAATGTGGGTTTGTGATGGACTGAAATATAAGTGTCAATATACTGCCTTGTTCTCCTAACCCAACTCCCAAGTCCATACACATTATTTGTGTGTGTAGTGTGTGTGTAATGTGTGTTTGTGTAATGTGTGTGTAGTGTGTGTGTAGTGGACTAAGATATAAGGGTCAATATACTACTTGTCTCCCTACCCCACCCATTATCTATATGTTGCTGTAAAGCAGATAAAGTGAACATAAACAACCTTGACATTCCTTTACATAGATATGTTTCCTTCACAATCTCAGTACAGACACGTTTTCCTTTTCACCTTGTTCTGTTTCCCTACTATGGTTCATGAACCCAGAGAGGTCACCAGATAGAGAGGTCACCATACAGAGTACTGTGTGCGTATTGTAGACTCACATATATCAGACCAGAGTAGTACATCTGTGTGTGTGTGTTTTGTGTGTGTACTGTGTAGTGTACTGTGTAGTGTACTCTGTGTGTGTGTCTGTGTGTGTGTGTAGACTCACATATATCAGACCAGAGTAGTATCTCTCTCTGAGGTTGTGGAGGACAGAGGCTTCGTTGAGGCAGGTGAGGTCAGCCATGTCTTCTACCTTACTGAAACGGGGAGGGTTCATCCTCTGCACCTCCTCTCTGGACAAGGTGAGTTTTCTCTGACTGTCTGTCAGCTCCACCTCCACCATATCTCCATGTTCCTCTCGGATACTAGCAGACTGGGGAGGGAGGTGAATGAGGTTAAAATCCATACAACAGATCCAGACACCAGATCCCGGCACCAGATCCGGGAACCAGAACCGGGAACCAGATCCTGGCACCAGATCCAGACACCAGATCCCGGCACCAGAGCCGGGAACCAGAACCGGGAACCAGATCCTGGCACCAGATCCAGACACCAGATCCCGGCACCAGAGCCGGGAACCAGAACCGGGAACCAGATCCAGACACCAGATCCCGGCACCAGATCCGGGAACCAGAACCGGGAACCAGATCCTGGCACCAGATCCAGACACCAGATCCCGGCACCAGATCCGGGAACCAGAACCGGGAACCAGATCCTGGCACCAGATCCAGACACCAGATCCCGGCACCAGAGCCGGGAACCAGAACCGGGAACCAGATCCAGACACCAGATCCCGGCACCAGATCCGGGAACCAGAACCGGGAACCAGATCCTGGCACCAGATCCAGACACCAGATCCAGACACCAGATCCCGGCACCAGATCCGGGAACCAGAACCGGGAACCAGATCCCGGCACCAGATCCAGACACCAGATCCCGGCACCAGATCCGGGAACCAGAACCGGGAACCAGATCCTGGCACCAGATCCCGGCACCAGATCCGGGAACCAGAACCGGGAACCAGATCCTGGCACCAGATCCCGGCACCAGATCCGGGAACCAGAACCGGGAACCAGATCCTGGCACCAGATCCCGGCACCAGATCCGGGAACCAGAACTGGGAACCAGAACCGGGAACCAGAACCAGGCACCAACCACCACTAACCCCCAAGTCATAGTGGCCCATTACAAAGATGGTGTCAAATATGAGTGAATAAAAACCTGAATGATGATTGGCCTATCAGCTGTGGTATATGAGACCAGATACCACATGTTTGAACAAACCATTACGCTCATTCTTCATCAGAACCAAAAATCAAAAACACAAGGTTGAATTTACACTGGAGGTGGTAATTCAGAACAGACCAAAAGTTTCTCAGAATCATGAGTTATTTATGGCAACTTGACAAGACTTCACAGTTGCTGTTCAGCCATGATTTCCAACACCCTGATAGAGCCTGAAGGGTTTTGGCAAAGAATAATGAGAAAGAAATTGAAAGTTGTACAAGTGAACAAAGCTTTCAGGGACTTACCGTAAAAGACTAATGGTTGTGACACCTCTGGCAGAGATTATATCTGCCAGATAACATATATTTTTCTAAGATCAATTGGGCCGTTGATGAAAATTACACTTTGAAATTACACTGTAATGCAATAAAAAAAAAATACAAAGGGATATCTGCAGCGTGTGATATATAGACACCATGGCTAATGGCGGGTCTCCAGGCAGTCTAGGCAGGCATATTTGAAAATACCAGCCAGAACAGCTATTGGCCACGCTATATTGGTTATGGGCCCTTGTTCATTGCACACGTATCACATGACAAATTAAATAAAACAGTGGTGAAGGTGGCTGGACTTAAGATGAGAAGATGGACAGAAATAGATGAATGGAAATGAAAGAGCAGAGAGAAAGCGAGAGAGAAACGGAGGGGACAAAAGCCCGTGACATAGAACAGCCCTCATGCCCGGGGAGACAGGAAGTGGTGACCTCTGAACTAGCCAGGTCACAGGATTCTACTCTGCTCTGCTCCACTCAGTGTTGCTTCCAATGTATTTCTGCTAGGCAAATACACCCCTAATCTCAGAGGAAGAATGTGTGTATGAGTGTGACAGCCACATACTTAAAATATGAATGTTATATGATTGTGAGTTTGAGTGTGTGTTTGCATGAGTGTGTGCGTGTGAGCGTGACAGTGGCCTCTTTATCATTTGGAGGCTGAAGGAGTGTATTGTTCTATTTCTAGAGCTCTATATCTGAACAGCACAGCAGAGACACTAAGAGAGAAACAGAGAAAACTGAGAGAGAACCAGAGAGAGAAACAGAGATAAACAGGGAGAGAAACAGAGAGAAACAGAGAGAAACAGATAAACAGAGATAAACAGAGAGAAACAGAGAGAAACAGAGAGAAACAGAGATAAACAGAGATAAACAGGAAGAGAAACAGAGAGAAACAGAGAGAAACAGAGATAAACAGAGATAAACAGGAAGAGAAACAGAGAGAAACAGAGAGAAACAGAGAGAAACAGAGATAAACAGGAAGAGAAACAGAGATAAACAGAGAGAAACAGAGATAAACAGAGATAAACAGAGGAACAGAGATAAACAGAGAGAAACAGAGATAAACAGAGAGAAACAGAGATAAACAGAGAGATATGCCTGTATATATATATATTGTACTGGACTTATTGGATTCTTGAGACATTATTGAACACGACAAGTCTTAGAACTGTTCAAAGACTGTTCAAAGACTGTCTTAGGAATACTGCTGGTCTCTACATGTTGGATATATGTATGATCATTTACAAAGGATGTATAAGAATAATTATTTAATAGGTGATGAAATATAAAAGTACTTTAACACAATTAAGCCAGAGACGACCACAAGGCCTCTGACAGAACATCCTGTGTACACAAGCCAGGCAGGTTACGTCACACACGCTCAAGCAAAACATATCTGTCCATGAATTAAAGGAAGACAGACCTGGTTCAGATAAGGTCCCAGAACGTTTAGCCCAAACACAGAGATTATGACATAGGGCTACCTGTCAGGACACGTTTGGGTAAAAAACCCGGGACAACACAAGAAAACCATTTCCCGGCAGTGCCGTGGTTGTTGACCAATCGCAGTGGCAGTAGCCTGCCTGGGTATCCGTCACCATTCAGTTAGTAAGGAAACACGTAGCATTCAGCAGGAATCTCCACTGGACGTTTGAAAAGGCTTTAACGACTGTTTTCCGCACGGTTGCTTTGTTGTTGTGCAATGTGCTTTGACTGCATATTTGAATTTTGGTTTCTTGCCAATTGCACTGTTGATCTTCATTGAGTTAACTTCATGTGATGTGCCTCAAGATGAGAGAAATATTTCCCTTAAGCGACGCACACAATAGATTGATCGGGTTCATTTCTACTGTGGGTTTGCCCGTTCTTTCTTCCCAATTACACGTGAACTGTTCTTCAAAGTCTGCCTCAAGCAAATAAATTGGTTGATGTTCCATGTATGCATCAACGGTTAGGCTTTTAATTAGGTGATCATCAGAGATTGTAGTCAAATAAATATAAATAGGTGCACTTTCCTTACTTACCGTTTAAGAAAACATTTTTTACACTGTTTGACACAAATGTGCAAACACTTTTCATAGGCAACATATCCCTTTGTGTACACCAGCCATTTAATGTACCACACAACATACAGCTGTGATGGACCAGCGGAGGTTAGGGCCAAGCTGGGTGACTTAACTAATTAAGTAGCCACTCCTTATGTAGCCATTATGACTGGCTCAGACTGCCCCCCACCACAGACCACCCTCTACCTGGCTCAGACTGCCCCCACCACAGACCACCCTCTACCTGGCTCAGACTGCCCCCCACCACAAGCCACCCTATACCTGGCTCAGACTGCCCCCACCACAGACCACCCTCTACCTGGCTCAGACTGCCCCCACCACAGACCACCCTCTACCTGGCTCAGACTGCCCCCACCACAAGCCACCCTATACCTGGCTCAGACTGCCCCCCACCACAGACCACCCTCTACCTGGCTCAGACTGCCCCCCACCACAGACCACCCTCTACCTGGCTCAGACTGCCCCCCACCACAAGCCACCCTATACCTGGCTCAGACTGCCCCCACCACAGACCACCCTCTACCTGGTTTAGACTGCCCCCACCACAGACCACCCTCTACCTGGCTCAGACTGCCCCCACCACAGGCCACCCTCTATTACTGGCTCAGACTGCCCCCACCACAGGCCACCCTCTACCTGGCTCAGACTGCCCCCACCACAGACCACCCTCTACCTGGTTCAGACTGCCCCCACCACAGCCCACCCTCTACCTGGTTCAGACTGCCCCCACCACAGACCACCCTCTACCTGGCTCAGACTGCCCCCACCACAGACCACCCTCTACCTGGCTCAGACTGCCCCCCACCACAGGCCACCCTCTACCTGGCTCAGACTGCCCCCCACCACAGGCCACCCTCTACCTGGCTCAGACTGCCCCCCCCACACCACAGGCCACCCTCTACCTGGCTCAGACTGCCCCCCACCACAGACCACCCTCTACCTGGCTCAGACTGCCCCCCACCACAGACCACCCTCTACCTGGTTCAGACTGCCCCCCACCACAGGCCACCCTCTACCTGGCTCAGACTGCCCCCCACCACAGACCCCACTCTACCTAGCCCACTCACCTCAAAACCTTGCTTCTCCGATGGAACCCAGACGAGACGCTTGGCCGCCCAGTCTGCCTGGCTGGAGGCGGAGAACACATGGCCACTGGGGGCAGTGGTGGAGGGAGAGCCCGGCACTGTCCCTGTAGACAGGAAGCGGGTGACGTCATTCGCAACACCGCCTCCCGATAGCCTGGACATGGCGCTGCAGGAGTTGTGAGGGAGAGGGGGAGAGAAGGAAGCGTGAGCGAGAGATTGGGGGGAGGGAGAGAGCATGTGAGAGAGAGAGGGAGAGAAATGGGTGTGGATTGAGAAACAGGAAAAACACTATTCCACAATTTTTCATGAAGTCCCATTGTGTTGGTAGTGGGTGAGTTAGTGACTGTAGGAGGTCCTGTACTATGAGACAGTGATGGTGACTGTAGGAGGACCTGTACTATGATACAGTGATGGTGACTGTAGGAGGACCTGTACTATGATACAGTGATGGTGACTGTAGGAGGACCTGTACTATGAGACAGTAATGGTGACTGTAAGAGGACCTGTACTATGAGACAGTGATGGTGACTGTAAGAGGACCTGTACTATGAGACAGTGATGGTGACTGTAAGGGGACCTGTACTATGAGACAGTGATGGTGACTGTAGCAGGACCTGTACTATGAGACAGTGATGGTGACTGTAGCAGGACCTGTACTATGAGACAGTGATGGTGACTGTAGCAGGACCTGTACTATGAGACAGTGATGGTGACTGTAGGAGGACCTGTACTATGAGACAGTGATGGTAACTGGAGAAGGACCTGTACTATGAGACAGTGATGGTGACTGTAGGAGGACCTGTACTATGAGACAGTGATGGTAACTGTAAGAGAACCTGTACTATGAGACAGTGATGGTGACTGTAGGAGGACCTGTACTATGAGACAGTGATGGTGACTGTAGGAGGACCTGTACTATGAGACACTGATGTGGTGTTTATTATTAATAGAAAATTAGTGGTGAAAAATAAAATTGAGCGATTTATGAACATATATTTTATATCAATCCCCACATCGAATGTCCAAAAAAACACACAACAAAAATGTTATATTCTGGATACACCAGAACAAATTTGGCAGTAAAAACTCTCCATCATTCGCCACTGTCTATCAAATAAAGCACAATGTGCTCCAATAATATAAGGAATATACAAGCACCCATGTGGCAAGACCAGAGGTGAAATATATAAACACTTATAACAATAACTTCAAACACCAAATACTGTCAATCCTTGATCAGACTCTATTATGTTGGATTTATTCTTTGAATTGAATCTTCCAATTATTACAGACGCGCGCGCGCACGCACGCACGCACACAGACACACACAGACACACAGACACACAGACCCCAGACACCTTCTAGTCAGTCAGAGTTTTCCTAATTGGAAAACAGAGCAAATCAAACAGACATGTAGAGAGGAAAAGTGAAAGAAGGAGACGGATGAATAGAGAGATGATGGAGGGATGGAAGGGGAAGAGAGCGAGAAAGACAAATGGAGGGATGGAGTGGGAAGAGAGCGAGAAAGACGAATGGAGGGATGGAGGGGGAAGAGAGCGAGGGGATTCGTCAACTGACTCTGTAAACTGACATGACAGTCAGAGCTTAGAAAGACAAATGGAGATAGAGGAAGAGAGCAGGAAGTCAACACCACAATAGCAGATATTACTGTATGCTTCACTGTAAAGAGGAAGAGAGCAGGAAGTCAACACCACAATGGCAGATATTACTGTATGCTTCACTGTAAAGAGGAAGAGAGCAGGAAGTCAACACCACAATGGCAGATATTACTGTATGCTTCACTGTAAAGAGGAAGAGAGCAGGAAGTCAACACCACAATGGCAGATATTACTGTATGCTTCACTGTAAAGAGGAAGAGAGCAGGAAGTCAACACCCCAATGGCAGATATTACTGTATGCTTCACTGTAAAGAGGAAGAGAACAGGAAGTCAACACCACAATGGCAGATATTACTGTATGCTTCACTGTAAAGAGGAAGAGAACAGGAAGTCAACACCACAATGGCAGATATTACTGTATGCTTCACTGTAAATAGGAAGAGAGCAGGAAGTCAACACCCCAATGGCAGATATTACTGTATGCTTCACTGTAAATAGGAAAAGAGCAGGAAGTCAACACCACAATGGCAAATATTACTGTAAATAATGCTTCACTGTAAATGTGGCTGAGCGATGACATCATCGCCACAGTACCAAGAGTAAGTCTTTAACAGACCACAGAGAACCATAGCAGTCCAATGCACTCCTGCTGCAGTCAGGCTATAGCAGTAAAACACTGTAAGTCAGAACAAATTCCTTATGTGTGTAAACAGACGTGGCTGATTCTGAGGTAAATAATGCTGTGAAAATAATCAAACCTGATATTGGCCAGACCGGTCCAATTTAAATTAGGCTAACATCCGGTTATCATGTTCAGCAAACTAAGCCGCCTCAGGCCACAATATGAAGACATACCTGAAGACAGTTACCAAGGCATTCTAAAGATGTATGGATCCACCAGACCACAGTCAGTGTCATATTGCAATTTTCATATTGAAAATTGTTCTCCAGAAAGCTGTACTATCGCCCAGGAACTCACACAAAACCCTAGAACAACATTCACAAATCTTAATCACTGCCCATAAAGACGAACACAAAATGCTGGGCAAGTTGGGCAAAATAGATCAGGTCGATCTTTAATGATTCCTGAAACATTGTTTTACATGCAGGTCAGTCAAAAGCAAACCTAGTTGAAGCCAAGACCTAAACCCATTGAGATGCTGTGGCGGGACTTAACCAAGATGTTCATGCAGGAAAACTCAAATATGTCACAGAGCTCCAGTAGATCTGCATGAACGAGTGGGTGAAGATAACTCTACAGGGCTCTGAGAAACGAATCAAGAACTACAGAAAGATAGCTCCTCAGTGCTCTGAGAAACGAATCAAGAACTACAGAAAGATAGCTCCTCAGTGCTCTGAGAAACGAATCAAGAACTACAGAAAGATAGCTCCTCAGTGCTCTGAGAAACGAATCAAGAACTACAGAAAGATAACTCCTCAGTGCTCTGAGAAAATAATCAAGAACTACAGAAAGATAGCTCCTCAGTGCTCTGAGAAAATAATCAAGAACTACAGAATGTGTTTGGTTGTAGTTAACTGAGGCAAAATGTGGCGTAACCAGTTACTGGGACTAAGGGGGCGACTGCAATTTCACAACGCACCGTGTAAGGTGACGGACAGCGTTTCAAAATATGGGTGAAATCATATGGTTTGTTCACTCCGTGTTTTGGTCGATGATGTAATAACATTCAGTGTAGGAAATGCAGAAAATTGAGGCAAACACTTTCTCACTGCCCCGTATGTCCTCCACCCAGACAAACCAAATTCCCCTCATGCTTTTCTGTCTATCTGTCCATCTGACTACGGCATCTGAGTAAGCCTAGATCCACACACATGTCTGCTCCTGTCTGTCTGTCACACACACAGATCCATGTTGGTGAGTCATCCCATCCGTGGGGAGAGGCAGGTCATTCCTCCATAATTCTGTGTAAAAAAAAGACTAACACCATGCAATGAATTTGCTTTGAACTACCCTAACTGAACAATGATGACACTCCCTGCATGCCATTTGAGGCCATACCTCAAATGCCATTTGAGGTAAGTGCTGTTATCTTAAAGACAAATTAACACAAACCAACTGGTTAGAAAGTGATTACAAGAACACACATAACATAGTAATATAAACAACAATAAAAAAAAATCTATAATTATTGTTTTTCAAATGTTTTGATGAGAAAATCTAGGTTTCAAAAAAGTTAATGCTTTGCAACATTTGAGACTATATGACATACGATATACGACTCTGTAAAACAAATTGATCACTAACATAAGGGAATGACAATAAGGCCTCCTAGGACAGGAAGTGTTCAAACAGGGTTTCCCATCCGTCTTCTTTCACCCATAACTGTAATAATTCAAGTAATCAACTTATTGTTAAGCTTTCATGTGGAAAAAGGGAACTCTATAGTATAATGGCCCATAGGGGGAAATATCACCGCTACTCAGCTTCTGATAGAATGGATAAGAGACAGAAGGTTAAAGAGGACCAGGAGTAGTCATCATAGAGGCTATACCGAGGCCGTGTTTTCTATTTATATCAGTTTAATTGTCCGTATGTAATATAGTCACTAAGGTTTACACATCACATCCAAACATGACTGTGTGTCTTTGCCGCACTGCCGGGTATACTAACTGATCCCCCTAAACGAGGTGCCTATAAAGCCTGCTAAAGGACCAACACTCTGTTCCATAGCAACACTAAACTTAACCCAATACACCACCATAATGCAGTATTAAAGACAATACGTGCGGGTCTGGAGAGAGGTCAATGCGGGGGCTGTGGGAAGGTAGTGCATGTGTGCGTGTGTGTGTATGCGCGTGCGCGCGCGTGTGTGTTCGTGTGTGTGTGTGTGCGTGTGTGTGTGTGCGTTACAGGCGCATGGGAACGCCTTTTCTTTACGCCGCGATTTGAGGAGAAAAGCCCAGTGTTACGCGGTGACATTGTGACCAAACGCGCCCGAAACCTTGTCACTGCAAACAGGCAGACTATCAAGCAGCATGTGCACAATATTAAGTAGGCTAACAGGAGCTGGAATGTCACGAATGACTCCCGATCCGTGACCTGCTACACCACACCACCCGACAAAGACATGAAGACAAATGTGAACCACACCTCGAGCATGAGGTATGAATAATTATTAGAGGACTCATGGCCCTCCTCTAATGATGGAGTCAATGTACCAGGTAACAGAGAGCTTATATCATACATATATGTAACTGGCGTGGCCAGACATTCATGTGGATTAAATAAAAGCATAATAATAATGGTAATATATTAACACCGACGGTTTAGGAGAAATCAGAAATATTAGCGTTATAGTCTCATAATAAACACGTAATAAATCAACTGGCCACATTCTCTTGTCTAACAGTCTTAACGTTATAGTCTGTTTGATGCGTTATCGTTTCCACCATCGAGGGTCTGTCTGTATGTAAACCCGAGGGCCAGGCACCATACCCCCGCAGGGTCTCTAGCTGTCCCACGCTATGTCATTATGACCACCGTAACCAAGCTAGGTTAGCAAGCAGCCAACACCAACGAAATGTGATATATGTGGCTGTGCGCAGGACCCAGTCTGGTGCGGCTGAATTAGATAATTTACCCAATATCTCACCTTTACTATGTTCTCCGAGACGCGGGAAAGGCTACAGCTCGAGAAGTAATAAATAAATGCAGTTTCTCAGATTATTCCCGGTTGCTGTGAGGTGCGAGGAGTCTGGCTACCGCAAATGCGGCTTTTATCGTTACACCGCGGTGTTCAGTCGGAGAAGCGGCACACACACACTCATCCTACAGAGAATAAAACTGCCATATGGGTGAGGGCAAACGCCGGCTTCAGAGCAGTACAACCGCTTCCGGGGTATGCACCAATGAAACGAAATAACGTCGGTTTAAGTCCCGCCCCATGTCTCCTGTCGTCGAAATGAAAATGTCCAACTGTAGCAAAGTCCCGCCCATTGAATGAGCCAATCCAATCCCGCCCATCCACTGGCACAGCTAACAGCAATAACTAATGGGTCCCAATAGTTTTGCAGGAATCGAGCAGGCGTGTCGTTTTGACAGACTTGTGAACTGCCAATAGACGCAGAATAGCAGGTGCCCATGCGGTTTTCCCACGACAGGGCAGCGTGGAACGGCGATATTTAAAAAATAATGATGAATGTAATAGGATTTTTGAATATACGCTGGTAATACTATTACTAATAGCTCTGAGGTTAACGCATGCTTAGGAGATCTAATGCAAATTGAGATAATCTCAGTCTGACTGGTAGTGTCGCTTCAGGAATTTAGACATTACCAGTATCTTTTCAGTGGGATGTTGCTTGTGTACCAGTCAAAAGATTGGACATGCCTAATCTTTAGATATTTTTTACTATTATTCCGCATTGTAGATTAGTAAAGACAACAACGTGAAATAACAAATATGGAATCATGCAGTAAAGAAAAATTATTAACCAAATCAACTACAGTTTTATTTTAGATTCTTCAAAATAGCCATCCTCCGATGCCAGCATTGCACACTCTTGACATTCTCTCAACCCGGTTCAGCATTGCACACTCTTGACATTCACTCAACCCGGTTCATGAGGTAGTCACCTTTTCCAACAGTTTTAAAGAGTTCCCACATATTCTGAGCATTACAAAGTCTTGATTTTTTATTTCACCTTTATTTAACCAGGTAGGCTGATTGAGAACACATTCTCATCTGCAACGGCGACCTGGGGAGAAGCTGGGTATTAAATCCAGGACATCATACATACAAAGCATGCACTCTACCACTGATACACTAACTCCTCCCAAACCATCTCAACTGGTTTAATCTGATGCAGCATCATCACTCTCCATTTTGGTGAAATATCCCTTACACAGCCTGTAGGTGTGTTAAAACAAATGATAGTACCACTAAGTGCAGACCAGGTGTGATGGTGTATCGTACAGGATGCTGGTAGCCATGCTGGTTGCCATGCTGGTTGCCATGCTGGTTTCCATGCTGGTATATGCTGGTAGCCATGCTGGTTGGGTGTGCTCTGAAGTCTAAACGAATCACAGACCGTGTCACAAGCAAAGCACCTCCACAGCACACCATCATATCTGCTCCTCCATCCACAAATATGGATATCGTTTTTTCACCTATTCTGCATTGCACATGGACAAATGTTTGGAACCAAACATCTGAATTTGGACGCATCAAACCAAAGAATAGATTTCCACCAGTCGAATGGCAATTTCTTGCGTTTTTTGGCCAAAGCAAGTATTTCCGTATTGGTGTCCTTAAGTTGTGGTTTCAATTCAACGCAGTCCCATCTGCACTGTTGATGTTAAGTGTTGGTTACTTGAACCCTTTGAAGTATTTATTAATTCGAGCTGCAATCTGAGGTTGGTAACTCTAATTAATTAATTCTATGCAGCAGAGGTCGTTCTCCGTCTGCCCGTCGTCACGAGATTCAGTTTCGTCATAGTGCTACTGAACTTCTTGGCAACCTCTGGATTGACTGACCTTGATGTCATAAAGTATTCAATTACTACATTACAGACATGGTGGTCTGCTGTTCTCCACAACACTACGGTCACGACTTTCACACATGTAGTCATTGTTTTTCTTCACAACTACAATGTATTTGCTGATCATTCCTGACGATCAGCTTCCTGACGATGGATGTCCCATCCAGGTTACCTAATCTATATTGTTGGAAACTCTCAATGGCGATATACATGCTGAAACTCCATTCTTGTTTTTTACAGTGCTCTGTCATTCTCTATGGCATGCTCTTTGTTGACACACAGCATCTATTTCTATTGATCCTTCAATCTAGACCCTAAACACTTATCACTAACTTCGATTTTGGGTTTAATAATAACGTTAGTATTTAGAAAAGGTACTAATCCGTGCCTAGACCTGTGTTTTGGTGCTACGAAATTACTTAAAGAAAGGTTATTTTGTGTTAACGTCTGCACGGTAACTGACCGCACATTTCTTAAGAGTTAACAGAGAAATTAGACACATATTGATAAAGAGAAAATCAAAACAATAGGAAATAAACTCAAATACATACATACCAATCAACATGTTTTATTTGCTCTATAGCTCCATTTAATTTCACATGGAAGCACTTTCTGCCCAAAAAGTAGTGACAGTTACATTTTGATCAGAAAGGTAGGAAAGGTATATACATGGGCGTGAAATAAAATCAAATAAAGGACACAGCTATCTACCTGATTGCACTTTTAACATACATCCCACCAGACATCACCAGAAATATTAATATTATGCCCTGAAATCTAATAAACCAAATGAACAAAGTTATATGTTAACACTTTGGTAGTAAATGGCAGTGTGTGCTATATGGTCGTTATAGACCACTGCTATGAGCCGTTTTTAGACACAACGAATCACGAAGTGTCTGGGTGCTGCCCAGAGCCCTGGGATATTGTCGTTATAGCACACATCCCGATTTGCCTTATTGGTATCATAAAGCTATCTGAGTCGTACCTGTTTTGTATGTCTCATACACTACACCTCTCAGTTTATAATGCAGGGAACAACACAGAAGTTTAACTGATAACTTTCCTAAATGTTAAGATGTCAAAATATGACATTTTGTAGCACATTAGCCTCAGAGCTTTGTACTACAGGCGACCCCTCTGGATGTCATCAAGTAATGGCTATGCTGTTATGAAATGTGTCAGAAGAAAAGGTCACACAGAGGTCATAGTGATGTGGTCTTGGTTTAAGTTAACCGCCACAGTAAGTGCAGCTCTGTATCCGTTGACACGAAGGAAAACAAGATGAACACATAAATTGAATATGTGTCATTAACACTATTCATAACTGATCAATACTGTTGTAAATCGAATAATAGAACCTGTTTATAAAAACTGCTGATCAATATTCCTGGTTCCCCATGTTTTTGTGTGTATGTGTGAGGAGGTTTTTTCTTCTAAATTATGTCTAAAAAATGCAATTTCACCACCTGTGTGTCTTTTCAATCTTTGTGATATTTGCCTTTGAGTTAGTCCAGTGTCGACCTCTGTGCAAAAATGCAAGTTAAAGTTCCAGAGCATTCTATCCAGTAGGCTGACTCAAATGCCCCTACTAGTTGTCAAAACATTTACATCAAGTTGCTATTCTATCATGTAGTACATGGTCACAGCAGCTAAGGTGCAAGATAATATAGTATTCCTGTCAGAATTATGTGTTATGGTGTTTTGCCATAGGGCATCTATGAATATTCTGTAGTACGTTCTAGAACGTTCTGTAGTAGCTGTAAGGGAGTTAGTTCCTCAGTTCATAAACATTAAAAAGAGTTCGACATTCAATGGCAATATGTACTTTGACCACATCAGAATGCAACGCTGCTGATTAAGTGCTCGTTACAGAAAACATCTGTTAATTTGTGAAGGCACCAGCCAATACGTTACGTCTCCCACATAGTGTGCGACAGAGGCCAACCAAAACAGGGGCCACAGAATTCAGGATTACTCACCCACACTAATTCCATGAACATAACATGTTTCTGACAACAGAAATTAGAAATGAATTCTCCCTCTGCAGTCATAACTGACAGAAGTATGGAGTATTCAGTGAGTTCTGCCGTAGGTAATATGCCGATTGTGAAGTGACAGTCTCAGAAGCTGCTTCCCATGTTCATCAAGTTTATAGTCTTTTGTCAGTCCAAAGGTAGAGTGGTCTGCCAGGGCCAGAACACTTCCTTCAACCTCGCATTGCCTTCTGAATCATAAAATAAATCCCCTTGTTTCCCACATACAATTCAACCACATGTAGTGTTCAAATTAACACAATATAAACAGTATAGAGGAAAATGTGAGTTAAATGTTTGTGGAAAAACAGGACCTCAGGTGACAGAATCTCATAATCAAGACGTCAACATTAACATAACAGTGTCCCTTCAGCAGGTTACTCTAGTATTTAAAATAACATACGGTAACTATTTATTTGATCTTCTGCTTATAAATGCTGATAATATTATTAATAAATTTTTTTACCATTGGTAAATTGCAAATACAGAAATTAGAAGCAGACCATCAAATAACGTTACCAAACTTTGCATACATTTTGTGCTGACACGTGAAACATGCACATATGTAATTAAAGAAAATAAATAATAGGCTTACATTATAAATAACATACAGTACAAGTCAAAGAAACTGCTTAAAATTGCTGCTTATTTTCAGCTGTTTCTCTGTGATTGTCCTGCATTGGCTCAAACACATTGGCTCAAACACATTGGCTCAAGTCCCACTCTTACATACAACAAGCCCCAGGCTCAAACTTTCGCAAAACCCAAACGACTAACCCAAAATAAAAAAATACAGTGTGCATACTTCACACTACTTTGTGTGTCGCCACACACAGTTTTAACTTATTCCGTCACAGCATTTGTGTAAAACCTACCCTTAGGCACTGGTCTAGGATCAATTAAGCATCTCCCAACCTTAAACTTTTCCATTAGCCTCTGCTAACAAACTTAACCTGTACAATCAGCCTGTGCTAATGGTACAGGTACAACCTTAACCTGTACAATCAGCCTGTGCTAATGGTACAGGTACAACCTTAACCTGTACAATCAGCCTGTGCTAATGGTACAGGTACAACCTTAACCTGTACAATCAGCCTGTGCTAATGGTACAGGTACAACCTTTACCTGTACAATCAGCCTGTGCTAATGGTACAGGTACAACCTTTACCTGTACAATCAGCCTGTGCTAATGGTACAGGTACAACCTTTACCTGTACAATCAGCCTGTGCTTATGGTACAGGTGCTAATGGCCTGTGCTAATGGTACAGGTACAACCTTAAAATCACCTGTACAATCAGCCTGTGCTAATGATACAGGTACAACCTTAACCTGTACAATCAGCCTGTGCTAATGGTACAGGTACAATCAGCCTGTGCTTATGGTACAGGTACAGCCTTAACCTGTACAATCAGCCTGTGCTAATGGTACAGGTACAACCTTAACCAGTAAAATCAGCCTGTGCTAATGGTACAGGTACAACCTTTACCTGTACAATCAGCCTGTGCTAATAGTACAGGTACATCCTTAACCTGTACAATCAGCCTGTGCTAATGGTACAGGTACTAATGGTACAGGTACAACCTTAACCTGTACAATCAGCCTGTGCTAATGGTACAGGTACAACCTTAACCTGTACAATCAGCCTGTGCTAATGGTACAGGTACAACCTTTACCTGTACAATCAGCCTGTGCTAATGGTACAGGTACATCCTTAACCTGTACAATCAGCCTGTGCTAATGATACAGGTACAACCTTAACCTGTACAATCAGCCTGTGCTAATGGTACAGGTACAACCTTAACCTGTACAATCAGCCTGTGCTAATGGTACAGGTACAACCTTAACCAGTAAAATCAGCCTGTGCTAATGGTACAGGTACAACCTTTACCTGTAAATCAGCCTGTGCTAAATCAATCAGCCTGTGCTAATGGTACAGGTACAACCTTTACCTGTACAATCAGCCTGTGCTAATGGTAGTACAGGTAAAATCAGCCTGTGCTAATGGTACAGGTACAACCTTAACCTGTACAATCAGCCTGTGCTAATGGTACAGGTACAACCTTTACCTGTACAATCAGCCTGTGCTAATAGTACAGGTACATCCTTAACCTGTACAATCAGCCTGTGCTAATGGTACAGGTACAACCTTTACCTGTACAATCAGCCTGTGCTAATAGTACAGGTACATCCTTAACCTGTACAATCAGCCTGTGCTAATGGTACAGGTACAACCTTTACCTGTACAATCAGCCTGTGCTAATGGTACAGGTACAACCTTAACCTGTACAATCAGCCTGTGCTAATGGTACAGGTACAACCTTAACCTGTACAATCAGCCTGTGCTAATGGTACAGGTACAACCTTTACCTGTACAATCAGCCTGTGCTAATAGTACAGGTACATCCTTAACCTGTACAATCAGCCTGTGCTAATGGTACAGATACAACCTTAACCTGTAAATGCTAAACAGTCCATACATCAGTGTCTAGGGGACAGCATCGCACTAATAAAATGTGTCCAGTGTGAACTGAACCAGATCTGCAGTAACAGGCTGGATCCATGAGGGGTCAGCGAAGCACTGGTGCTGGCGCTGCATGTGTTGTCTGGTTGTGACAGGCTGGGACCGAGACAGTCAGATTCACAATGATTCTGGAAGATCGCTAAGCCCAATCAGCCTGTGTGAATAGTGTAGCTGCAGCTCATCGACCCCTTTCAATGACAGCTCTCTATCTTTATCTATTTCATCTCTCTCTCCATGTGACCTTTTATCTGTCTGTCCTTTCCTGTTGTTTGTTTACTGGGTACAGCATCTCTCTAAATTTGCCTGTAGCTGTCTCTGTCAAGTCTTCTTTGTCGCAATCTACAATTCTTTCTCTAGCCTTTAAGCTTTATTCCGTTTCCCTATTTCTCCACTTCGGTCTCTTTCTGTCAAGCCTGTCTCTTAACCTGCTTCTCTAGCTTTCCCTGTTTGTCCATGACTTCCTGTAGACGCTGGTTCACTTCCTGTCCCCTCTGCCGGTCAACTCCCTCAATCCCCAGGATCAGTTGGTGTGGGGGTGTTCTAGCAGGGAGAGGCGCCGCGGCAAGGGGGAAGGGCAGCTGCCAGCGTCATCCTCACGCTCATCGTCTGGGGTGACGAGCTGCAGGGCTACTTCGTTCTCATAGCAGAAGGACGAACGTGAACTCTGGATGAACTTCTGCTTGGCCAACTCTTTAGCGCTGCACATGGGTGTGCTGGGAATCTCATAGGTCTGGTGGAAGAACGTATAGTCCACCTGGACAGGTAAAAAACAGGGTCATTGGAGAAGAGGATGTGTACACAATTCCATCATGTACTTCTCTGAAAATGTGTACAGTAACTTAATGATCAGAGGTAATACTGACTGTGCAGATTAGCTGTAATTTAATGCACACCAACGCAAAAGGGACAAGAAAAAGGTCAAGCAGCTCCCTGTGTTTTCTCTTCACCCTCGTACCTGGTAGCAGTTCTTCCTCTCGAAGAGCACAGGTTCGAAGCGGCGACCCCAGAGGATCTCGGAGGCCAGGTAGGAGCTGCGGCACTGGGTGGTCATGGCTGTGGCCTCGACCATGCCCTCCAGGATGACCACCACCTCTAGCTCCGCGTCTACCTCCAGCGACCGTCGGTCCATGTCGAAGAACGGCGACTCACTGTTAATCTCGTGGACAATGGTTACCGGGGAGACCAGGAAGATGCGGTCTGTTCCTGTGTCAAAGCCCACGTTGATGTCTTCGTTGTCCAACGGGAGGAACTCTCCCTCTGGGGTCACCCGTGGCTAAGGGAGAGGTGGGGGGCAGGGTGGGGGAGATGGGAGGGTGGAGAAAGACAAATGAAAAATGACTGTGGTGTGTCGGGTGCACATGAAACATAATATGCAGTTATATTCAGATATCTTCACTTTCACATTATATGGAAGGTAGTAGACTTAATTTATAATAGACTTTTACTCTCAATCTACAGACAAAAACCTGTAATGACAAGGCAAAAACAAGTTATTAAAATGTGTGCCAAGTTATTGAAAATGAAAACTCAAATTGCATGCACACACTGTAAGTACTAAGACCCTTTGCCTAAACTACATTTCACTTCATGTCCATTGATCAGTCCAGTGGCAAATTCAATTAATTGGACAGGATTTAGACACCCAAACCTGTCTGTTCAAGTTCCAAGTTCTAGTCTAGATTAGTCAGGGTTGAGGCAACTGGGAGAAAATTCAGGTGTGCAAAGCTGGTAGCATATCCAAGGAAACTCTAGCAGACAAAGGTGATTTTATATAGTAGTTAATACTTATGTACATAATATGTAGACCTTTTTCAATTTCAGTAAATTGTCACAAATATCTAAAACATATTTTTTTCGCTTTGTCATTATGTAGTTGTGTGTAGATTAATAAGACAAAAATAAATAAAAATAAAGTCCACAGTACAACATGTAGAGAAAATGAAGAGGTTCTGAAAACGTCCTAACTGATAATATGAGATAGGGAAGACAAATTCAAGTTAACCCCTAGTTTTGACTAAAGATAGTGAAGCTGCCATATAAGTTTGTAGTTATTTATATATATAATTTTAATACATGTAAAAAAACACTAGATATGATATTTTATTATGATATTGTAGTATCCGGGGTAAAGAAATTCCAGTTGTATGGACTTCTATTCCAGACAGGATATAAAAAAGGTTATGAATCCTCACGATGAGCACTACACAGTCCACAATAAGAGCCAGACAGACCCTGACACAGAATGACAATGGTTCAGAGTCCCTGGGGGAAATTAATCCTGTGGTAAAATCTTCTAAACCCCTGAGGGAGAATAAAACAAGCTCTCATTAACCGGACTTCAGAGTACAGACCAGATGGCCCAGCCAATGCCACTCTCTCCCTCTCCAGTGCTCTCAACTGCTCTCTCTCTCTCTCTACTCTCTCTATCTATCCATCTCTCTATCTACTGTCCTTGCACACTGATCTGTAGCTCTACACAGCAAAAAAAAAATGTCAATATGGTGACTGATGTGTCCGGCCTCTTCTACTGTTAACCCTCTTCTGTCTGCTTTCTCTCTCCTTTCGTCTCCTAACCTCACCTTCTCTCATCCCGGGACATCTCCCCTCCTTCCTTTCCTTAACCCCACATTCTCTCATTCGGGGACATCTCCCCTCCTTCCTTCTCCTAACCTCACATTCTCTCATCCCGGGACATCTCTCCTTTTTTTCCTTTCCTTAACCTCACCTTCTATCATCCCAGACATCTCCCCTCCTTCCTTCTCCTAACCCCACATTCTCTCATCCCGGGACATCCATCCTCCGTTCTTACCTTTAGGACATGTGCTCGCACATGTGCTTCCACCAGGTGGCTCTTCCGCAGGTTCCCCACTCGCCACATCATGCAGAGTTTCCCGTCTCTCAGCGCCACCACGGCCGTGTCAGAGAACACCAGAGTGTCGTTGCGCTTCTTGGGCTTAGCCATCTTCGCCATGACCGCCCCGATGATGAAGGCGTCGATGATGCAGCCCACGATGCACTGCAGGATGACCGCCATCACCGCCAGGGGGCAGGACTCTGTCACGCTCCGAAAGCCGTAACCAATGGATGTCTGCGTTTCCAGGGAGAACAGGAAGGCAGCCAGGAAGCTGTTCACCTGGAGGAAACAGGTTTCCCCCACCTCCACCACCGCCCCAGTCACAGGCTCGCCTTCGGCCCCGGGAGAGGCACCTGAGCTGTGCTTGAGGCGGACGGCGAAGTCGCCGTGCGCGGCAGCGATGAGCCAGAAAGCGAGGCCGAAGAGCAGCCAGGACAGGAGGAAGGAGAGACAGAAGATGACGAGCATCCAGCGCCAGCGAATGTCCACGCAGGTGGTGAAGAGGTCGCTGAGGTAGCGCTGGCCCCTCTCGCTCATGTTGACGAAGGTGACGTTGCAGCGACCGTCCTTGCCCACAAAGCGCTGACCGGGCCGGCGGCTAGGGCGCCGCGTGGGCTGGTGGCTGGAGGAAGGGGACAACAGCGCCGAATCTCGGTGAGAGGAGGAGCAGCCTTCTCCCCTTCCCGCCAGACTTCCAAATCGCCCACGCCTATGTCCCGAGCGCCCTCCTCCACCTCCTCTCATCCCTCCTTCGGCTCCCGCCTTCGGGGCTCCGCTGGGCCTCCGCGCACCACCACCGTTGCCCTGCAGGGGGAGTGCTTTGCCGTTGCGGGCATGTGCGTGTGCGGGAGAGGGGGTGTTGGGTGCCCCCGAGCCCTCGGTGCTCCCCCCCGCTCCGGCCGTGTCGGCAACACTCTGAGCCAGCTTCATCACTTCCTCCTCGTCCACCAGCCCGTCGACCACCGCGCTGAAACGCCGTTTGACACGTGCCGCTCCCATGCTGCTGAACACAATGTCTAGCCCTGATGTCAATACGCCAGTTGTACCATAAAACAGACCGTGAAGCCGAGGTCGCGACCCCTGTGGGGCTTGTAAGTCCAAGGACCACTGATCGATAAAAACCTGGTACTTCTTCACAGGTCCACTGTTTCTACGGTGAAAAGTGTTCCATATTTGGTGTCGGATTCATGTGTGCCAAAGATATCCAGCGGTGGAAATCCTCCCTGGTCATGGTTCCAAAGTGACCCGAACAAGCTGTTAGAAACTCAGAGGGCTGCAGTAATTCCACCCATAGCATGTTTGTGCCTTTAGTGTGATTACGTTTCCATGAACTCACTTGACGGTCAGAGATGAGGTCGATGCAGACTTTTCTGCCGGCCAATAGGGAGTGTGTATTTAAAGCCAGTCTCACATCCGTATCAGGTTAACACCGTTTAAGACTTACAGTCCATTGAGCAGATGAGGCAGGCCACACACTGTCTCCAGGGTGTCAACAGGAGTGACCCACAGTTTGTTGTCATCTTATAAGGGAGCAGGAGTTTCGCTTACAGTTAGAAACAGCATTAGGGAAACACATAGAGCCGTCTGCAGACACCGAGAAGCACGAAAGGATAAGAGCTGGAGGATAAAGTAGGGTCGAAGCATTTACTTAAGTGCAATATGACAACGCAGAGTCAGGGGGTAAATCCACGGGACAACGCAGTCCAACATGTCTATGTTTCTAGCACATATCAAGCATGCGACCAACAGAGAGAAAAAAGAACATGCTGTCTCTTACGTTCCAAGGTCTTCAGCTCCCAGTGATTTGGTCATGGACAACGTGCACGTGCAGATTGAAACACAGAAGCACCTCCTTTGACTATTGAGTAAGATCACACAATGCTAATAGGTTCCCCACCGGTCCATCAGCGCAGGTCTCTTCCCACTTTTACATTTGGTTTTCACTCTGTGCTGCAGTGTCCTGAACGCACTCATAAGCTATGGATCTATGCATTGTGTCAATTATCTAAAACTCACTCACCCAGTGTTTCTCAGAAGTGGGAGAATATGACCAGCAGTTTCCCACAAATCCAAAAATATGTCCCACTACAAAAGTCGTCACAAGGATTTTGAAATGTCGGCCAGACAAAAGCAGACTTTCAGAGACATAGTAACGCAGTATGCGGCTCTCTGAGGTGACTATTTGGGCAGGACAGCTGAGACCTGAGGGTTTCTATGTTTGTCCCAAAGGTTTTGCCAATTTAGTACAAAACCTACGGAACTAACGGACTGACGGCCAGTTCAACTATATCTAATTTACCAAAAATGTAATATCTATAAAACCATGAGCAGACTTTGAGAGGGGTGAAGAAAAGAGAGGAAGCAAGTAAAGTGAACAAGAAATCTGAAGAGAAAAACATTCAAGAAAAAGAAAAAAAGAGTGAATACCATCACTTGACTAGAACGCCAAAATATTTTTTGTGTACAAGTTCTACACAAATCCTATACAAAATAATGCCAGTATTTGATTTTATGTAACACTTCGATAAAAACATTAATGTGTAGGAGGAGAAGAATCCGTATTACCTATAGTGGTGAAATAGGAGAGTAGTAACAAACACACCGGGCAAACACCTGTGGACGACTGCCACAAAAAGAAAAAGATCAATTGTTATTCCAGCGGCCAAATCCTGTCCAATTCTGTGATGCTCTGTGTCCTTGTTTAGACCAAACATGGGTTGGCTTTGGTTTTCTCGTCTTGGTTAATGTGTCAGACTCAGCGCACCCCTGCTTGACAAAGAACACACATCTTTATCCATTTCTAAAAGGCTTTCAGTCTGCTCCCTTTTCTAAAGCACGGAAGTAGCAAACAATAGATGTGCGAGGATGACTGGGTAAAAGCAATGACAAGGCAGACAATGATAGTAGTGGTAGGAGTCGTGTTTAAGCATGCAAGAATATCTCAAAAGGTTCGACTCGGGAGAAATCCAAATGACATGAAAAGGGTTTGGTTGCGATAATAGATTTTACCTTCAGTACACCTTTCGAGGAAACTGTGTGTTAAAATGCCGGCAATGTCTTTTTCCACCCGTGATAAAACTAAACATGTTATGAGGTTTCTGGAGTTGACGGGGTTACAGTTTACAGGGTAACACCATTACCATTTTCCTGAACAGAGTTTACAGTGTAAAATCATGACTAGTTTCCTGGGGAGAGTTTACAGTGTAACACCATGACCAGTTTCCTGGGGAGAGTTTACTGTGTAACACCATTACCAGTTTCATGGGGAGAGTTTACAGTGTAACACCATGACCAGTTTCATGGGGAGAGTTTGCAGTGTAACACCATAACCAGTTTCCTGGGGAGTGTTTACAACGTAATACCATGACCAGTTTCCTGGGGAGAGTTTACAGTGTAACACCATGACCAGTTTCCTGGGGAGAGTTTACAGTGTAACACCATGACCAGTTTGCTGGCAAGAGCAAGTTAGTTGTCGTTGTGGCAACCTGATTACAAGCAACCAAGGCACAGCACAGGAGAAGACCAGGACAACAGCCTTTACCTGATGACCTAGGTAAACACAAACATGGGTGTACCCATGTCACACACAGACAGAGGGGCGTTAGAAAAGCCCCTGCAATAAGTGAAAGTGAGGAAAGAGGTCCCTCCTGAAGTGTGAGGTTACATAGGGGTTCATGTTGACATGTCTTCAGCCCTCCCTCTCTCAGGCATAGTAGCAGGAATTCTGGAGATGTCCTACTGAGAAAGGGACAAATGTACAATCCTCTCTTTTTCCTTCTTTCTCCGTAGTTTTCTTTTTTCTTTCAGTCAATCAACACATTTCTAGTCTCCTTCAGTTTGGTGTCTACGACCTGGAAAAAAAAATACAAAATGTAAACTAAAGACAAAGTAATCTATACATGATACAGATAAAAAATATGTTTTTGTCATACTTTTGTTCAAGATACACTCCAAGGATCACCATGTTTTTAATATATTGCGTTACTTGGTGTGTAGAGTAAACAAGTCAGCAGTGACATAGGAGGTAAAATGACACTTGCATTTCAATCACACATTAACCAGTTTCAAATCAACATCAAATCTAGAATTGGCTTTCTATTCTGAAACAGAGCCTCCCTCACCCCTGCTGCAAAACACGCTTTGGTAAACATCACTGTGACCACTGTGACCTATATGCATTGGTGGGCTGGCCCTCTCTACATATTTGACGCCTGACCCATTGGTACCACCTCATATATAGGTCAATCCTACGCAAAACCCCTCAATACCGATACTCTCTACTCACCACTGCCTCACCCACCCGTAATCTGCGCTCAAGCAGGTACATCTCCCTAGTCACTCCAAAAGCAAACACCTCCTCCGGCCGTAGCTCCTTCCAGTTTGCAGCAGCAGGTGACTGGAATGAACTACAAAAGACCCTAAAATCACTTAGTTTCACTCTCACCATTGATGGTTCTCCTGTCCGCTCTACCCCGCTGTTAAAAACCTTGGCATTCAGCTAGACTCCACCCTTAGCTTTGATTCTCATATCAAATCTCTCACTGAGATTGCCTTCTTCCACCTACGTAACATTGCTCGCCTCCAGCCCTTTCTCTCTGTTAGTGATGCACAGACTCAGGTTAACTCCTTTATCATGTCTAGAGTACTGTAACTCACTTTTTCTTGGTCTCCCAGCTAGAACCCTACAAAGGCTTCAATACATTCAAAACTCGGCAGCCAGGCTCCTCACCCACACAAGACGATCAGCACACATCACCCCCATCCTCCACCAACTTCGCTGGCTACCTGTTCCGTCTCGGATCAAATACAAAGTTCTACAACTTACCTACAAAGCCCTTCACAACCTCGCTCCCCCCTATATCTGCGACCTCCTGACCAGTTCCACTACCTCCCGTTCACGCAGATCCTCTGATCAAAATCTCCTGGCTATCCCCCGCACCAGAGGTTCCACCCTTGGTGGCAGGTCCTTTAGTGCCTTGGCCCCCAACCACATCCCAAAAACTCTTCGTGACTGTCCTTGTTTGCCTCTATTTACAACACATCTCAAGACCTTCTTGTTTAATGACCATTTTTCCACACCTAATCTTTTGCTCCATACTGATAATTTATCACAGTTGTATTGTCTTGTTCGTCTACTGTTTATCATTGCTGTATTGTCGTGATTGTCAATTCTGTGTAAATGTAAACCATGTAGAGCGACCTTGGGTTTGAGAAAGGCGCTATATAAAATAAACGTATTATTATTATTAGTAGAATTGGAAAACATCATTTCTCTCACCTCCTTTAAAGCACGACAGTCAAAGCTACTGCCTACTCATTGCACTTGCTGACCTCCCCCAACTTGTAGAACGGAATGGGAGGAAATGCCTTATAGGGATATCACATCGCTACAAACGGATGGATCTGGAAATAAAACAAACAGACGTGTGGACTAAGATTGTTTCTGCACGGCTTACATTTAAATGTTAAAAGAAACACATTTACATTGTCACGGCTTACTGGATGTTGTTATGGTTACATGTGCACAAACGTGTCATTTCCCATATCCTGTACATATAGAAGTGAATGTGACACTCAAAACGGTACATCTTGACAAAGCACACAACGGCTAATGTTCGCATGTAACCCAGCGATGGACATCAATATCCCCATAGAACCAGCCTGAGGCCAGTCCATTGAAAAGTGAATGGCCACTACTCTGGCTGACACCAAGTCTCCATGTTAGGTGGGTCGTGGCGGCCCAGAGAAATGGCCTCTCTGCCAGGCTGCTATCAATAACCAGAACATGTAGTGTACATGGGCGCTCTACTGTACAGAACAGATACAGAGTTCAAGTGAGCTGTGCCACAGAGGTGACATCAGATTAATCATGCTGCAAAATAAAAAAATAAATAGAAAACAAGTGTTACGGGTACCAAGCAGACTGAAAGCAAACGTCTTGGGGCTAACTGGAAAAAAGATGAAGATGAGGGATTGGGACAGTGATTGGGGGGGGGGTATATGTGACCGAGATCTCTGGTCTCTGAGAGTGGATCGTAATTGAGATTTGGAGGGGGGGAGTGACTGAATGCTGTGGATTACAGCTGTGCTCGTGACTGCAGTAATCCCAACATGACTCCACTAATCCGCTAAAGTCTTTATATAAGAACGTACACACTACGGCCACACTAGGCAGGGTCCAAATACAGGTAGTATAAAGAACAAAGTATAATATACAAAGGCAGGGTCCAAATACAGGTAGTATACAGAACAAAATATAATATACAAAGGCAGGGTCCAAATACAGGTAGTATAAAGAACAAAGTATAATATACAAAGGCAGGGTCCAAATACAGGTAGTAAACAATACAAAGTATAATATACAAAGGCAGGGTCCAAATACAGGTAGTATAAAGAACAAAGTATAATATACAAAGGCAGGGTCCAAATACAGGTAGTAAACAATACAAAGTATAATATACAAAGGCAGGGTCCAAATACAGGTAGTATAAAGAACAAAGTATAATATACAAAGGCAGGGTCCAAATACAGGTAGTAAACAATACAAAGTATAATATACAAAGGCAGGGTCCAAATACAGGTAGTATAAAGAACAAAGTATAATATACAAAGGCAGGGTACAAATACAGGTAGTATACAGAACAAAGTATAATATACAAAGGCAGGGTCCAAATACAGGTAGTAAACAATACAAAGTATAATATACAAAGGCAGGGTCCAAATACAGGTAGTATAAAGAACAAAGTATAATATACAAAGGCAGGGTCCAAATACAGGTTGTATACAGTACAAAATATAATATACAAAGGCAGGGTCCAAATACAGGTAGTATACAGAACAAAGTATAATATACAAAGGCAGGGTCCAAATACAGGTAGTAAACAATACAAAGTATAATATACAAAGGCAGGGTCCAAATACAGGTAGTATAAAGAACAAAGTATAATATACAAAGGCAGGGTCCAAATACAGGTAGTATACAGTACAAAATATAATATACAAAGGCAGGGTCCAAATACAGGTAGTATACAGTACAAAGTATAATATACAAAGGCAGGGTCCAAATACAGGTAGTATACAGTACAAAGTATAATATACAAAGGCAGGGTCCAAATACAGGTAGTAAACAGAACAAAGTATAATGTACAAAGGCAGGGTCCAAATACAGGTAGTATATAGAAAAAAATATAATATACAATGGCAGGGTCCAAATACAGGTAGTAAACAATACAAAGTATAATATACAAAGGCAGGGTCCAAATACAGGTAGTATACAGAACAAAATATAATATACAAAGGCAGGGTCCAAATACAGGTAGTATACAGAACAAAATATAATGTACAAAGGCAGGGTCCAAATACAGGTAGTATACAGAACAAAGTATAATGTACAAAGGCAGGGTCCAAATACAGGTAGTAAACAGAACAAAATATAATATACAAAGGCAGGGTCCAAATACAGGTAGTATACAGTACAAAGTATAATGTACAAAGGCATGGTCCAAATACAGGTAGTAAACAGTACAAAGTATAATATACAAAGGCAGGGTCCAAATACAGGTAGTATACAGTACAAAGTATAATGTACAAAGGCAGGGTCCAAATACAGGTAGTAAACAGTACAAAGTATAATGTACAAAGGCAGGGTCCAAATACAGGTAGTATACAGTACAAAATATAACATACATATAACATACAAAGGCAGGGTCCAAATACAGGTAGTATACAGAACAAAGTATAATGTACAAAGGCATAGGGGGATAACCAACCATAATGCCAACAGTTGTAAACAGACACAGTCCACCAATCTGACTGAGAAAGGAGGCTTCATGTGGGCCTGGTTTACTATGCTGCTTGAAACCTCTCCACAAGTGATTTTACAATGGTGAATAACGGTCTATTTCCGGCCTTAGAATAGAGGGTAATATTACATTTAGGGTTATGATTGAGATTTTTCTTCTGATTCAATATATTCAAGGTTAAGATATAGAAATTGGTTTAGAGTGGTCGTTAGGGAAAACAGAATGTTTAATGGGATTTCTATTTGAATTTACCACAATAACAGTAATACATATTGTGGAATTTGTTGGTTAATGTCAATATATTCAAGGTTAAGACATAGAAATGGTAGGTTGTCCGTTAAATTATAATGCCTGACACTGACTATACCTGTAAAGTATATGCAATCTCTGAACTTCATTAATAGAGGGTCAATTGTAATTTTGATACACACCAACACAAAACATCAAAAATGGCATCAAAACCGAATAACATTCTTTACACAGAGCACTTTATCAACTAGACAGCTGTCTCAAGCTTTGAATCAGCTTTGAGATCTTCTCCGACTAGCAAGATTGTATCAAGGACTAAATAAGATGCCCTAAACTGTGAGTGTTGTGCTAAGGACTGCTAGTGTCACAAATAATATTGGTAGGCAGGAAATAGAACCATAGTTATACTGGGATCTGGTCTGTATCTTCCAGCTCCAGACATGACATGGCATCCAGGACTAACAGAAACCAAATTTTCAGATCGGATATATTTATGATTAGTTTGAATGGTGTTGTTACGCAGAGGAGGGGGGGAACCATACTACACCCATGTTGTGTGGGTGTGTGAGAGACTGACACCTCTTATCAGGGCAGGGTGTCAAATGCTTCACATGATCCTTGATCACACTGACTTGTCTAAGAGATGTGATCCTGTGAAATTGCCAGTTCACACACCCTTGACCCCTTGGACAGTGTCTGGTACGCAGGATTGCCTGGTACGATAATTACGTTATTTATCCACTCATTTATTAATTATTAAACTATATAAAGTTCACCCAGCACAGCTAGATGAAGACTGGCCACCCGTCAGAGCCTGGTTCCTTTCTAGGTGTCTTCCCAAATTCAACCCATCATGGAGTTTTTCATAGCTACTGATTTTAGATGTTGATGCCTTCTCTGTCGGATTTGTGGCTGGGTAAAAGCACTTTGCCTTCATAAAATACATTTGAATTAAAATGAATTGACTACAGTGGTCTGTGTGTCATTTTTAACCATCACGCCAAAACATTACTCTTTAATTAATAGTATTTAGTCTATTGCAGAAGATGTAAATAAAATCCCACAACATCCTCTATCTACCCATTTCTGAATACAGTCAACTTTTGATATGTGGAGCAGGCCACAACAGATACAACAGCAATATTGGATGACCATAATCGGAACAGCTGTGCTCTTGCCAGATATAACTTCCTGTGTGGAGTTGATGAAAGAGAGAGACAGAAATAGAGAGACAGAAATAGAGGGAGACGTAGAAAGAGACTGAAAGGGAAACAGGAACAGGGGAAGTTTATCCTGTGGCGTTCTCTCCCTCACACATTCTCTCGGTCAATTTCCCCCCCGCGTTCTCCTGGATAAACAGGGAGATTATCTGCCCATATTAAGGTGTTATGTAGCCAGATTAAGGGTGGCTGTGAATATGATTTCAATGTCTTTCAATAAATCCACCGGATGAACTTCCTTTCTCCTCGCTCGCAAACATGATAACACACGCGTCATGATTACACACGCGTCATGATAACACGCGTGTCATGATAACACGCGTGGCATGATTACACACGCGTCATGAAAACACACACGTCATGATAACACACACGTCATGATAACACACACGTCATGAAAACACACACGTCATGAAAACACACACGTCATGAAAACACACACATTACACTACAAACATGATAACACACATGTCACATTACAAACTGGGGGATCTGTTGTGGCCTGGGGGATCTGTTGGGGCCTGGGGGATCTGTTGGGGCCTGGGGGATCTGTTGGGGCCTGGGGGATCTGTTGGGGCCTGGGGGATCTGTTGGGGCCTGGGGGATCTGTTGGGCCTGGGGGATCTGTTGGGGCCTGGGGGATCTGTTGGGGCCTGGGGATCTGTTGGGCCTGGGGGATCTGTTGGGGCCTGGGGGATCTGTTGGGGCCTGGGGGATCTGTTGGGGCCTGGGGGATCTGTTGGGGCCTGGGGGATCTGTTGGGGCCTGGGGGATCTGTTGTGGCCTGGGGGATCTGTTGGGGCCTGGGGGATCTGTTGGGGCCTGGGGGATCTGTTGGGGCCTGGGGGATCTGTTGGGGCCTGGGGGATCTGTTAGAACTTGTCTATTTTCTCCATCATAAGTACATTTACTTTGTTGATCCCTCCTTAGTACCTGGTTTGATCTATGGTTAACGCTTAACGCTTTAGAAATCCCACCCTGTAGACAGGCCCGCATTAACCTGCCGTTAGGCCCTGGGGCTGAGAGGTTTTTTAGGCCCACAATAAAAAAAAAGTGTAATGATCACGTATGTCTATATACAACAAAAGCAGAAATAAGTTTCTCTCAGGGAGATATAGCCTAACGAAGACAGAATTCCATAAAAAAATCCACAACAGCAATGTAAATATTCTTTCAAGCATACATATTTATTTGTATAATTTAAGTATAATTAAAGCTCTCATCTCATCTCTCATCTCATCTGAGATGAGAAGTATAATTAATCCTTATTAAAGCTATTAAAGAGCAGTGAATGCTTTTCTCTTTTTATTTTGTAGTTTGATTAATATTTAGTGTACAGACGGCATTAGGTTTATTACGCACTGTCACTTTAAGACCGAGTGTGCAGATCCAATTGCACTGATGTACATCCGATATTCTCACAACTGTACGTTCTGTAAAGACATAACCGACTGTGTTTACGTGAATACTCTCCAAAACGGACATTTAGACATAATGTTGTTTGTATTTGTCCATTCAGACGCGAAAGAGAGCTCAATTCAGTCGCTGTCTGTCTATGTGCAGGGCTGCACCACGCTTCGGGTCAGGACCGTATCGTCTCGTTTTTGTCTATGAAAAAATTTCGTTGACGAAAATAATTACGAAAATGATAACGAAATTAACACTGCCCGTCTGTTTGCTGGTCCTCTCCATTGTTCATCGGTGCTCCGCTTAATGAGCCCGACTCACCTTAATTTGCAGGTTTAAAAAATCATGTTAGCTTTGGAATCTTTTTTAATATGTTTTGTTTCAGTCGGAATATTTTTCGTTTATGAGCACCTCTCCAAACTTTTTCTTTCTCAACATTTTGTTCAGCCTCTGTGACTAGCATAACTTTGAATAGACTACTAGAGAAGATGACGCAACTGTTTCTCTACATTCTGATAGGCTGTCATGCTTCCCACGTGGATCCACTAAATTGGATCAATCAGCAGCCAAAAACATGAATATCAAGTGATTGACAGAAAATTCGACAAGTTACAAAACAATGTGATTTTTTATTGGCTTATGATAGGCCCCTTGTCTTCATAGGCCCGGGGGCTTCAGCCCCAGTAAGCCCGTGCATTAATGCGGGCCTGCCTGTAGACTTATATTACTAAAGGAAGGATGCCATAGCTGAAACACTTTCCATCCATGTAACAGACTAACTGTGGACAGGTCAGATACCTTCAGGCATTGATCCAAAAGCTTTGCATTTAATATAGAATAACGCGGATATGAGTGTCATGCTGTCAGCTCACATGGCCAGAGTTTCTTGACTGATTATTTAACAACCCAGATCTAGTAGATCAATAACTATTGAGTACCACTGTTCTGAAACCAGGGCAGAAATGTAGTCCCTGTACATGTCAAATGGCTTGCTCCCCCTCCCTCTCTCTCCCCTCTCTCTCTAACCTCTCCCCCCACCCTCTCAGTGCCCACTGGCAGCCTCTGACCCAATCACCTCCACCTAAACTGGCAGCCTCTGACTAATTCTTCTCCACCTTAACTGGCAGCCTCTGACCCACACTCCTCCACCTTAACTGGCATCTTCTCACCCACTCTGCTCCACCTTAACTGGCATCTTCTCACCCACTCCGCTCCACCTTAACTGGCATCTTCTCACCCACTCTGCTCCACCTTAACTGGCATCTTCTCACCCACTCCGCTCCACCTTAACTGGCATCTTCTCACCCACTCTGCTCCACCTTGTCTTTAAGGGCAGTCCAGTGCTTGAGGCAAATTCCTTAGACTCACCACCGTGGGGATGAAGCTGTTCTTGTGGCGGGATGTCGTGGTCTTGATAGACCTCAGCCGTCTGCCAGCGGGGGAGAGTTCTGAATAGTTCATTTCCCGGATGAGAGGGGTCTGTCTCAATCTACTGCTGCCCACCTCAGTGACCTGGCTTTGAACAGGTCTTTAAAACACGACAACTTACATCCTATTGTCCACTCTGTAGAGGGGATGATGCGTTGCAGTCTGTCTTTATCCTTGACAGTGTCTGCAGCGTACCAGACGGTGATGGAGGAGGTCAGGATTGACTCAATGATGGCTGTGTGGGCATTAATCATCATGGACGTTGGCAGTTTGTACTTTTTGAGCTGCCGCAGGCAGTACACTTAGTGACAGAGGTGATGTTCAGCTCCCACTTGAGGTTGTGTGCGACGGGAAGCGAAAGGACTCCACAGTGTTGACGCGGGAGCCCTCCAGTCCACTCTCGTCTCTACTGCCTTTAGAGCATTGAGCTCCAAGTTGTTGAGACTGAATCAGGACACCAGCCAGTCGATTTCCCCCCCATAGGCGGTCCCCCATCAGAGAATCGGGACGCAACCTTGAGGGGAGCCAGTGCTGATGGTCAGAGAGTGCCCACCCTCACGTGCTGCCTGGAAAGTCTGTGATCCATTTACATGTTGACACGAGCACACCCATGGTAGAGAGCTTATCCTGGAGGAGGGCTGGGATTATGGTGTTGAATGCAGAGCTGAAGTCCACAAACAGGATACCGGCATCGGTTCCCAGGGAGTCGAGATGCTGGAGATTGAAGTGGAGATCCATGTTGTGTCGTCCACAGACAGATAGTTACTGTAATAATCCTTTTGTACCAGACTGTCTCCCTACATGCATCCATTTTTTTCATACATTGTTTCGAAGCACTCCATAGAAGCAGTTAAGATGTATTTTGACTTCTAAATATCCGAGCTGTTGTAGTTTAGCTTCACGTATTATTGGGGTTTATTATTATTATATGCTTTATACGCGCATACCTTGTGTTTAAATCTATAAACATCCTTGGGCACTTTGAATATATCTGTTTTATTATTATAATTATTGTTATTGTACATAAAGCCAGGCTATGGACCTACGATATCGTCACATTCATTAACTCGTATAGCTCTCAACCCTTCAGATCGATGGACCACTCTATTCTCATTGTGCACTACTACGGCCTGGGCTTAGCCTGCAGTGTTGACTGGACCTTTTTAATGACTGAGAACGGAGAAGAACAAACAGTAACCATCAGGACTTTTTTTAAATACTGAATATCCCTCTCTCTCTCTCTTGTGTGTTTGGCTTGTGACTCGTCAGGTCTAATCTCTCTGTGCTTGGGTGAGTTTAATTGGACCCTGTGTGTCTCTATTTAAGTGTACTCGACCTGGTGGATGGCTCTGAGAGTTAACATCTGTCCTCAGGTCTTAGGAGGGGTGACGTCATTATGGTGCTCACGCCAGGGCTGGACACTATGCATGCCCGCAAAAACACAAACGCAGGCACACAAATACGTGCACACACTGTGAATGGACACACACAAATACGTGCACACACACGCACGCACGCGCACACACACACACACACACACACACACACACACACATAGACACTCTGGTCTGTGAATGGACACACACAAATCACACATAAAATCCTGCGCATCGGATCTCGGCCTTATGCCCTCTAGCTGACATATTTCCCTCTCTCCGTCGCTACATATTTCTCTCATCCATCCATCCCTGTTTTCATTCATCCATCTCTCCATCCGTTCCTCCGTACTGCATGCTGTGGTGATTAGCGTCATATGAAGGTCTGCCTTAATCAAGACGGTGGTAAAGATATGAACACTCAACTGTATTTTAAAATAGATAGATAATAAATGTTTGAAAGATGCCCTGGTTTTGGCCATTCTATTGTAAGCTCCCAGATATATAACTTAATCTCTGACCCCCCTTCTTACTGTTTGTCTCTGTTAAAGGAAATGACCATTAGAATCAGGTCAGATATTAACACAGACATTATCAGCCAGCTCGGCTTAATCGCCTGGTTCACCTCTCTTTTTGACAAGATGTTCCAGTACTTGGTGATCGGTTGTAGCTCCATCAGATACATCAAAATGCTGACAGCTCATCATAGAACCACTAATGTGTGGTATTGATAACAACCTTGCACTACAGTCTGATCATTTAATAGCATCATTATAGTATTATTAGAGGGAATGTGCCATAACCCATGAATGTTCCATAACCCATGAATGTTCCAGAACCGATGAATGTTCTAGAACCTATTAATGTGCCATAACCCATGAATGTTCCAGAACCGATGAATGTTCTAGAACCCATTAATGTGCCATAACCCATGAATGTTCTAGAACCCAATAATATGCCATAACCCATGAATGTTCCAAAAACCATGAATGTTCCAGAACCCATGAATGTTCCAGAACCCATTAATGTGCCATAACCCATGAATGTTCCAGAACCAATGAATGTTCCAGAATGAGACAAAATTAAAACTATTTTGTCTGGGATAAATCCAAAACAGTGACTGTGACTGAAAATGCCTAAATGATTATGTGAATAAATTGTTATGTATAATTATGAATTATACTGTACTGAGAATTTATCAGCAAATTTAGTTTTTTTGCACAAGATCTTATCACGGTGTTTACAAGCAATGCTTCATTCAGTTCATGACCAACATGGTCATCCGTCAAACGGATGTCCTGTCTATGGATCTAATTTGTAATTCAATAAGTTATTCAATGTCTTCTTTTTCTTGCTGATTATCTTTCATTTTCATATATTTCTATGTTTAGGTCTGTCTTGAACAGAGATCAAATGTAGCATTATTGTAAGCCAGGTCCATTATCTTCTCTCTATGTTCTCGACCTCTGCAATACTGTCACTGTGCACGTCACACAACACAATCATCTAAAGATGACCAACAGAGTTGTCACGCCCAATGGTGTCCCTGTCTTGTCCGTCTCTAAACCCCCTGCTATCTATCCGACCTCTCGCCTCTAGTTTCACTGGACAGAGGGTTGACTTGTGCTAATCCTTGGCCCTGAGTCCTAATACAGTGCCGTGTCTCACAGGGCAGCCAAACACTGGCTCACGTGGCTTCGTGACCAAACACAGACAACAACAAAACATGCATTCTAAACTTGTCTTATAACACACTGTTTGATCATTTCACTGCCGTAATTAATACTGTCCCGTGACCCGTCCTTTAAATACGTTTTAGTTGTTATTTTCAGAACGGGGTCAACTGAACCTTAACCTTGTGGTTCCAAATAATTCCCCGAAATATTTGTTTCAATAAAAGCAAATGTAATCTCAGCAAAAGCCAAGTTCATTATTTTTTACCATGACAAACTCTGTAATTTTTTTGAAAGGTTAAGTATAGGCAGCCCTCACCATGCAGGCATGAATGAAGGACATAAATGTACAGTGCCTAGTGAAAATCGGTACTTTGAGACCAAATCCCTCTAAACAATCTGTACTTTCGGCTACTATTCGGGTAGAAATCCCATTTTACTGTTAATACCGCGTTGCAAGCATAACATACACATATAAATGGATGCTGTTTATACATGCCTATTGATTAAATCAACCACCGGCACAATAGACGTGCAGAAGCGAGTGTCTATATGCCCACACACCAAACAGAGACAACTTTAAAGCGAGCTGTTATCCAACTGCGACATAAGCAATATCATAATGTTTATTAACTACCTATTATACACTACTGGTCAAATGTTCATGTGGCTATTTTTTTGCGAATCATGCGCACATACATAGCACGTTAAATTCGTCAAAATAATAATAATAACCAAAGCCTGGAATACGATCATACGTGTAACTTACAGAAATTACATAGTGCCAAAATTATTTCATACCAAACCATATTATAACTCACCGTTTCGTAGTTGTACAGACATTCCAGATGTTCCGGGTTACAGTATTACTATTAACAGTATTTTTCTTCATATAACACTACAGCTGGAGGTTGGCTGATGCACAGATCAGTGTGCCCTACTCTCACTCTGTGGGCTACACCTCACACACTCACACACTCACCCTCGCTCTGGCTCTGTACAGCCACAACTGGCTATTTCAAGTACAGTGACACATAAAAATAAACTATTAAATTAAAAAATATATAAAGCGACAAACATTTCATATTGGGCATTTACATTGACAAATAATGCATGGCATTGTCAAAGGCATTTAGAAAACAATGTATTAAAGAGCAAATATACATACTTAGCTATCCTAATATCTGAAGTCCATAATAACTTTGTCATGCAAAGGACATGCACTCATGCAGGGGGCAAGTGTCACTTATCTTTGCATACGCATGCAGGTTTTACTTATACTTTAATCTCATAAACAAAAACTCAAATTGACCCCGAGTGACCCATGATGGTGAACGCCTTTGTTCATTAGTCAGTGCATGAACTGGGAAAAGGTGGATGTATGACTCGGAATCAGGTTTATTTCCCACGTCTGTTTACACACACAAGGATTATTTTCTGACCACTTGCTGCAGCGTTAGAACACACATTTTAAGACATTTTAAGATGTACACAAAACAGTGCAAAAGAGCAAAAACACACAACACGAACAGTCAAGAGACTGCCTTCTAGGCAAATATACTGGGGCCCATGTTCTGGCATGGTACTGTTTTTCAAATCAATGATATTCTGTACTACCATATAATGATAACTGTATGATAAACTGTAGCTTTGTACTGTTCTGCCACTGGACAGTTGAGCTGTCAGTCTGCCCTTCCATAGTGTCAAACAAATAGACTGATTCCAATTGATTGATGGAAAATTCTCTCCAGGCAGGGAGAGAGAAATCGAGACGAAGGGACAGAGAGAAAGGAGAGAGTGAATGAGACAAAGCGAAAAGGAGAGTGTAAGGGAAAATGTGTACATTAATGTGAATGAGAACTGGGAGAGGCAAAAGTGAAGTGTATTAAGTCTAATGCCTTCCCTATAGTTTGTTCAATTATAATCACACTTTCAACTGATAATACTTTGTTAGCTCATTGCAATAATGTTGTTGACTTGTCCTGTGTCCTGTCTCATTCTCCAAATATACTTCAAACAGCCCATACCTCTAACCTTTATTCAAAGGCCATAAAAAATACGTTTTTTATGTAAGTATATGTCATATTTAAAAGAAACCTGGACACAGGGCATTTACTTTAACAGAATGCATGAAAACAAACAACCACCAGAGGGCAGATGTAGCCCATTTTTTAAATGTATCACCAGCATCCTTCCAGCAAGCAAGAAGGTTTGTGGTTTAGAAACCATGAAAGTGAATCTATCACGAGCCGTAAGTCCTACTTTCAAAGAAAAAAATCATTTATTTTGACATTTCATGACACATTCGTCTTTAGGATATAAAAAAGGATTTCAAGCCATTACAATCTGCGCAGGTGCAAATTACTGCGTACATATTACATCCAGTAACAGTAACAATACATACACATTACCAGTAGATAGTTAAACATCGAATAGAAGTTTATTTATAAATCTCTTAGCATCTAAGAAAGAAGACAGGACTGGGATTTCCAATAGCTCCACTAGTTATTAATCATAGGGCCAATTCCTCACGTGGCTGAGTGATGTTGGCTGCAAATAGAGCATTTCACTGAGGTTTAACTGAAGACTGCTGAGCAAATGTTTCTGGATGGGCCAGGAAACTCCTTTACAGAGTATAACATTTAGTCCAGAATTCAGAAACAATGTTTGTGGCGTAGGATTCCGCAGAATTTACCGGCGGTCAAAAAAAGACTACTAACTTTCTATGAATTTGTACAAGTGAAACATCTTATTTAGAATAGCCAAGTACGTCAGCCAGTGGTGTGGTCAATAACTCATCGTGAGTGTGGCTAATCAGTCGAGAGAAACAACCGTTTGTCACAGAGGGAAAATGTCCGCCCATTTAATTAACAGTAGGTATGGGACTGAAGACGGCCAACTTGTGGGCAATTTGTCAGTCAGCCGCTGCGAAACAGGAAGAAATTAATTAACATAATGAACGTATAGCACCGGGACAGCGTGGGGAGCTGTTGGTGATTATTTTGTGTAGTTGAATTTATGTTGTGAGAGGTTACTAACATTGTGTCCTGTGTGCTACCGCTCCCATGAGAATAGAAAAAAAACATTTTGCAAGGAGTGTGTGCTGTTTTTGAAAATATACTCTCAAACAGTTAAAGAGACAGTCCGTACGGGTTTTGTATCTTCACCTAACCAGATAAGGCTATTCTCTCACCCCTCTCTTGCCCAACCCCTTTTCCAAAACAATCACCCATCTCTCAAATCTCATCATCTCTCCCCCAATCCCAATCCATCCAGGGGGTAATCTGTATAAAACCTTGAATTGTGTAAAACTATGTCTGGAGTTCATTGAACAGGTAGGAATGTACTGCACACTGTGTTCTCAGGCTGCTGTGGAGATTTCAGTCCCTGGCTTCTCCTCCAGTTTTACCCTTGCGGCATCTGTAGAGGGTAGTTTTGACAAATAGAAATGCGTCATACAAACTAGATGGATTGTGTTTATGTTTGGAAAATGTATTTGTACCGGAAACAAACGTTTTTGTGTGTTTGATTTCAAGTTATGTTTTATCATCGTAACTTATTTAACTTTTAGAAGTAGGAGATTCGAACATAGTTGGTCTCAAGTGCTTAACAAATACCTTCCAGCTACTGCACACTTTATGCAAGCCATACCTTACACACATGCAACTATAAGAATGAGCGTTCAATATCATAAAATACCAAATATAATGACCTCTAGGTAAATCCTAAAACAGTTAAAGATATGACATACTATATCGGTGACAGCTGCCTTCTGGGTACAGTTCCAACCAGCTGATGCACTGTTGAAATGTCCAAGCAGTTGAGCTACTTCTGTCAACCAAGGGTCTACTCTAGACCAATGGAGGGGGTATATCTATATCTATGTGACAGCTGAATTATGTTGTTCTTCATGCAATAAAGGGAAATTAGCAATGCAACCAACAATAAGCAGTTTGGATTATATGTGTTCCATTGCTCATGTGTGTGTAATTAGAGATTGCACCAGACTGTTATGTGGACAGATGGACTGGAGGGCTGTGGGCTGGACATGGTACCACTGGACACATGCATACCAGGTGACCATGCATACCAGGTTACAATGCATTCACATGCATACCAGGTGACCATGCATTCACATGCATACCAGGTAACTATGCATTCACATGCATACCAGGTAACTATGCATTCACATGCATACCAGGTGACCATGCATTCACATGCATACCAGGTGACCATGCATTCACATGCATACCAGGGGACCATGCATTCACATGCATACCAGGTGACCATGCATTCACATGCATACCAGATGACCATGCATTCACATGCATACCAGGTTACCATGCATTCACATGCATACCAGGTGACCATGCATTCACATGCATACCAGGGGACCATGCATTCACATGCATACCAGGTGACCATGCATTCACATGCATACCAGATGACCATGCATTCACATGCATACCAGGTTACCATGCATTCACATGCATACCAGGTTATCATTCATTCACATGCATTCCAGGTTACCATGCATGCATACCAGATGACCATCCATTAAATGATTTAATCTAAATGGCTCTTAATATGAATGTGTTATAAATCAACTTGTTTCACCCAGTATTATAAAGTTGTGTCATCAATGGTAGTAACAGCATTAATATTAACATCAACCCACATTGTAGGTAAAATTCAGCACGTACTGTGTGTATATAAAATATATACTGTATACACGACCACCTGTTTTCTAAATCTTTTCATATACCACCTTGTTAGAATAAAACCACAGAGACAAAAAATATATTATCTGATGATTATGCATTCTCTATTTGACCAAAAACTAACAAAAATATATTTTTTCCAAATAGATATATTTTATGTCATCTGACCAAAACAGCAGTTTGACTATGTGTGCCAAAGCTGTTTGAGCAGGGCTCCAGGCATTATTACATGTGTTGGCTGCCATGAAAACAGCTCACCAGAGCACGGCAGTAGTGCTTGCAGTCTAAACGAGAACGCCTGAGCGTCGAAAAAATGTGATTGTTGCGGGTCCGTTTTGCTTTTACCAGAGCATATAAAGCATACGGACAGACGAGTTAAAGAATAAAAAATGTGCACATGTTTTCTCATCACATCACAGTGAGATAAAGTGAAAACGTCACTGATTTTAAAGTGTTTTGCAGAGCGTCAATAGGCAGCATCGCCATCTCAAACCAAGAATGACCCATCTTTTAATCTGTCCATCATCTTGTCCGTATCAGTACGTGCGTGCGTACGTGCCCTGTACCCCTTAATCCCCCCTCACTCCCAACCCTAACCCCCTTTATTTTGGCATGCTCGTGCCAGGTATTTGTTCAAATTCCTCACACCCCGCGGGGATAGGTATGTCCCCCCCGATCCCCTTCGTCTTTACAGCCTGTCTCTGTCTGTCGTGTTTGCTTGCTAACACATGTGTGGGAGAGTCAGCCCCCACCTCTGCATCAGCATCACACACACATACACATCATGCTAAGAAGCTTACAGTCCAAAGGTTATTACTCAATAATCACTGCCCACAACAACGTCAGTCTGGCCGAGTTGCCGCTGGCACACTAACCGCGGTTTCCATTCCGCCAGGCCCCAAATGTGTGTTGGAAGTTGATTTGTTAAAGTTAATGACCAGATAATTGCCATTTAAACTCATTTCTGACATAGAATGAAGTTTTATAGGCGAACATAAAACAGTTCATGCTGTTCTTTAATTCAGCCGTCCCTCAACCCTATAAGGCTGTGTGTGTGTGTGTGTTTGTGTGTGTGTCGTATTGACATTGCACTGAAACTGAAGTGTGTTAGTTATTTGAGCACTCCAAGAAATGACGGCAAATAAGGACGTTGCACTGGTGTGTCAGCATGTTTGACTCATGTCCTGTTCTGCTTCCACACTCCAGAGTCCCTCATGTTTGACTCATGTCCTGTTCTGCTTCCACACTCCTGAGTCATTCATGTTTGACTCATGTCCTGTTCTGCTTCCACACTCCAGAGTCCCTCATGTTTGACTCATGTCCTGTTCTGCTTCCACACTCCTGAGTCACTCATGTTTGACTCATGTCCTGTTCTGCTTCCACACTCCAGAGTCCCTCATGTTTGACTCATGTCCTGTTCTGCTTCCACACTCCTGAGTCATTCATGTTTGACTCATGTCCTGTTCTGCTTCCACACTCCAGAGTCCCTCATGTTTGACTCATGTCCTGTTCTGCTTCCACACTCCTGAGTCACTCATGTTTGACTCATGTCCTGTTCTGCTTCCACACTCCTGAGTCACTCATGTTTGACTCATGTCCTGTTCCGCTTCCACACTCCAGAGTCCCTCATGTTTGACTCATGTCCTGTTCTGCTTCCACACTTCAGAGTCCCTGTTTTCTCTACGTTTTCTATGCAATTATGGCCTTTGAATGTGTCATGAGTCATGATGTTATAAACACATTTTTTGTTTCTGCACTGGCAGAATAAATATTCTATTATCCACTTTGGTGATTAATTGCCAGATAGCAAAAACAGATTTAAAAATGTATTTATGCATTTGAAGTAATATGTTACACTAGGTCATGCACAAACTCCCACAGTTTGGGGCCAAATGTCCTTGTTTTCCATAAAAATACACATTAAATTAGCCAGCCCACCACCCACCACACACGGGCCGGACCACCACCCACCACACACGCTGTCATCACCTGTTTGTTTCCCCCACTAATCTGTTTTAATTAAATCAAATTGCGACTTATAACAAATAGCTCACCCTCCAATTGGGATATCCCTGTTTGGAGTAGTGGTTAGTGAGCTCGGCTGAAGAGCCGGAGGACCCTGGTTTAATTCTCCCCACTAGATGTCTCAACCTTTTGAAATAGTTTTTAAACTTTTATTTCCTGAAATCTATTTTTTCCCATGTGTATGATGTAGTTAAAACAGCTAAACTTCAACAACAACATTCTAGCTGTAAAATGCCATATGCAGTAGCTAATATTAAGAAATATGTTGTGCTTTTACTTTTAGAAAGTATCCGCGCGCCGATTGCTTTGGGCCATCCCTGTTGACAACAGGCGTCACCTCTAGCATCTTTTAATTTTTACGGCATGTCGCCCGTTCACTGATGACACTGAGACTGGTGTTCTGCTGGAACTATTTCATGAAGCTGCCAATTTTCGAACTAGACATACTAATGTATTTGTCCTCTTGCTCAGTTGTGCACCGGGGCCTCCCACTCCTCTTTCAATTTTGGTTACAGCTGTTATGTGCTGTTCTGGGATGGGAGTAGTACACATGTGTTGTATGAGATATTCAGTTTGTTGGCAATGAGCTATAAATTAGACATTCAAAATTATATACTTGGATTTGCCAACACAACATTGCATTGGAACATTGGACTAATGGTTGTTGCCTAGGTATTCTATTGAAAACCACCAGCCATTTCTAGCTACAACAGTAATTTACAACATTAACAATGTCTACACCTTTTTATGATTTTTTATTTAGTTATTTTAATGGACAAAAAATGTTTTTCTTTCTGAGCGACCTTAAAATTTCGAAAAGTATAAATATAGGCTAATAGAAGTAGTTATACAAAATACAGCTTCTGGTTTCATTAAAGATTACTCGTCAATACATATTATTCGATTTATGTTTGGTTTTGCCTAAAGTGAAAAGTAGATCTTTTTTTTACACGCCAACACTGATCATTTGTTCACATAGTCAACACATAAGAATGCTTCTCAGATCCACAACTCATTCCTCCTTTGTGAATTACAGCTGAAACCAAAGCATCCAGCTGTTATAAATCCATAATGATATATACTTTATGGCCGACTGTTCACTTTTAGACATGTTAATATATCCCTGTCTCATTGGCATCTTAAATGTACCACAGTATAATTTTGGATACCATTTATGGTCAAATGCTTACATTTTTAAGGAAAACCTTTCCAGGGCGTTTATATAGAACAGGACCTGGCGAAACATTGTTACCAATTGTATAAACATAACCAACCCATATCATTTTTACATATAGGCCACATCATGAAACAAATCTCACCGTGAGTTACGATAGGCTGCAGAATATTGCCTGTATAGGCCTACATACGAAAACTCCCCGATGCGACATAGATTACACACTTTTAAACACACACTTTTGTGTCATACATCTGGTATAAAATCTTGTTTTAGACAGTTTTTGCATAAAAATAAAATAAAAAAATAAACATATGGAAACCGGTTTAATAGCAATATGTTTTAACGAGGACTCTCGGGTTGGACTCTGTAATGCGGCTTTATATTGTATCCCTCACAACCTAAAACGATTTACAACAGACGACAAGATAAATAATAAGTATAAAAATAATGTATATTTTATTATCTCTAATTGTGGTAACCAATTACATTCTAGGTTGCATATAGACTATACCAAATTAGTTGAGAGTTATTATTAATAATAATGAGTGAGTTATTATTAATAATATATAGATATTATTCTGTATTCTGTGAGTACCTTTCTCCTCCGTATTTTGCTCCACCCCCGCCCACCCCCCCCCTCTCTCCTCACTCCGTGGGTGCGTGTGTTCTCCTCTCCTATAGACACACTTGGCCAAGGGGCGACCAGCACTCCCTATCAGGAGGGAGAGAAGATACATAGATGCGCACAAAGTTAAGAACTGATTAGGGTTCACTTATAGCCATCACCTGTCTGACTACACATTTAGGGGACACATAGATTTGTTCCAATACGAATACGGGACCAACTAATGTCTTGGCTCGCGTGGATTTTGAAATGGAAAATGAAGCGGACGTTTTATGATAAATGGATTATGTTATTAGCACACCCCGGCACTGGATTGCATAAGGTAAGACACATACAGTCTTTAAACAAATACATTTCGTACGAATGTTGTCTTAACGAGCCATGTACAATGCCTATTCATATTATATATTACAAAACGACCAGTAGGCCTATGGACATATTAAATCAGAGGGACAGTCTAAAGTTTCCAAAAAAAACAAGCAAGCATGCACATTACATGTACGGTTTTGTGTTACAAATTGCACAAATTCAACCACAACCTATATTTGTTATTATCTTGCTTTAGTTATCCTATAGGTAAATGTTAACAACCAAGATAGTTCGGCCTGCTGTTTTTGCAAAGCAACAGTACGTGACTTAAAAATTATTTAAAATAATTGTCCGAGATATTAACAAAGATGTTATTTAAAGGGACACTAAACCCGCAGGGGTTCGGCTGGCCTGTCAGAGTTCAACAGAAGCTCTTAACCCCGGATCTGACCGGGATCTGACTGGGCCAACATGTGTCACTATATGTTTTCTGCCCATACGGTTATACCTCTATGTCTGCTTTCATGTTACCGCACATACAATCACAGCCACCAAATTACTAGTCGATGCATATAGAGCATGTGGTGCGGTTGTATGTTTTTATTTAATTTATTTAACGTTAAACCTTATTTAATTTATTTAATGTTAAACCAACTATAATGACCAAAAGTTTGATTATATGCATTTATGATATATTTGAAGTCCTATCATTTTGCAATGTTTTGTTTAATCGAGTAGCCAAAACCAATATATTGTATTTTAAGCAACATGGATTTTCTTCTTCTACCTCGCTCAATCTCTTTTTAAAACGCGTGTAGCATTTAAATAATCTGTGAGGAACAGTTCTCTGCCCTGAAATGTCCTTTTATGTTTAAATTCACAAGCCGCTCACTAACAATTATGTATGCGTGCAATTAAATAGTTGTCCGACATGACATGAGTGCAATGTTTTTGTCTGTGCATTGAAGACCTATACTTCTCGGTCAACACTCCCCAACACACAGTCCCACAAACACTCACACATGCACACACACAAGCACACACACACTTACACAAGCACACAGACAAATACTCACACAAACACACACACTCACACAAACACACACACAAACACACACACACACCTTCACACAAACACACACGTTTTGTAACAAACTCTGTGACTTTATACAAGACAGCAGTAAATTTGAAGTAAAAAATGTCGGTCTATATAACAAAAACAAGAGCAAACTAAAACAAAAAAATAATATTGTTAGGAGTTAAACTTTTTTGTTTCAATACTAATAAATGTCATTATTTTCATATTTTCCCTTTATTTATTACACCCTTCATCTTCCTCTATTCCCACTCCCTCCCCAGTCCCTCTTTCTACTTTTTACCATCGCCCACAAAAAACCCTCTAGGCAATTGTACTGAAAAGAACAGTTCCTATCCCTTTGATATTTAGATAATTCCCTGCAACCTTCATACAACCACTACTAACTAAAAAGTATGGATTCTTCTGGCTCCCCTCCTCCATCGCTTTCTCCATCCTCCTTCCCAATTACCCCCAACTCCTCCCTCTCCGCCTCCTTCCCAATCATTCCCAACTCCTCCCTCTCTGCCTCCTTTCCATCCATATCTCCGTCACCCAGCCTGGCTTCCACAGCTCTCTTCTGCTCCCTCCTGTCCCTCCTTGCTTTCCTTGGCATTGGGGGAAACCTCTACACCATGGGCATCCTACTCAGGCGAAGGAGAAGCAGGAGGCGCAGGGGAAGATGTTTCAGCTGCTGTCTGGGCGGTAGAGGACTCCCATTACCTTCCTGCCTCTACACCTCGACTTCCCCGTCACCCTCTCCTTCCTCCTCTCCCACCTCCTCTTCCTCCACCTCTCTCTATCTTCAGGTGATGAGTTTGGCTCTGGCCGACCTGCTCTACCTCTTCACTGCTCCCTTCATCGTGTATGACAGCCTGGCTGCCGACTGGGCGTTCGGGGAACTGGGCTGTCGCCTCCTTTTCAGCCTGGACCTGATCACCCTGCACGCCTCTATCTACACCCTTACCGCCATGAGTCTGGACCGTTACCGGGCCGTTGCTAACCCCCTGGCCACCTCCTCATCCCCCTCCTCGGGGATGCTCCGCGTGGGCCTGGCTTGGGGTCTGGCAGTGGCCCTCAGCCTGCCCATGATGATCACCCTCCACCTGGAGGATGGCGACGAAGGCCAGCTGTGTGTCCCGGCCTGGGATGAGCAGAGCTCCAAGGCCTATATGAGTGTGCTGTTCTGCACCAGTATGATCGGACCCGGGCTGGCCATTGGGGCGCTGTATGCTACCCTGGGTCGTCTCTACTGGGTGTCACAGACCAGGCCCTGGGCCAGCGGTAGCGGGGGAAGCACGTCCTACCCTCCTCGGGCACCAAGGCCCAAGGTCCTGCTTCTCATCCTGGGAATCGTCTTAGCTTTCTGGGCCTGCTTCCTGCCCTTTTGGCTGTGGCAGCTGTTGCCGCTGTACCGGCCCGATGTACTGCGGACCGTACCGGTGGGGACACAGGTGACCGTGAACCGGATCCTGACGGGGCTGACGTACGGGAACTCGTGCGTGAACCCGTTCTTCTACACCCTGCTCACGGGGGGTAAACGGCGGAGGAACAGACAGGTGACATCCGTGAATCAGCCCTGTCCCAAAAGCAGTCCACAGTAGTGTTAGGCGTTAGACTATAGACTGCATGTGGGGGGTGGAGCTGGTGGGTGGAGCTGGTGGGTGGGGGTGGTGCGGTCCTGAAATGGCACAGGGCATTTCACCATGACATTGTTACATCGCAAAGACTATACCAAAGAAGCACTTTTTTATGAAGGTTTTTGATCGAACCGTATGTCCTGTTTGTAAATTTGTAAAAAGCAGTTGGTCTAATTGTGCGATTTTTTTTTGCTGTGTCAAAGTGTCTAAACTGTTGACGAAAAGTAGCAAATGGGTTTCATGAATTTTCTGAAATGCATATGAGGAGTATTACAACAAGGAATCAGAAACGTTATCTTTTCATTTATCGGGGCTTCATAGTTTGGAATGCCATTAAATAAAATATTTTGCTTTTGAAACCAAATTGCTGTTAAACGTCGAAAGATTCCACGTTGTTTGTTGACAATGAACATCATGTTTTCCGGGGTCCGGCCCTTCTCCAGCTTGATATGCTTTTAAAACTATAGGCCTTGTGTGTGTTATTAATGCCTGCATGTTCAGCTGCGAGTTTTATTTGTAATCAACTGTGCAGTGATTTGCATGGTGACAATGACAAAGCTGATTTCATATCAAAGTTGATGTGTATTAACACAGCCTGTATTAAAGAACCTGCATTATTTACTTCGTTCTGTCCTGGGTTCTCTGTTCCCTTCAGGAGATTGAGGATCATGGGTTCCTACTTGTCTTATTAACGGAAAATGCAGATGTCATACCCACTGTTTTATGGCATTTATGAGCATAACAGATGAGAAGAGCGGAGAGAAAGAGATGGCCAAAGAGAGAAATAGCCAAAGAGATTTGGCCACATATAAACAGTTAGAGATGGCCAAAGAGAGAAATAGCCAAAGAGATTTGGCCACATATAAACAGTTAGAGATGGCCAAAGAGAGAAATAGCCAAAGAGAGTTGGCCACATATAAACAGTTAGAGATGGCCAAAGAGAGAAATAGCCAAAGAGATTTGGCCACATATAAACTGTTAGAGATGGCCAAAGAGAGAAATAGCCAAAGAGATTTGGCCACATATAAACTGTTAGAGATGGCCAAAGAGAGAAATAGCCAAAGAGATTTGGCCACATATAAACTGTTAGAGATGGCCAAAGAGAGAAATAGCCAAAGAGAGTTGGCCACATATAAACTGTTAGAGATGGCCAAAGAGAGAAATAGCCAAAGAGAGTTGGCCACATATAAACTGTTAGAGATGGCCAGAGAGAAAAAAACAGAGAGATGATGAGATTGAGATGGTCCGAAATAAATGTTCAGAGAGAGATGGTCAGAAAGAGATATTCAGAGAGAGATAGTCAGAAAGAGATGATCAGAGAGAGAGTCCAGACAGTAGTAGCCAAACCCACTGGTAAAATAAAGGTAGTGGGACAGGAGGCGGGAGAAGAAAGAGAGAGAGACACGGGAGAAGACAAGAACAAAGTGCCGGATGGAAAAATTCCAGAGATTTAAGTTTGCTCCCGTACTTTTATTTGTGTATCTGTGTCAGCGGGTCGGTGAGTTCCTCAGGTCTTCCCCATCCCTGTGTGTATTCATCAGGTCGTCTCTGTCTCCCTGCTGCAGCAGACGGGCTCTGTCAAGCTCAAACACTGTACAGTACACACAACATAACCCTGCCGCTCTTTGATGCAGATGAGCAAATATTTTGTCATTTGACAGAAACGAGTGATGGCTGGAGGAGCTGGGAGTTGTTTTGGGGGGGCATGTGACTGATCGAGTTGGGTTCGACATATTGTGGGGTGCATGTAAATGAGAGGTGAAGTGTAAGGACCTTGAAATAGGGACAGAAACACGCACAAGATAGACACAAACTAAATTATCCTTTTCAAACATGCACTACCAATCATCCTGATGAGATGGCTAGATCATATCGGTGCCAGCAAGACATCAATTCTTTGAGCCAGGCTGTTAAAATAAATTTAGCACGGACCATGCTGTAAGTAACAGTGTTTCATTTTTAATAAAAAATAACATAGAGAAATGATCGACACTGTGTTAAGTTCCAGGAGCCATCAAAGATATTTTCCTGCATATTGATGATTCCGGATTAAGACTGATTTGGGTTGCAGAAAATGGATATGCTTATTACTACATTTACTGATGGCGGTTTACTTTCTTTATTCAGAAAATGTGACAATCAAAGACATACCATCTCTCAGTTCTCATTCTCAGTTACAGACTTTCCTGGTGTCACAGCGGTCAAAGGCCCTCTGTGGGGTCGAGCCATCTACCACAGTCAAGGTTCTCACTTAAACTGAGCCACTGATGTGTGCCTGCATGGGAGCTCTCAAGGAAGATGCATATTGACAACTGAAGGGGGAGGTATTGTCAGCAGGGATTTCACTAGTGTCTCCCTCAGAGAGAGAGAGGTGGTTGAGTGCCAGAAGTAAGTAATGTGAGGTTGTTAGTTTAGTGACCAAGTTCAGGGTAGGAATAAAGCTGCACAGATGTAGGAATGAAGCTACATGGCACAGATGTAGGAATGAAGCTACATGGCACAGATGTAGGAATTAAGCTACATGGCACAGATGTAGGAATGAAGCTACATGGCACGGATGTAGGAATGAAGCTACATGGCACGGATGTAGGAATTAAGCTACATGGCACAGATGTAGGAATTAAGCTACATGGCACGGATGTAGGAATGAAGCTACATGGCACGGATGTAGGAATGAAGCTACATGGCACAGATGTAGGAATTAAGCTACATGGCACGGATGTAGGAATGAAGCTACATGGCACGGATGTAGGAATGAAGCTACATGGCACAGATGTAGGAATTAAGCTACATGGCACAGATGTAGGAATGAAGCTACATGGCACGGATGTAGGAATGAAGCTACATGGCACAGATGTAGGAATGAAGCTACATGGCACGGATGTAAGAATTAAGCTACATGGCACGGATGTAGGAATGAAGCTACATGGCACGGATGTAGGAATGAAGCTACATGGCACAGATGTAGGAATAAAGCTACATGGCACGGATGTAGGAATGAAGCTACATGGCACGGATGTAGGAATAATGCTACATGGCACGGATGTAGGAATGAAGCTACATGGCACGGATGTAAGAATTAAGCTACATGGCACGGATGTAGGAATGAAGCTACATGGCACGGATGTAGGAATGAAGCTACATGGCACAGATGTAGGAATAAAGCTACATGGCACGGATGTAGGAATGAAGCTACATGGCACGGATGTAGGAATAATGCTACATGGCACGGATGTAGGAATGAAGCTACATGGCACGGATGTAAGAATTAAGCTACATGGCACGGATGTAGGAATGAAGCTACATGGCACGGATGTAGGAATAAAGCTACATGGCACGGATGTAGGAATGAAGCTACATGGCACGGATGTAGGAAGGAAGCTACATGGCACAGATGTTGGAATAAAGCTACATGGCACGGTGGAGGAAGAAACCCAAAGGTGCTTTCAAACATCACCGCTCTCACAAAACACACGTGGGTCTCCAAAACAGTAAGTGTTTTCAAGAAATGACACGTCTGCTTTCACTGGCTATTCGATGAACCTCAGAATATCTGGTAGGCTTCACAAGTCTGCTCTAGCAAAGTGAACGTGCATTCTGGACGTTCAGTATGGAGCCATTACTGTAGTCTCTTGTCTATGCCACCATGTGTTTTCATTTACCTGTGCTACCTTGCTGTGACATTTCCACCACAGTTATTGCCCAGAACCCTCTGTGGTCAACCAGGGGGGATACAGTCCCTCTGTGATGTCAGCACATTCAATATCCACCTCTTATTGTCTGAGACAATCATCTCGGACTGGATGTTATAGGGGAGTTGCAGCATATTTCACAGACGGATACGCTGTGCAAAAGCAAACATATTGGCAAGCTCTTAAGACAAATGTAGGGTTCATGTGGGAATGTGCTGCCCAGATCCCAGACATAGAACAAACGTACAGAAATGTAGCGTGTTGACCGAAGCTCATCCAAAACCAGTCATTCTGCTCAATTCTCTCAGCATTTGGGATTTAACTGTACTGGCAATGCAGCTGGTTGTTGAATATTGCCCGTCTCAGGAATATTGGTCATGCCTTGGTGTCAGTGTATTCTCATATGCCATACATCAGATGATTCAGTTCTCCCTCAGGTCTTCTGGGATGACTGAGTGTTTGATAAACTTCAAACACGTTGTGTTTATTCAACCCAGCCACACTGCCAGAAAGTATTGTCTCAGTTGGAGGTCCAGCCAATCCATAAACTCTAGGTTTGTGTTGGTAGTAACCAGGGCCCATAGGTTGGGTCCAACCATAACTTCTGATCCCCTGCGACCCACAGAAAATGTTCACCCCACGATGGCCAGCGCCGTCGTCGTCTTTCCCTCCTTTAGTCCGCTGGGAGAGCAAGAAGACAAATATTTTCTTTTGAGAACGTCACTCTGTTACCTGAGCGTTTCATAAATCCAGCACGTCTATTTCCTGGAACTGCTGAGTGTCTTTCCATCCCCTCGCCTCTCCAGACCCTTCTCTCAGCCAGTGTTTGGGCCTAGAGCAGGTGCCCCTCCCCTGGGCAGCCTACTCAGGAAAGACCCCTGCTGTGTAGACGAGACTGGGCCGCAGCCTGGGCCAAGCTCATGCTGTGAGGAGTATAAGAGACTCCCTTCTCTCCAGACACACACAAAAAAGATTCCCCATGCACTCGTCTCTCGGTCTGTTTCTCTCCAAAATGCAATCTTCCCATCTGTTTTTCCTCTCTCAATCACTTTTCTCTCCTTCACCACTCTCTTCTTACTCTGCTTCCCTATCCGTTCTGTCACCCCTTCATAGTTCATAGAGGTTACCTGGAAAAAACATGCTCTTAAATTATGGAAAATTATAAAAACACAGATTCAAGTTTAGTTAGTTCAATAAAGTCACATTTAATCTTGTCCTGCAAACCTTTCGCAGTACGTATGAAGAATGTTATTTATTTAATACCCAAAGCATCCCACCCACAACAACTAACCCATACTACTAACCAAAATTGTAAATTAAAACAACATTCAATAAAGCCTCAGGTTAAGGTTAATTCTAGCAAATTCAATTGAAAATCCCCATACTTGTAATTGCTGGTATAACAGCAAATATTTAAGCCAGGGAACACACAGTGTCTCTTTGTTAACCTCATGGCATCCCCACAGTGAGGCACCGTTCTCCCTACCACGTCCCCTGTGTTCACACTTCTATGTCAGCCGCCAAGATCAGGCGAGACCCAGGCTTGCGTGCCTTGAAGGCCGGAGGTTACATAAACCTACATACACACTGCAGTTCGCACATGGGCTCTTGCTAGCTAAGACAGTCAACATGCCATGTCTGCACCGTTCCCTCCCTCCATCCCTCAGGCTCTGCCTTTTACTCAATCTGCCCATAAACAGTCTTCCCCTAAGTTGGGGAAGCTCCCCTGACCGCTAGTGTTGAGGCTGTTATTCAAAACAGATCGTCCTTACACTCCCCACAGAGTTCAGTTTTTCTGTACTGATCTTCCAGTCCATGTGAGAGATGCAGATCTGTCTCAATCTTCACATTTTAACTGAAAACTCATCCCTTGAGTAGGTCCTGCACTTGGGGGGGAGAGTTGAACGGTGAAGCACTGCCCCACAATCAACTGAGATACTTCTGACCTCTGACCTAGTTATTGGGTAACTGTCACTCTCTGTAACCCTAAGAAGATGCGCATCACGTCATGTCAGGCTTTACTCCATGTGAGTGATACACAGCCTGGACACAGTTAGCCACTGGTCTGTTCCCTTGAGTGGTCTGAAGCTAAGCTAAGTGAGTGTGGTTATTTCTTGCCGGGTTGACCCGGAATAAGCGGAGTGGCCGCGTTTACTGTGCCCAGCTAAATATCTACCTGTGAATTACAGTACGGGGCAGTAGGCCCTCACAACCTCACACCATATGGACTTAATTCAATCTGCAAGAAGCTCTGAGACCGGCCACCCAGACTAAACTAATTAAACTATGGCTTCCAAGAACCAAAGAATTTCTGCACTAACTGTCAGAGATCATGTCTGGGCAGCTCACCTGGGTGCTCGTAGTCCTCACCAGGGTGTTGACCTGACCGACCTCCCTAACCAGAAGCTTTTCAATGGTCACTGGCACGCTGGAGAAGTGTTCTCTTCACGGATGGATGCCGCTTTCAGCTGTACCAGGCCGACGGCAGACAACACAGGCAGATGGCAGACGGCACAGGCAGACGGATGGAAAACAGCACAGGCAGACGGCAGACAGCACAGGCAGACGGCAGAAAGCACAGGCAGACAGATGGAAAACAGCCCAGGCAGATAGCACAGGCAGACGGATGGAAAACAGCCCAGGCAGACGGCAGACAGCACAGGCAGACGGAAAACAGCACAGGCAGACGGAAAACAGCACAGGCATACGGCAGACAGCACAGGCGGACGGCAGACAGCACAGGCAGATGGCAGATAGCACAGTCAGACGGCAGACAGCACATGGCTTCTAGTGCATTTTGTGCAATGACACATGGTGACGATGGAGTGAAGGTATGGCCAGGTATAAGCTATGAACAGCAAACTCAACGGCATTTTATATTTTGAATGCACAGAAAGATCTTCACAGAGGTAAGAATAATAGATGGGGAATAATAGATGCAAATACTCTATTACCAGAGATTACCAAACAATAATGAAATTACTTTAATTAACTTATATAAATAGTCATAAATTACAGCCTTTCAACTGTATTTGCGTTGCGTTTCTATTTTTGTTTAGTGTAACATTACAGCAATATTATCACATATATTGTGTTGTCCATAATCACTGAGACAGTGATTTTTCTTTCTTTTTTAGCTCTATACCTTAAATCGAGATTTGGGATCAAATGTTTTGGGAATAATGCATATAATGTCACATGTAGCCTTACGCCTCCCGAAAATGTATTGGCAAAGATGCCTAATGCTTTTTACATTTCATGATATGTTAATTATTTGTTGACAGCCCTTGCAGGAGTGAGTTTAAAGTTTTCCCACAACAGCCTAAACACTAAAACTAGGTCTATGAACCATATTAACAAAGCCCTACATTTCTGATAAATGAATATTTGCCAAAACCCGTAAGCACTATTCACTCAGAAGATCCAGGAAATAGACGTGCCGGATTTGTGAAACGCTCAGGTAACTGAGTGATGCCATCTATTCACTAACACATTCCATTCACACTTTTTTGGCAAAACATTGCAATACACCCATCATGTTCTCATTTAAAGCAAAACATTGCAATTCTAAAAGTCTTCAATTTCGTCCGAGTATAAGTATTCAACAAGCAATGAGTAGGCCTATGTCTGAATGAATAACAAGGGACTACAAGCGACTCGGAGAGAACTGTTAAATCCTGTTGGAGAATTTTAAATGTGGCTCAAGTCCATGCGACTATGCAAACAAGAAATAAAAATAACGAAATTGAGTGGGATTTATATTCAGTGTGCAAAATAACAAATCTGTTGCTTTAGCTATCCTATCTAATGTCTAATTCTTCTTTCTGAATTTTTTATTATTATTTATTATTTGACTTTTAAAAAAGAAAAATATCTGTATAATATAAACTCTTTTTGGATTTATCTCATATATGTTTCATTGAAGATGGTGTTTTTTCGATCTTGAATAACACAACTAAGCTCACTAAGCAATGTTATATTCCAGTGTCTTCACACAACAAGGAAATACATTGTAGGTGCAATTGGCAATAATTTAGCCGGTATTGTTGAGGGCCACTGACTTTAACTTACCTTGTTTTGGGACATTGTTTATATCAGGTGTCGCAATATCAGGATTTCTAAAGTTGTATCTTTCAGAAACAATGTAACATGTAATGTAACATGTAATGTAACATGTTATGTAACATGTAATGTATCATGTTATGTATCATGTGATGTAACATGTTATGCATCATGTAATGTCTCATGTAATGTAATGTAGACGCAAAGCAGGCATTTTACACAGTCAAATCTACATATTGTGTGAGTGCCACCTTGTGGTGAAAATGAAACAAACTCTGGAAAAAGAGTATTGAATATGAATTATTTAACCCACCAGCTATTTAAAATAACAACAGAAAGTTTCAGAGGTCAGGTGGGTCCAGATGTATATTCTGCAAGATTACAAGAAAATATCTGTTAAGTCTTTACAGTGGAAATACAGCCTGGTTGCCGACACATCTGTAAATACAGCCTGGTTGCCGACACAACTTTTTTTTTTACACTGATATATTTACCGGTCCTTCTTCTCATTATGGTCCCTGTATTGTACTGGCATCATTACAACGCACGTCCACGTGTCCTCTGTCTCTGCGTTGCTGTACTGTATGATCGCATGAAGAAGAGATCATGAGGTCCTGATCCCAAAGGCTCTGGTACCTCACACAGAGATCCACTACGCTGCCACTTACATCTCATCAAGAACAGTCTCATGAAAAATGTCACCGGCGCCACGGAGAGGATCACAACAGTGCCAAAACAGGTAACCAGTATCAGAGACAGGTCTGGATAAAAGGAGCATTACAGTATCCAGAATGTACGGTAAAGATCAGCACCGCATAATAATAAGACATGAGTAATGAGGAATTAAAAAGTATAGCAGTTGACAAACAAAAGATTTTTGGCTTGGAGGATAAACACAGTGAACTTACTGTCTAATGTGATGGTGATCTCATGGCTAGTCCTTCTAGACCTTCCTGTGCTGGCCACGCAACTGTATGTCCCCATGTGACAGCTAGAAGCCCTTGCCACTCTATATAAACCACTAATAGAGTCCCTCACAACTGGCCAGCCATCCCTCAGAAAGGTGAATTTCATAACCGCTGTAGTCCAGTTACGGCCAGAACCAGTCAGAACATGGCTCTGTTTACTGATCTGGGCCGTGCAGGTGAGGTTGAAGGCACTGCCTTCTTTGATAATCGTCGATGGAGATGCTGACAAAGACGCTGATATGAAGACCTCTGTAGAGCAGATTGATTAGAAAGAGGTTGAGAACGAAAATCTAAATTACAAAAACAAGACATGGGCTTCTTTGAGTGAGGAGGGTCAAGCAAACTATGTAAAATAAAAAGTAATTTGCATTTACATTACTAATTTGCTACACTTGCCAGACTCACCAGTGACATTAACAGACACTGCCTGGCTGTAGTTGGTGTAGAAGACTGGCTGTCCTCTTCCTGCCCTGCACCAGTATTGGCCTGTGTGTGTGACAGAAGCTCTCCACAATCTGTAGAAAGCCCCACCACCAGCACTGCCCCATACCTGCCCCACAGAGCCAGCGTCACACCTAACAAAGTATTAGAAACATTGGCCTTTTCGTCATCTCAGAATGCCCAATCAAATGCACTGTTTAACAATCACTCATAAAGTGACACATACGGCACAGGAACTGAGACAACCCACTGCTTATTGACCAGAGTGGACCTGCCAAGTCTGGGAGTGTGCCTCAGTTCCTGTAACACCTCCGGTAACACACACACACACACGCTAACAGCCACATCCAAACCGCAATTCTAAACTGTCATAAAGCAAAATAAGCAGCCAACTTATTTAAGGAAATTCCACCGAAAACATCCTGTTTCTATAATTTCTGGACTGGGAATCCAATGATTACAGAACACACAGGTCCGGAAGGATTCCACTGAGCTAGGAAGGACTGCTTCTAGTTTTTGTGCCGCTAACTCATGGATTAAACTCCCAGCCTTCTTGATATTAGAATAACCGATCTCCCCTAAAAAATGTTTACCTCTGATAACCTCTGATAATTTAAACGTGTTTTGATCAATTGCATGTGCTATATTCCTGTTGTGTTGTAAATTGTATTCTTTTTGTAAATCCTGTTTACAGGACTCCTTTTGTTTAAATAAAAGATACATACAAATATAAAGATACTGGTAATAAGTAATACCTGTCTTTGTACCAGTAGAACTGCCAGCCCAGCTCCGGGTGGCCAGATAGGTGACACGCCAAGGTGACTGTGTTACCACTGTACACCTGTCCTCCTGAAGGCTCTACGCTCAGAGTAGGTATTAGAGGACCCTCTGTCAACACATGCAATAGGCTTACATTTACACCATACTATATGAGTATGGAATATGTTTTGGCGAAGCTCCCAAGGGATTTTTTAGGACAGTGTCTAGTTTGCCACCATTAAGGTCTTCAATAAATTCGTCGACAGCGTTCTCACCGTCCACCGTGACCTGCACCTCGTTGCTGTGTCTCTGTGTACCTGACTGGTCCGTAACATTACATGTGTATCTGCCAGAGTGGCTCTTGGTTACTCTGTCTATCAGCAGAACCTGGGACCCGCTGGACACAGTTGTGTTTTCTCTCTGAATGCTGTAACTCAGGGGAGGTGTCAGTGGAGAAGGCTCTGAGTCAGGCTGTTGGCTATTATGGCTCCCTGGCAACAGTCCTGCCAGGCAGGTGAGGGTCAGAGTCTCTCCCTGCACCAGGAGAAGGCCGGGCCGGGCCTTTAGTACGACAGAAGACAGCTGGAACTGGACAGAGACTGGGAACATTTTCTGCATCAGACAAGTTGCAATCTGCAAGCGTTAATATTATGCATGGTGATGTGCATATAATGCATATGTTCTCACCTGATAATGGATAGCCTACCAGTGTGCTCAACACTATAAGATAAATCAACAGATAAATACATAAGACGCAAAATAAAATAATCCAAACTCAATAAAATAACTTTTTAATGTCAGCCTGCAGATCTGTTATTTAACTGCCACGGCCATACATATATTTGTAAACATGAATAGTATTCAGGCTACTCACATATTATGGAGAGGGGAGACATTCCAGAGCAATTCACGAAATGTATCTAATTAATATAACAAACCAAACCTAGCAACGGTCGTTAGGATAGCATATATACGGAAGGGAAAATCCGAAAAATATAAACTAGCTAGCTAACAGTTTTAATATAAAGTTTATACAATGTTATTGAGTGTTACAAATGTTTATCAACAGTTCTTCATCAGTCTGCGTCAGTTCACATGTAACTTTGCTACCGGTAAACATGTACCACTGCCAGTAGATGGCGCTGCTTCCTTTACCAATGTAAACAACATGTTTCTCGTGCCAATTTAGTGCCCAGAAAAACACTTCGACAATTGCAATTTCTATATTATAGAAAGCAACTTAGACACCACCCATAGTTACTCCCTCTACAGGCGACACACACCAGTGAGGAAAGGAAACACAAAAAAACCGTCTGTGTTCCTAAAAACGGAAGGGGAATAAACCGCGGCCTCAGTGACAGATCCGGTAGTACACAACACGGACTGGACAAGCTGTGTACAAAGTCTAGCGGAGTTACTGGTGTTATTAACAGAAGAAATTCAACCAAACATAACGCCGATGTCATTTGTTGGAACGCAAAACGGCGGGTGCGTAGTGAGACCTTTAAACGCTGAGTTTCCTCGGTACATTTGACCGCAGACTTGCACAACTCTCAGCAGCAGCAGGCCGCACGTAATGACTAATGTATAATGGCGGAGTGTGTGTTAGTAACATCTAGCTAGATGGCTACACAACAGGGTCTGTGTTAGTAACATCTAGCTAGCTGGCTACACAACAGGGTCTGTGTTAGTAACATCTAGCTAGCTGGCTACACAACAGGGTCTGTGTTAGTAACATCTAGCTAGCTGGCTACACAACAGGGTCTGTGTTAGTAACATCTAGCTAGCTGGCTACACAACAGGGTCTGTGTTAGTAACATATAGCTAGATGGCTACACAACAGGGTCTGTGTTAGTAACACATAGCTAGCTGGCTACATAACAGGGTCTGTGTTAGTAACATCTAGCTAGCTGGCTACATACAGGGTCTGTGTTAGTAACATATAGCTAGATGGCTACACAACAGGGTCTGTTTAAGTAACATCTAGCTATCTAGTTACAAACAAGGTATGTGTTAGTAACATCTAGCTAGCTGGCTACATACAGGGTCTGTGTTAGTAACATCTAGCTATCTTGTTACAAACAAGGTATGTGTTAGTAACATCTAGCTAGCTGGCTACATACAGGGTCTGTGTTAGTAACATCTAGCTATCTGGTTACAAACAAGGACTGTGTTAATAACATCTAGCTAGTTGGCTACAGCAGGGTCTGGCGACAGGGCCAACGTTGTTGCTGTCACCATCTAGCTACTCCAGAGTATTGGGTTTTCCCAGGAAGCTGATTATTTATCAGATTCTTGTTTATTGAACAATGTTAGCTGGCTAACTAACTTCACTTTGTAACTAACGTTACAGTTGCTACTAGATAAAAAGCTGTAGTAGTGCAGTGGCTAGCTAACTTAGCCTAGTAAGTAAGATTAGAGTAATAATAATAATGATTTGCTAGTAGACCAGACAGACTGCAGAAAGTTTATTTTTATTTTTTTGCTGTTACTTGTTCCTTATTTGATTCTGCAAACAGCAGTACACAATAGGATACTTGCAACACATAGTTAAGTGAAAGAAACAATGTACATAGTTGGATAAAGGGCAAATATACTGAATATCTTAAATCTTAAACTAGTAGCCATAAGGATATTATAAAACAAAAACACATTGCCAGACTAATATAATGGAAGATTATGAATAATTATGTGTCTGTTAGCAGAGAGTTTTTGACCTGGTCAAAAACAAGCTCAGATTGTCTGTACAGGTATTCTACATATAGATGGGGGGAGGACCAGTTATGTTTATGAATTACAGCTGTACCAAGAATCTATGTCCTCTGTTGGTCCCGCGGTCTAGGCCACACACACACACACACACACACCTGCTGCACTGTGGGTTTCAGTCCAGCCCACTGCTTTTCAGCAAAACTCGCTTGTCTTTTCACATTTCCTGTCAAATAAAAACGACGGAATAAAATATTTTGAGCAGACCTGGGTCTTTGTGTCAGACCGTATTCAGGGTACAGTAGAGTACTGACTAAAGTTATGTTTTCAGTGGTTATTTATACACTTTCCATGTAGTTTCCATGTAGCATATTACTGGAACTGGATTGCAAAAAGAACATTCTGGTGATGTTGTCAATATTTCAGGTGAATTTATTATTTCACTTGAAAGTAGGTGCATGGTCAAGCAAATGATTAGTTCAACTGCCTCAGGCAGTAGTTTTGGCAAATAATTTTGGCGATAGATATTTGTCACTGCTCTCCTTTTTCTTTCTGCCTTTACTCTGCATATTTATCCCATTCATTTACGTGCCCTTTCTCCCTCTGTTCCCCAGTCGCCGTAGTAAATGGGACCAGCCAGGCCCGGGTCTTGGTTCAGGCCAGATGGGTGAGGTGGAGGCAGCTCCTACAGGGGCTCTGGACGCTGCAGCTGCTGTGGCTGCTAAGATCAACGCCATGCTGGTGGCCAAAGGCAAGCTAAAGCCTTCTCAGATAGGACCCCCTGGACCTCCAGAGAAGGTAAGGGCAAAAATGAGCTATGATATCGACAGGATAATCTAGCAAACAGCTCTAACAATGAAAATGCATATCCTCAAAGATAAAGGCAAGTGCAGGCAGGGTCACATGGTACCATTTTGGGCAGTTCTTTCTTTTACTTGTTGTTTTCTCTCTTGGTTGGCTTACTTGAATCACTGTTTTCACCAGGCTGCGGGTACAGGGAAGCACCAGACACCCATGAAGGCTAAGGATGACCTGGTGGTGGCAGAGGTGGAAATCAACGATGTTCCTCTCACCTGTCGGAATCTTCTGACTCGTGGACAGACACAGGATGAGGTGAGAGTCTGATATTATGAGTGCTACACCTAGACTGTAGTAATGCTGTGATGAGTGTGCATATAGTATAGGGGATGTGACTAGATCTATGTGTCATAGTGGTGCTGTATAGGGGATGTGACTAAATCTATGTGTTATAGTGGTGCTGTATAGTGGATGTGACTAGATCTATGTGTTATAGTGGTGCTGTATAGTGGATGTGACTAGATCAATGTGTTATAGTGGTGCTGTATAGTGGATGTGACTAGATCTATGTGTTATAGTGGTGCTGTATAGTGGATGTGACTAGATTTATGTGTTATAGTGGTGCTGTATAGTGGATGTGACTAGATCTATGTGTTATAGTGGTGCTGTATAGTGGATGTGACTAGATCTATGTGTTATAGTGGTGCTGTATAGTGGATGTGACTAGTGGTGCTGTATAGTGGATGTGACTAGATCTATGTGTTATAGTGGTGCTGTATAGTGGATGTGACTAGATCAATGTGTTATAGTGGTGCTGTATAGTGGATGTGACTAGATCTATGTGTTATAGTGGTGCTGTATTGGGGATGTGACTAGATCTATGTGTTATAGTGGTGCTGTATAGTGGATGTGACTAGATCTATGTGTCATAGTGGTGCTGTATAGTGGATGTGACTAGATCTATGTGTTATAGTGGTGCTGTATAGTGGATGTGACTAGATCTATGTGTCATAGTGGTGCTGTATAGTGGATGTGACTAGATCTATGTGTTATAGTGGTGCTGTATGGGGGATGTGACTAGATCTATGTGTCATAGTGGTGCTGTATAGGGAATGTGACTAGATCTATGTGTTATAGGGGATGTGACTAGATCTATGTGTCATAGTGGTGCTGTATGGGGGATGTGACTAGATCTATGTGTCATAGTGGTGCTGTATAATGGATGTGACTAGATCTATGTGTCATAGTGGTGCTGTATAGTGGTGATGTGACTAGATCTATGTGTTATAGTGGTGCTGTATTGGATGGATGTGACTGTAGATCTATGTGTTAGTGGTGCTGTAGTGGTGCTAGATCTATGTGTTATAGGGTGCTGTATAGTGGATGTGATGTGACTAGATCTATGTGTTATAGTGGTGCTGTATAGTGTCTGTATAGGGAATGTGACTAGATCTATGTGTTATAGTGGTGCTGTATAGTGGATGTGACTAGATCTATGTGTTATAGTGGTGCTGTATAGTGGATGTGACTAGATCAATGTGTTATAGTGGTGCTGTATAGTGGATGTGACTAGATCTATGTGTTATAGTGGTGCTGTATTGGGGATGTGACTAGATCTATGTGTGATAGTGGTGCTGTATAGTGGATGTGACTAGATATATGTGTAATAGTGGTGCTGTATAGTGGTGCTGTATAGTGGATGTGACTAGATCTATGTGTCATAGTGGTGCTGTATAGTGGATGTGACTAGATCTATGTGTCATAGTGGTGCTGTATTGTGGATGTGACTAGATCTATGTGTTATAGTGGTGCTGTATTGGGGATGTGACTAGATCTATGTGTTATAGTGGTGCTGTATAGGGGATGTGACTAGATCTATGTGTTATAGTGGTGCTGTATAGGGAATGTGACTAGATCTATGTGTTATAGTGGTGCTGTATAGTGGATGTGACTAGATCTATGTGTTATAGTGGTGCTGTATAGTGGATGTGACTAGATCAATGTGTTATAGTGGTGCTGTATAGTGGATGTGACTAGATCTATGTGTTATAGTGGTGCTGTATTGGGGATGTGACTAGATCTATGTGTTATAGTGGTGCTGTATTGGGGATGTGACTAGATCTATGTGTTATAGTGGTGCTGTATAGTGGATGTGACTAGATCTATGTGTCATAGTGGTGCTGTATAGTGGATGTGACTAGATCTATGTGTTATAGTGGTGCTGTATAGTGGATGTGACTAGATCAATGTGTTATAGTGGTGCTGTATAGTGGATGTGACTAGATCTATGTGTCATAGTGGTGCTGTATAGTGGATGTGACTAGATCTATGTGTTATAGTGGTGCTGTATGGGGGATGTGACTAGGTCTATGTGTCATAGTGGTGCTGTATAGGGAATGTGACTAGATCTATGTGTTATAGGGGATGTGACTAGATCTATGTGTCATAGTGGTGCTGTATGGGGATGTGACTAGATCTATGTGTCATAGTGGTGCTGTATAATGGATGTGACTAGATCTATGTGTTATAGTGGTGCTGTATAGTGGATGTGACTAGATCTATGTGTTATAGTGGTGCTGTATAGTGGATGTGACTAGATCTATGTGTCATAGTGGTGCTGTATAGTGGATGTGACTAGATCTATGTGTTATAGGGGTGCTGTATAGTGGATGTGACTAGATCTATGTGTTATAGTGGTGCTGTATAATGGATGTGACTAGATCTATGTGTTATAGTGGTGCTGTATAATGGATGTGACTAGATCTATGTGTTATAGTGGTGCTGTATAGTGGATGTGACTAGATCTATGTGTCATAGTGGTGCTGTATAGTGGATGTGACTAGATCTATGTGTCATAGTGGTGCTGTATTGTGGATGTGACTAGATCTATGTGTTATAGTGGTGCTGTATTGGGGATGTGACTAGATCTATGTGTTATAGTGGTGCTGTATAGGAAATGTGACTAGATCTATGTGTCATAGTGGTGCTGTATAGGGAATGTGACTAGATCTATGTGTTATAGTGGTGCTGTATAGTGGATGTGACTAGATCTATGTGTTATAGTGGTGCTGTATAATGGATGTGACTAGATCTATGTGTCATAGTGGTGCTGTATAGGGAATGCAGGGTTCCTACGGGTGCTTGAAATCCTTGAAAGTGCTTGAATTTTGATGATGTGTTTTCAAGGTTTGAAAAGTGCTTAAATGTTGGATAAAGTGCTTGAAAATGCTTGAAATTGTAACTGTATTTATTTCACAACAAATATCTAATCTGCATGAATAGTTTGTTATTTAAATGGAGAAAAAACATGTTGGAGATCGTAAAATGAAACCTGCTGCGCTCGCTTATGCATGTGCGACTGCGATCTGCCAGTCTATTCCAGTGTTCCTCCCCCATGGTCAAGCCTCTGTCGAGAGGGTTTTCTGTTAACAAAGAGGTGATGGTGGAGAACCTGCAAGAGCATTCTCTTATTGCTCAGCGGATCATTCATGAGCATGTGAACCATATTGGAGGGCTGCTCAACATAGTCTACATGAAGGAGCTACTCCTCTCTGCAGCTGCTGCCTGGCAGAAATACCACAATTATCTAATATTAATATATGGATGACCAAAAACGTCGAAAAAAAGATGAGCTGACTGCTCAGAAGAGAAAGGGAGTAATGGAGAAGATAGCTGAGATCAAGGCCAAAAGAGAATGGAGGAGGACATAAGGGTCCTTCTGAAATCTGCAGATAGTAATGCAGAGAAAGCTGAATCGGTTGGAAAACTCAGCTTCATCTCGAAATCAAATGGTCTTTGCAGAGCTGCAAAAGAAAAACAAAAAAGTCTGGAGGCTGTAAAAAAACAGCTAAACGACAAGCTGAAGGAGCTCAAAGACACTCCTTAATAGGTCCTTAATGTATTATTTGGCCTAAACGTGCATTGTTCGGTGTTTAGTGCAGTTTTTTGTTTTGTTTTATTTAACAGAGTAAGTTGATTTGTTTAGTTTTTCAGTATTTTGTTTGGGCGTATTAATTTTTATTTATTTTTGCAGGATAAAGTCCACCAAAGTCAATTTTAAGTTGATTTTGTTTAAAAAATTAAAATATCTTGTTGAGTTGATTAAATTAAGTTAAATATGCACTTGAGGTATACCATATACATAGTTGTTTCAAGTTGTTTTGATTTGCACAATATTGTTAAAAAGTTCAAAGAGGTGAATCTGACTACTTAAAAGACGAATGTTTGCATTTATTTTGTATTCAAATATCTGATCCTTCTGCTATTTCAAAAGACAATTTTGTCTGTTTATAGCGTTTATCGCTAATGTGATATAAACAATAGATATTAAATTTCACTATGTATTGGTATGTAATTCACGGTGATGTAAGGTGCTGGAAAAAGCTTTAAAAAATACCTTGAAAGTGCTTGAAAAGTGCTTGAATTTGACCTTGGAAAAGGTGTATGAACCCTGGGAATGTGACTAGATCTATGTGTTATAGGGGGTGTGACTAGATCTATGTGTTATATTGGTGCTTATATTTTGTGTTATATTGGTGGCGACAGAAGGAAGGTCAGACTCTGCTCTTGGTACACCTTGTAGTTTACATGGCAGACTAACTGAATCTGATATTAAAGATTAGGTGAATTGTCTCACAGAGTAAAATGAACTCCTCCAGAATAAAGCATTGCAATTATTTTGGGTCTGTCGATCTTCAGTGGCAACATAAAAAAATACGGCTGTCGCAATTACATAATTGCCTGTTTGCAAATATTTACGCAGATTGCAATTCTTTCATAGCAACGATTTCCATAAGGGAGTTTGAATACTGGTAATACAGTTCCAATGTTCATTGTCAAAAAATGACTGACTTTTTCATAAAGCTAATGTTTATCATTACAATATTCTTTATAATGTGTATTGGGCTTAGGACACTAATAGTGTAATAAAATTAACAATATGGACGTTGAAATCATTAATCGCAACTATTTGTGTGACAATTAATCGTCACCTACAATGTCATAATCGTTACAGCCTTACCGATGAGAGGGAACATGTCTCAATTCACGGAAGGTTGACCCACTTTTACTTCATTTGTTTTGTGTACAGATCAGCAGAGTGAGTGGTGCTGCTGTGTCCACCAGGGGGCGCTACATGTCAGCAGAGGAGAAGAACAAAGCTCTACAGGGGTGAGTTTTTATTTACATCTTTATTAACACTCAAGAAGGCTACCGGTTACTAAACTGTCAATGGTTTCCAAAAACATTTTTTATTCTCTTTTTTTTTTTGCTTAAATGTAGATTTACTTTAATCAGTATAAGGCATATTTCTAGTATTATCTTCATAACAATGTCAATTAAACAAAGACTCATTAATATGCAATTCATATTTATCACAGTTTATTTTTGAGAGTTGAAATTCAGTTTTGTGCTTTATCTGTAGCTGTGCACCCTTGAATTGTATGACATTTTCTATGAGTTCTTCACATTCCTTCAGTCTCTAACATGCTTCTATTTGTGTGATCAGGGACCGGCCCCTCTACCTCCACGTCCAGGGACAGACCCGGGAGCTGGTTGACAGTTAGTACACCTCCTATCTCTCTACTCATTGGTGGGTCATTTATGATCATTAGGATGTGAGCCTGCTGTTTACCACCTGTTTATGTCCCTCCCAGGGGCTGTGAACCGTATCAAGGAGATCATAACTAACGGGGTGGTGAAGGCTGCAACCTCCTCCTCTTCCTCCTACAGTGGATCTGGAACCCCAGTCACAGTCTACCAGCAACACAACCCCCCACCTCCATCACTGCCCCCAATGAACCATCACCACAGACCACACTTTCAGTCTGGGGTAATGTCTGTCAGGGTAACGCCGTCTGTCAGGGTGACGCCGTCTGTCAGGGTGACGCCGTCTGTCAGGGTGACGCCGTCTGTCAGGGTGACGCCGTCTGTCAGGGTGACGCCGTCTGTCAGGGTAAACTAGGAGATGAACCTTTCTGGCTATGAGGTTAAGGGTTTGGGGTAAGGTTTAGCGCTTAGGTTGTGGTTAGTCATACATATATTTCTTTTTTGTGGTTATGTAAAATATGGAACAATTTTTCTGTTTCCTATAGGATAGAAACACAGATGTGTGCCTGTCTGAAATATTAATGCATCTGCTAATATTGAACCATGGTCTTCATTTCTGGGTTTCTAAGCCTAACTTGGATGTCCTCTCTTTCCCAGATGCACTATGTTCAGGACAAGTTGTTTGTGGGTCTTGAGCATGCTATCCAGGGCTTCTCAGTGAAGGAGCGGGTGGAAGGGCCAAACTGTTCCTACCTGCAGCACATCCAGGCAGAGACGGGTGCCAAGGTCTTCATCAGGGGGAAGGGATCAGGCTGTCTGGAGCCTGCCTCGGGGAGAGAAGCCTTTGAACCCATGTACATCTACATTAGGTAGGTCTTTGGGAATACGTTCTGTTACGTTATTCAAATGAACCGAGCCCAGACCTTCAGTCATATTTACCCCCTGTATCCTCTGACTCTCCCCAGCCATCCAAAACCAGAGGGCCTGGCTGCCGCCAAGACCCTGTGTGAAAACCTTTTGCAGACGGTGAGTGACTGTCTGGGTGTTCTCTAACTGACTCAGCGCTTCTGTCTGCGCTGCCCCACTGTAGGGAAGTTTGTATCACTGAAAACCCCATAAGAGCCAGCAAATGTGTTATGAAATCATTGTTATCCATGACTTGGTGGTTTTGACCACAGTCATTTTAATTATTTGTGATCGGAGTGGGCATATCTCACAGATCCTGCTGGTAGTCCCACACCTCTACCAGGGTTGTGTTTGGCTGCTGGTAGTCCCACACCTCTACCAGGGTTGTGTTTGACTGCTGGTAGTCCCACACTTCTACCAGGGTTGTGTTTGACTGCTGGTAGTCCCAGACCTCTACCAGGGTTGTGTTTGACTGCTGGTAGTCCCACACTTCTACCAGGGTTGTGTTTGACTGCTGGTAGTCCCACACTTCTACCAGGGTTGTGTTTGACTGCTGGTAGTCCCACACTTCTACCAGGGTTGTGTTTGACTGCTGGTAGTCCCACACTTCTACCAGGGTTGTGTTTGACTGCTGGTAGTCCCACACCTCTACCAGGGTTGTGTTTGACTGCTGGTAGTCCCACACCTCTACCAGGGTTGTGTTTGACTGCTGGTAGTCCCAGACCTCTACCAGGGTTGTGTTTGACTGCTGGTAGTCCCACACTTCTACCAGGGCTGTGTTTGACTGCTGGTAGTCCCACACTTCTACCAGGGCTGTGTTTGACTGCTGGTAGTCCCACACTTCTACCAGGGCTGTGTTTGACTGCTGGTAGTCCCAGACCTCTACCAGGGTTGTGTTTGACTGCTGGTAGTCCCACACTTCTACCAGGGCTGTGTTTGACTGCTGGTAGTCCCAGACCTCTACCAGGGCTATGTTTGACTGTTTTGTATGACTGTCTATTCTGTCTTTTTCCAGGTACATGCGGAGTACTCTCGCTTCCTCAACCAAATGAGTGCCATGATGCCCACACAAGGTACACACGCTCTCTATTCTTTACTTTCTAACACTGTCCACTGTGTCAACATGTATTGATGTGTCCCTCCGGTCTTTTAGGCTTCATGCAGCCCCCAATGGTCAATGGGATGCCTCCACAGCCCCCCTACTACCCCCCAGGCTTCCAGCCCAGCTACCCACTCCCTGTACCACCTCCCCAGACCCAGCCGGTGCCTCCCCCTTTCACTGTCCCCCCTCCCATACCCCCTGGGGTTCCCGCCAGTCTCCCCCCTCCCAACCAGTACACTCTGCCCCCTGCACCTGTCAGTCTGCCACAGGTGAGAGTTTCCACTTTTATATTCACAAACACATCAACACGTAAACGTTTTGTTTTTGTTGTTCCGGCTGTGTGTTTTGGATTAATTGAACATGGGTTGCTTTCTGTTTGTTTGTCACTTTCTAGTCTCTCCCCCCTGCACCTTTCCCACCTTCTGCTCCGGCCCCACCCAAAGCTCCGCCTCCTGCAGTCTCGTCCAATCCACCTCAGAAAAGACGCTTTACGGAGGAGGTGCCAGACGAGAATGATAGCGGCCTGCTGGGATACCAGGTGATTTATCTTGTGCTCACTCTCCCACCGTAGATCCTGTTTGTATTATCTGTTTTACAAAACATGTTGTGCTCCAGTATCTGTCTTCAGTGTAAACTTGTTCTTCTTCCTAATAGATCATATGACGTTCAAAGAGAAAAACATTGTTGTAACCATAGCTCAGTAATTACCTGAGTCAGTTTTTTAACTTTCAGATTATGGAGATTCAGAAAAGGTATTGTTTAAATGAAGTGTAATGATGAAATGATCTTCAACACAGTGAAATGTCCTTTTTTATATACAGTCCATCTTTTCTGAATGTGTAATCAGGGGAAGTGTCTATTAGGGGAGGGCCTAATCAGGGAAGGAGGTGTGCTAATATGGGAGTGAGTTAGGGGAGGGCCTAATCAGGGGAGGAGGTGTGGTAATATGAGAGTGAGTTAGGGGAGGGCCTAATCAGGGAAGGAGGTGTGCTAATATGGGAGTGAGTTAGGGGAGGGCCTAATCAGGGGAGGAGGTGTGTTAATATAGGAGTGAGTTAGGGGAGGGGCTAATTAGGGGAGGAGGTGTGGTAATATGGGAGTGAGTTAGGGGAGGGCCTAATTAGGGGAGGATGTGTGGTAATATGAGAGTGAGTTAGGGGAGGTTCTAATCAGGGGAGGAGGTGTGTTAATATAGGAGTGAGTTAGGGGCGGGCCTAATCAGGGGAGGAGGTGTGTTAATATAGGAGTGAGTTAGGGGAGGGCCTAATCTGGGGAGGAGGTGTGGTAATATGAGAGTGAGTTAGGGGAGGGGCAAATCGGGGGAGGAGGTGTGCTAATATGGTAGTTAGTGAGTTAGGGGAGGGCCTAATCAGGGGAGGATGTGTGGTAATATGGGAGTAAGTTAGGGGAGGGCCTAATCAGGGGAGGATGTGTGCTAATGCGCCTGTGTGTTTTTCTGCTCATAGCATGGACCCATTCATATGACTAATTTAGGTGCAGGCTTCCCCGTGGGCAGCCCCGCCCCAGAGGCTTCAGGACCCTCGCCACAGAGTTCCTCCGGGCCGCCGAGGGAGAGGGACAGGTAGGAGATGACTTGGGGTCTGCCGGGGGACAGGTTTTGGGTACCGATCCTGGATGGTAGTGTAACACCTGCTCTTTATTCCTCTCTGACGCTGTCCTGCAGTAGGCAGCTGATGCCTCCACCACCGATGCCGATGAATGGAGTAGTGAGACCCAAGATGGAGGAGAGGAGGGCGCTGCATGGGCCTCTGGGTAAGGGCCCCACCCCATGTCATGCCTTGACCCCCTCCCCTGAAATCCAACCCTGGATACCTTTCACTCCTCCTATCTAGGGCCTATTAGAGTGCCCCCCTGCACTGGGCTTTCGGTAGCCAGAGACAAATATCGTTTTGCATGCAGACATGCTGTAGCGAGTGACAGAACAGGTTTCAGCATAGCAACAGCTTTGATCCCCACCGTCTGTCACCTGAGGAAACGCTCTTATCTATAACCCCAAATCCACCCCATAATAGGTTTTAGTAGAGAATGGCCCCATGAGGGCGAGGTGGATCCGGCACCATATTGCTTAAGTCTCTGGGATAATTTGAGCGGGCTGTGGATTTTAATTTGGGCGTGCCCCTCTCTCTATTTTGCCGGCGCTGTCCCCTTGCCGACCGCCCCTTTCTGATGACGTCATCAGAATGGAGTGTCTGTGCCCGTGTGTGACTCCCTCACTAACGAGACTCTCTCTTCTTTTTTGTGTTCTCTCTTTCTCTGTGTTTTTCTTCTCTTCCATGTCTCTCTGGGGGGATGCTGGATGGGGGTGGGGCTCTATACACCTGTGGCGTTGTCCTGCATCATGATTGGATGGCCGTAACGATGTGGCTACCCACCCACCAACCAATGACTGCTGACCTATGCCCCACCTAACTCACCCCTGCTTCCAAACACAATGCAATCTATTAACTGTTTCTCTCCCAAATGTTGTTGCTAAATGATTAACTTCCAACTGTTGTTTTTGAAACCTGTTTGCTGGTCTTTGGTTGTGTTCTCTATGTTCTTTTTTTCTGTTCCCCCTCTCCACACCCCTCTTGTTTTCTTTCCTGTTTGTTATCTCTCCCTCTGTCAGAGTCCTCAGTAAAACGGATGAAGACGGGTCTTGTTGCGTACACCGGTGACTCCTCGGACGAAGAGGAGGATCACTCCAACCCCAAAATCTTGGGAGCAGGTAACCATGGTAACGTCGCTGGGGCAACCCACCCGGCCCCCACGTCGTCCACGAGCTGGACTCTGGGGTACCGCTGCCCGCCTCCACCGCCCCAACGTGCCAAAACACAGCAGGCACAGACACAGCAGCCTATGCCCTTTTGGATGGCCCCATAGCACAGGACCCAACCCAACCAAACACCACAGGTCTTCTGATGAGCCGGCCCCCACTGAACCCAAATGACTCTTATCCCACCCCCTCCCCTCACGCTGAACTAGCAGCCCTACCTAGTCTTCTACTGGATAGGTTTTTGTTTGACGTGACTTAAGATTTTTTTTCTCAAAACAACTTTGCCATGGGTCCGGCAGTGATGAGGTGTGTGTGGTTTAGTCGGATTGGCTTGATCGAGGAGCCGGTTTAACCGCAGCCACACGGCACAGGTTGTGAGAGAAGATGGCTGAACTGCTTAAATGGCTGCGGGCCCCAGATGCACATGGAGTGACACTTTCAGCTGTGCTTATGCCTGAACCTGGAATAAGAGAGGCAGCTGAAGAACGGAACATGTATATGTGGAATAAAAGAACCATGTTTTTACCTGCTTATGAATTATCCACCTGTTTACTGTCGTAGAGAAGAGGTGGCAGAGAGGTCAATACATTCACAATGATTTATGTCAAATAGGCCCTCCCTATTCCTCTGTCCCATTACAAATAAGCCCTCCCTATTCCTCTGTCCCATTACAAATAGGCCCTCCCTATTCCTCTGTCCCATTACAAATAGGCCCTCCCTATTCCTCTGTCCCATTACAAATAAGCCCTCCCTATTCCTCTGTCCCATTACAAATAGGCCCTCCCTATTCCTCTGTCCCATTACAAATAGGCCCTCCCTATTCCTCTGTCCCATTACAAATAAGCCCTCCCTATTCCTCTGTCCCATTACAAATAGGCCCTCCCTATTCCTCTGTCCCATTACAAATAAGCCCTCCCTATTCCTCTGTCCCATTACAAATAGGCCCTCCCTATTCCTCTGTCCCATTACAAATAGGCCCTCCCTATTCCTCTGTCCCATTACAAATAAGCCCTCCCTATTCCTCTGTCCCATTACAAATAGGCCCTCCCTATTCCTCTGTCCCATTACAAATAGGCCCTCCCTATTCCTCTGTCCCATTACAAATAGGCCCTCCCTATTCCTCTGTCCCATTACAAATAGGCCCTCCCTATTCCTCTGTCCCATTACAAATAGGCCCTCCCTATTCCTCTGTCCCATTACAAATAGGCCCTCCCTATTCCTCTGTCCCATTACAAATAAGCCCTCCCTATTCCTCTGTCCCATTACAAATAGGCCCTCCCTATTCCTCTGTCCCATTACAAATAGGCCCTCTTTATTCCTCTGTCCCATTACAAATAGGCCCTCCCTATTCCTCTGTCCCATTACAAATAGGCCCTCTTTATTCCTCTGTCCCATTACAAATAGGCCCTCCCTATTCCTCTGTCCCATTACAAATAGGCCCTCTTTATTCCTCTGTCCCATTACAAATAGGCCCTCCCTATTCCTCTGTCCCATTACAAATAAGCCCTCCCTATTCCTCTGTCCCATTGCAAGTCTCTTCCTCTGAGTACAGATGATACAATCTGGGGTTTGGGTTTTTAGGAAATGCTATTGACTCTCCATAGTTCTCATGTTTTTGTGAAATAAATTGACATTATTTATGACTGTGTCAGAGTTTATTTAAAACGCTTTTCTGTTAAAAAGCAAAATAGATAGGTGGCTAAACTGAAAGTTATAGGTGTGATTCTTTAACATGGTCTTAAACAACCTTGAATCTTATAAAACAAATAGTTTGTACCTGTAACATTACACCGTTTATGGTTATGTTGTCACCTGTTAGTTACATTGTTCTGTGTTGGATCAGAGCTGTGGCCAGACTCTCAGTTGCATGTTCAATTATTTTTTACCAAATGGGTTTTCAGAAAATAAGGTTTGTGACGACTACAACCGAGTAGTTAATTTTCTTACAGTTTGAACGCTTTGGTTGCCATGCCACCGGTCGGCTCTTGCTTACGTACCGTTAGACTGCTTTAACTGGACTGACTCACTGCACTCAACCGTATACGGATGGATACTGTCATGCCACACTTGTACTACAAACATGCTGCGTTCAGCCCTCTTCTTCATTCTTTCATGCTCTGTATTTACCACCGCAGTCTACTGTAAACTTCACCACCCCCCAACTGATAATGAAGTGAAAATGTTGTACTGCCTCTGAACTCTGTTTGCATTCATATCTTTATCACACTACAATCAGTATTGTCTTTATCTTTGCTACTTCCGTGTGATTATTTACATTATTTACTCATATTGTTGCACTGTATTGTTGTGAGCAAACCAACAAGTAAGCATTTCTTTAAAAATGACCTACGTGTGTGAATTTTCTTATAAGACAATTTATAGTATGATACTTAAAACGTGGGAGCCATGCTTCTGAAATGGGGACAGTGGAGCAGAGAAGAAGATACAGGAGTAGAGAAGAGCTGAGATGATGGGTATCAGATGTAGTCAGGTGGGGGATTAAGTGTAGCTAGAGTCACTAAAGACTGAACTTTAGTTTCACTGGGTAAAAGGTGGAGATATTAAAGACCAGCTGTTCCATTTAGTGTAAACTAGGGGTTACTCTAGTGTAATTAGTGTTGTGTTGTGTTAAATAGAACTCCAGTGTGTTTTTGTATATTTACAATCCAGTGACCAGCAGGATTTGGGGTTAGTTGGTATTTTATCGCCATTGTTCCGGGGGTTCAACCAGAATGCACAAGACGATAGGATCATGTAAATAATACACTGTGATGGTATACAGCCCTTAACACCACTATGTATTCGAGCCATGCTTACCAAAATGAGAAAGATGCCTAATCTGATGAGGCAAAGCATGTGGTAGTTGTGAACATTAGTTTTACACCGCAAAATTGATCTTTTGATTTTTCTAAATATTCATACGCTTGTAGTGTTGGATACGCGCAGGTGCAGTCTGCTTGCAGTTTCAATGACGTTGGTGTCTGACGTTTTGCTCAATGACTGAACCTCTTAGGGAACAGCTTGGATTGGCAAACATAGTGACCGGTCCACCTGCGTACACATCATGTATGGCGAGCGGTTTAAACTTGTCTTCACTTAGTGAAGAACAGTTGTATGTTTGATATCAAGAGTTCCCAATAATTCAATACATTTTCTTCATATGAACGATATGAATTATTAATTTAAGAATTGGAATTGAAAGTAAACGGGAAGCTGTTCTTGACATCCAGATTGTTATTTGCAACCAGTTTGAAAGTTGAATAAATGTTGTTGAAACTGCTTGCCGTATATCAATCTACATTTATGAAGTAACACGGTGCTTGAGTGTTAATTAGAGACCGGTATCCAGAGTTCCCCTTAGTAAAGTTATCAACATATTCGGTACTAGTAGTCGGGTTTCTGTTTTCATTGACTGGTGGGGACTGGTCTCCCACATGGCCTGGCAGGTCAGTTGGATCTCCTTACATAGCCTGGCAGGTCAGTTGGATCTCCTTACATAGCCTGGCAGGTCAGTTGGATCTCCTTACATAGCCTGGCAGGCCAGTTGGATCTCCTTACATAGCCTGGCAGGTCAGTTGGATCTCCTTACATAGCCTGGCAGGTCAGTTGGATCTCCTTACATAGCCTGGCAGGTCAGTTGGATCTCACACATGGCCTGGCAGGTCAGTTGGATCTCCTTACATAGCCTGGCAGGTCAGTTGGATCTCCTTACATAGCCTGGCAGGTCAGTTGGATCTCCTTACATAGCCTGGCAGGTCAGTTGGATCTCACACATGGCCTGGCAGGTCAGTTGATCTCACACATGGCCTGGCAGGTCAGTTGGATCTCACACATGGCCTGGCAGGTCAGTTGGATCTCCTTACATAGCCTGGCAGGTCAGTTGGATCTCCTTACATAGCCTGGCAGGTCAGTTGGATCTCACACATGGCCTGGCAGGTCAGTTGGATCTCACACATGGCCTGGCAGGTCAGTTGGATCTCACACATGGCCTGGCAGGTCAGTTGGATCTCCTTACATAGCCTGGCAGGTCAGTTGGATCTCCTTACATAGCCTGGCAGGTCAGTTGGATCTCCTTACATAGCCTGGCAGGTCAGTTGGATCTCCTTACATAGCCTGGCAGGTCAGTTGGATCTCCTTACATAGCCTGACAGGTCAGTTGGATCTCCTTACATAGCCTGGCAGGTCAGTTGGATCTCCTTACATAGCCTGGCAAGTCAGTTGGGTCTCACACATGGCCTGGCAGGTCAGTTGGATCTCACACATGGCCTGGCAGTGTGAGATCAAGGATTTTACCTCAGAAGTAAATCGCAAAATCAGTTACCCAATACCCTCTTTTGACTGGCTAGTTTTAGGGATAGCGGAGGTTGATGCCGAGTTAATCTGCTTCTTTCTAATGAGCACCTCACTCGTGGAATGTTCTGCAGAGTAACATTAATTAAGCTAGATGGTTTGGTGAATTAAATTCAACAATTCAAATGTTTGATTAATTACATTTTCCTACTGAGTTAAATATATTTTGATATATATTTAAAGTTGCTCTAACACAGGGCTCAGCTGTAAAAGAGACCTGGAGTTCAGCCTAACTTCTCTGTATGAATGAAGGTAAAATACCCACAAATACAGTCCCCTCCAAAAGTATTGGAACGGTAATGCAAATTCCTTTGTTTTTGTTGTTCACTGAAGACATTTGGGTTTAAGATCAAAAGATAAGTATGAGACAAAAGTTCAGAATTTCAGCTTTTATTTCCTGGTATTTACATCTAGATGTGTTAAACAACTCACGACATACCACCCTTTGTTTGAACCCACCCATTTTGATCTTAAACCCAAATGTCTTCAGTGAACAACAAAAACAAAGGAATTTGCCTTACCGTTCCAATGCTTTTGGAGGGGACTGTACGTTGTGTTTTACCCAGAAGCAGCCACAGCTCCTGGCATGGGTCTAGTGTAAACATTATTTCTAAAAGGTGACAGACGTTTAACCTGTGACTTAGTTACCACATGTATGCACCCCATCACACGAGCAGCTGTAGAAAAACACTATGCCAGAAAGCAGAGTTAAACAGGTGACAAGAGTTTAAAGGAGGGAAACTAGATATGCCAACAACACCACCCTCACTCTCAATTCAAATGGGCTTTATTGGCATGAAAGTTAGAACTGAACGATATTGCCAAAGCAAGTTTTTTTAATAAAGTTCTACAAAAATCTGTTCAAAGAAACAAACACACACAAACACACACACACAAACACACACACACACACACACACACACACACACACAAACACACACCATCCACATCTTGATTTCGGTCTCAGGACTTTCCATGGGTGCACCAATGGCTATTATTAGTGTCGATCTTCGCTCGCTCTCTGTCCCTCTACTGTATCCCTCTCATATCTCACCCCGTCTCCTCTTTCTCCCTTCTCTTTCTCCCTCCTTTTCTAGCTACATTCTGCTTATCGTCCGCCTGCCCGCCTGTTTGTCTGTCGCTTTGCTTTCTGTTCTGTCCGTGCATTTTGTTGTCTCGTCTTTTACCTGCTGTCTTTTTTTACTCTCGCTCTTAAACTTTTGGTCACTCTGCACCTTAAATTCTCCTTTTTGAGCTAATCTCCTGTTTTGGTACCTTTGGGAATTCATCCTTCTTTTTTCTTTGTGGTTTCTTCGTTTTTTCATCATTATTTCTCTCTTTCTTTTCTTTTTTTCGCTCACTGTTTTGAGTTATGGGGAAGACAGGGATGTACTCTGTGTGTAAGAGCTTTCTGGATTGTATCTGCCTCTGTCTCTCTGTGAGTACCCATCCTCTTCTTGCTCCTCTTTGTTTATTTGTCTCTCCCATCCTCTCCTTTCCGCTGCTATACACAGTTTATGTTATCACTGTTTTTTTTCCTTGTTTTCTTTAAAAAATATATCTTTTATTTTGGGAACATTATTACACTGATGAGCCAACACGTTATGACCACCTGGCTAATCTCTATGGAGCTAGAAGAGTCTCAAAAAAGATAAATGCACAGACTAGATTTACAAATGCACACACCGGATTCATACATGCGTACAAAATTCACAAATACACACTCCAAATTTAAAAAGCACATAAGATTCACAAATGCATACAAATTGTTTAAATGCACATAGCGAAATATTTCATGATTTACAAACTGCTTGCGTGCAGTGAATTTGACTGCATTTGTGTGTGGATTCTTTAGACTCCCCTGACGTGGATCCACACACAAATGCATTTTTTTAACAGAGAATGATCTGCAACCAATCAGATATCTTCCTTGTTTTAGCCAATCACAAGAACGCACACCACGTGGGAGATTGTACACTTGGAACAATCATCCTGGAGACTGTGGAATACGGCACACACGTACGCGGCCGTCCACGTGTGATTAAAAAAGAACTGACTCGTTAGACCAGTCAACCT